>JASFXZ010000003.1:2811250-3411250 GCA_032209605.1 Mactromeris polynyma
TCATTAGTACCTTACTGATTCCAGTTTCTGTTTTTTCTTTGGTTTGAAGATGAACTAGATCATTGGGGTGTTCCCTTCTCCACTCATTCAGCTATGATATATAATTATGAAACAGTAGCCAAATAATTTAACAGTTTGGTATACAGGTATAGATATTATTTGCAATTATAAGTTACAATGTTGTGAAATTTAACAAGTTTACTTACAATTTACTTGTAGGCCATAACAATACATGATATTGATCGACATAATTGGCCTGAAACTAATTAAACTTTGTGTTTTTATAACGCTTCAGTATGTTTTTTGCATTAATGTGCAAGAGTCTCAGTTTATTTCTGTCAGACATTTGGCAAGCAATTATAAACAAAGCATACAGCAGAGAAGGTTATTTACTATTCAAACTAATTAATTACATACATTACATACATTTATTTCCTGGAATTTAGTAATCTTACATGTACAATTGACTAATTTATTCAATCTGATACTGCGTTATAATAGCCGAAAAGGTGAAACCAAAATAAATTGTTTCTTGCAAGTTTTAAATGTATGTACAAGTATATGTGTGTATTGCAATCAATAGTACAATCAACTGATTTATATTTTACCTAAATAATTTGAAAGGACAATATATAAATAGGTAATATATACATTGTATATATAAAATTTACATAAGATACAGTAGTATTGTAATAAATAAATGCGGTTATAACTATAATTATTGACTATACATGTATATACTACTAAAGAAAACACAGTGTGGTCCCAGATAAATATGTGCTTTATTTATTCCAATGAAAAAACCTGCCTTGCCACATGCCCATTTTTCAGACATTATTGTTTTAGAACATTTTATACAATTTGCAAATATCTTCACAGTAATCCAAACTAATATGAAGGGTTTTCCATATTTCTTTTCTTATAACAGCAGTTTCAGTAGATCTATATTACTGGTAAATATCATTTTAGTTTACTTTCTTTCCAATATGTTTATTTTATATACATATTTACTTCTTTGTCCACTATATTAATGTTCTTTAAAGTCCATACTTACATAATACTCCAATGATGACTGGTCATCACCAGCTGTCCCTACAGCCCTCAATGCTGAAGCCATGTGATTTTTAATTGTTTTATTCGTTGGATGGTATTTCCTGTTGTGGATTGATACCTTGCCAACGGTTTGTTTCACCTGCTGTTTAATGGTGTGCTTCACCTCTCTCACACTGTCCGCTCCATCATTTCTCACAAGGTCCTTTATTTTGTTTCTGAGGTCAATGTCGAGCCTCTGAGATGGCCCTGCAAACTGTATAGTCATATAACTATTTTGATAGGTTAAAATTTTGGAAGTGTTAGCTTTGGGAGGTGTTGGTTCACAACATGGCTATATCATACAGAAGATTACATAACATAACATAATAAGTAGTTCTTGACAGTCCAGTAATCAAAACTAGAATTCTTTTCTCTCACACGCCTGCGTTAAAATTGATAAGGTAAGTTTAAGAACTTTTTCCATAGCATATCTTTAATAAATTTGGATAAAATAAACAATTAGCGACAAAACAAAGTTACAGTTTTATTTTTTTAATATTTGTCATTGACGGAGATAAATCAACTTATTTCCCAGCAATAACCATTTTTGTCAATATGTAATGATGAAAGCTGAATCAGGTACTGCATTACATATATTCCAAATTTCGTATATATTTTTTAACATGAATTTAAAAAAAATGAAATACATGTATAAAACTAGAACTGTCACTGTAAGAGACATATGCCCCCAAAGTAATGATAGTGAAGGGGAGCAATAATCTCTCATAGTAAATGTTGATAATAAATAAGAATTATATAATAGGGCAATATAGACGGAACCAGTTTGATAAAAATGCCACCAACATTGAAGAAGTATATTAGGAACATAAAAATAACAATTAATAGTACTCATGCATGGATCCAGAGAGAGGGGGTCTAGACCCCCCTCCCTTGAATTTGGGCAAAAATGTGGTCATTTTATATAAAAAGGGCCAAAATTGACTTCATGAAAAATTTTAACTAAAATTTATAAGGGGTCATAACTCCTTACAAAATCATCCTAGAGTTATGCCCCCTCATCTAGTTAATGTTAACTTATGACAGTTAATAAGTGTGTCAAGTATCATTGCAATAGCATTGACATTAAACAAAAAAGTGCACTTGAAAAACTTAAACCTTAGCCTGGACAAACAGACTGACGGACTGACGGACGGTTCAATTTTAAAATGCCACCCTTTGGGGGCATAAAAATATATAAAGACTGAATATTTTCTTTAGTTGTTGAATGTATTTACACTGTTTACTTTCTTTTGCTGTTACTTTCTTTTGCTGTTAAGTGTATATTTTGAAATTCTAAGGGACAATTTTCTGATGTCATTATTATTCTTATGGTCCAGGTTTATCATTGACCTTTAAGGTAAAAATTGCAAACAATATAATTTCAAAAGATTCAAAGCCGATAACCACCCACAACACAATCCAGAAACCAGGTTGATTTGTATGTCAGTCAAACAATCTCCTTCAACAACAAATATGCTCTTAGCTATTGAGCATGTTTCAGCATGGTATCTCATACATAACAAAAGCTTCTGAGCGGAATCGGATTTTCGATATTTAGTATCAGTGACCTTGGCCTTATCAGCCCAATTTTTAATCCTAAGCAGCTAGTTCACACAAGCTACCTAAACAGCAAATTTCCGCACCTATAACTCCCAACTAAACTATAAGGGTAAAATGATATCAGTATTTTTAATAATCTTAGATACATACTTCTCCTGTAGGGTGGCCTTTATGCTCATCTAACTCTGGAAGCTTCAAGAAAAAATTTCTGAGTCCCTGTCCTTCCAAAAAAAGCCTTTTTACTTCTTTGACAGCTGCTTTTCTGCCACGCTGTGTGTTTGTTACCTGGGTAATATACTTTACTATTAACATAGGAACTGAAATAATCTAACATGAATCATTTAAACTGAACACTACTTATATAGAAAGCATATAGCACCTCCAATCAAGTTTATTTTAATTGTATTATAATCATGAAAATTACAAATGTGTCCATAGGACTGTAGTTGTGACAATTACCTAGGGTCCTGAGTCTTGTGTATGAACACCATCTCGATCACACAACAAATGACATAGTTATTATAGTTATCAAATAAAGTTTGCTTTTTGCAAAGCTTATACTGTACTATCTGGTGACAGGTTCAGCAAAAGGCAGGGTTCCTATTGTTTGTTAAACTCTGACACGCCCAGCGATTCTTTTAAAAAAGTATACTTCCTTTTCTGTAAGCAGGACACTTTTGCACTAAGCATTTAATTGGTCAATTAGGCCAAACCTATTTAAATATTGTCAGAGTTTAAGTCAGATACAGTACAAGTTTTTGATCAAAAGTCTCCTCTAACAAGGGTCCTAGAACGTTTTTGGGGAATGAAAACCAAATTATCCTCGGCTTTGCCTCAGACAATTTGTTTTTAATTCCCCCAAAACTAAACTTTAGCTTTGTTAGAGGACACTTTTGATAAAAAACAAGTACTGTATCTATTACATATATATCACAGATATATCTTTCTTTACTACAAATACCCTACATTTACAGTAAAATTAAAGTTAAACCTGCACATCAGGATATAGTAACACTTCTTTGATATGAATTTGAGCAGGGCAGTCAATCTTCTTTGTAGTCTGTACTCCTTCTCTTATGTCCTGCTTACACCAATTATGTTCCATTTTTCTGTCTTCCTTTTCCTTAAATGAAACGACAAGGAATTGTAATAGAAATAGTGCTAAACAATTGAGCATTAAATGATGTCATTTATTAGATATATTGATGTCATTTGCTGTTAAACTAAAAAAAAAATCATACTTGTTATACTAGCCCATGTACAAGCGAAGTCATGTAATAAATAATTTATATATACGTGTATATAAAATTATTTATGGTGTACTCACCTGCAAACGCTTTCTCTTAACAGATGCGTGCTTATCTGTGCCATGATGGCAAGAATACTTTTTAATCCCAAGAGGAATGTATGGCACATCCTTGTCAATCCATTTGACATACTTTCTAGCTGACTCTGATCGTTGAATAACTAAGAAAGAAAAATAAGATCATATCAATTTGAATATCAAAGCATTAATTTTTTTATTATTATAAATTTATTCCTGCGGCGCTGAAAATTATTTACTGAAAAAGCAGGTACCATATAGAAAGAGTGGTGCCATTTCAGATACCATATAGAAAGAGTGATCCACTTTCAGATACCATATAGACAGTCGAGTAATGCACTTTCAGATACCATATAGAAAGGGTGATCCACTTTCAGATACCATATAGACAGAGTGATGCACTTTCAGATAACATATAGACAGAGTGATCCACTTTCAGATACCATATAGACAGAGTGACCCACTTTCAGATACCATATAGACAGAGTGATCCACTTTTAGATACCATATAGACAAAGTGATCCACTTTCAGATAACATATAGACAGAGTGACCCACTTTCAGATAACATATAGACAGAGTGATCTACTTTCAGATATCATATAGACAGAGTGATCCACTTTCAGATATCATATAGGCAGAGTGATCCACTTTCAGATACCATATAGACAGAGTGATGCACTTTCAGATAACATATAGACAGAGTGATCCACTTTCAGATACCATATAGACAGAGCGATCCACTTTCAGATAACATATAGACAGAGTGATCCACTTTCAGATACCATGTAGACAGAGTGATCCACTTTCAGATACCATATAGACAGAGTGATCCACTTTCAGATACCATATAGACAGAGTGATCCACTTTTAGAATCAACTTATTAAAATTGTTAACCAGCATTCATCATTTTATGATTTAATGATTGAACAAACCAGTGTATTTATTGTTTTTCCTTTTACATGCATATTATAACTGTATTATATGACAGTTAATGCGGGTAAATAGCAGTGATTGCGACCGAGATTTGCCTGCATATTACCGACTCATATGAGCTATAATTAAATGTATATTACACACTAACCGTATGATTAAATATTTAAGTTGCATTGAATTGTAAATAAAGAAAGACATACTTTAATATCTTTCAGGAGTATATGGAGTTTTTCCCCAATGGAGATAAAGCATTAAAGATGAAGATCAAGGAATGGGATGAAAAGAAGAAAAAAACACCCGAGCCTATTGCATCAACATCAGGTAATACAAACTAATGTCTAATTCTTTGTTGAGGATACATAGAATTAGTATATCCAGTATTGGGATTGTGTGTTTAGTTGTTTACCTTACAGTATTTTATGATGTAAAGGGTTAATAAGTTTAGTAATTCATTGAGTGACAAATGTCTATAACTGAAGCTAATACAAACTATGTTGATCTAGCATATTGTTCACTATATTTGTACAATTACAGGCAATACGACTATGACAGATGACGTTGAGATGGATGACAGTACCTTATTATCTGCCGTCCAGAATATTGAGGCCAAGCTTGTGAGGAAGACTATTCCAATTGAGGCCAAGCTTGTGAGGAAGACTATTCCAATGATTGCTACGCCAGAGTCGGGCACCTCCAAGGGTGAGTCATTGATAGTTTTAGGTCATACATGCATATATATTGCTAATAGTTAAAAATTGCCACTTGATTTTATTCTTAAATCATAACATATGCCTAACTTAAATGGCAAGTTCTGTGAATATCCAGTATTTCTATAAGATGTTTGATGTTTTAAGAAGCAAAATGTTTGTTTATGTTTATAACAATGTATAATATAAGCATATGCTAATGTTGCACTTTTTCAACAGGACTGTGTTGGCTGTGATTGGTAAGAATTTATTTGTTGTGGCTTTGGCTTAGTTCACCTGTAGTGGGGATAGCCGTATGTCTGTATTTAAAGGGTTGGAATTTATCCAAATGGTATTCAATATCATAACGGTTTTATAAATGGTATATTTATATGCTATCAAAGTATGTCCACAGATACGGCTATGCCCAGGCTATTGTATAATATGCTACATTCTTGTCGCCCTGCTATGTACTACATGTTTAGTGTTAGTGGTGTTTTATTTTAGCGGTAGTAAGTTGTACATTGTGGTATACTGTAAATGTAACTGGTTTCATGTTGGGATTCTATGTATCTTAACCCTTGCTCACCATTCTTTTTGTTTATCCTGCACATAACCATGTTATTGTTTATCCTGCACATAACCATGTTAGTGCATCTTATATTTGTAAATAAATGTCTCAAGTTCATGCTTTTTATTTTCCTGTAGACAGTTCATCTAACCAACTAGCTTTTTTAGTATTGTACATGGTAGTTGCTGCATAACACATTACTTTACATCTCTCATTTGTATTTATAGCATATTGCCTGTAGATCTAATTAAGTTCTTACACTGTGGACACATTATAAATACAACACTCCCTGCTAGGTATTGAACCCAGACTCCATTTCAAGAAATGAAATGTGTGCTACTTACACTACAAGGAAAAAACATGATTTACATGTGTCATCAGTTGACTGTCAACGCAATATATTCCTTCAGTTTTGATACCAGAAATTGTTTGTCTATATGTTGTAAAATTACATACATTACATTATTATCTTAATTCCTTATAAATGCTCATTACATATGATTATCTGGTGTTAAATGCCTATGTACCCTTAAATATACAGTTGGATACCCACTGCCAGCTGGATGGAAAACTACCATTGAGCCTGAGGACCACCAGTGGATCTCTAAGGCAATGTTTAGGTGGTCGGCTTCTGGAAAGTTAACTGCTGACCGGGTTGATCTGGACCCTGCCAAGACCAATCAACTATGGTTCTATCCACCGCAACCTCTCGTGACTTCTAACCAAATTCCTAAGGTTGAAAGGTACTGACAATAAAGGGTTGTAATTAATCGCGGTATGGAGTGCATGCCATGAAATTAAAAGTCTTTATACTTAAGTAAATGTCATGTAAATGGTCGGTGTATGTTCAGCATCAACATACTTTGTTTTCATTAACCCTTTACTCAATAGCAACATTATTATATGCAATTTCAATACAAATGATGAAATAAAATGCTTTAAATAAAAATTTAACAACAAATCAGCATAGACATCTGCCAGATACATATTAATGTACCTTAAGTAAGATAATCAGTTATTTTAATAATGGTTAGTATTAATTTTGACAGACAGTAACTGAAAGAACATGTGTGTACTCAATGTGTTTGATTTACAGATACTTCGGGCACCGGCTTTTTCTGTGGATGCCATACAGACAGTGGAGTGTTCGCTTTCATTGTCCCCATGCAGCATGCTCGAAGAATCCACTGACATCTGCAGGATTGTATCAGCGTGTTAGACGAGTAATGGACGTAAGCGAATACTACTACCTGGCAACTGAATATTTGCGTTGTGGTCGGTGTTTGAAGAAGTTGATCGGCTGGAGTGGGATACTGCTCGACCAACTAGACGTCGGACACAGAAACCTGTTTCCAGCCCTTCTGACTTATAAGTAAGTGCCGATAATAATTTCCTTACGCATCAACTTGGTATACTGCATGTATCAATGTTTGATTACCCATTCTCTATAAATGTGTACTATCATCACATCTCACACTCATTCTCATTCAATGTGAAGTATTGATTTCCCTGTGTCCATTTTGTGCTAACTCATTCACATATTCATGTATCAACATCCCATTCATCCATCGTAATTTCAGATATGCTTGTGACATTCGCGTAATCACCCTGATGCGCCAACGGGGTCTTGGGAACAGTTCCTCTCAGCTAAGGTCCAAGTTACATGAGGGGCACAGTGAGACATGGCTACGCAAGTCGTCTCAGTACCTCGCTGACTGCATGGTCAAACTTGGGGGGGGATATTTTTTTTAAGAAGGGAGGGGGGGGGGGGGTAAACATATGGGTGAGATCTTCAGGAACAGTAACAATACATGAGCTAGCCCTACTACGTGTGTGTGTGTTGTTCGTACATTGTCAGAAAAGACTTGAAAAAGATGGCATTTATTAAAAATATGATTATATGCTAGTAACTTGGGGGATACGGGGGTATGCTCCACCGGGATTTTTTTTTAATAAATGGATCCATCTGGTGCAATCTGGGCTTTCTGAGCTACCTTATTTGGTATTAAAACAGGACATGTTTTATTACAAATCAAGTCAGTTATAGTACTTATTATATGAATTGTTACACTTATCCTTGCACAAGTATCTCGGAATTTCTAAGCCTGAGAACTTTTATGGGGATGGGTTGGCAAGGGCTATTTAACAAGACATAATTATAGCTACATAGAAGCTTGTGCAATCTTTATCTGAGCAGCATATCAGACATGTATATGTCTAGTTCTTATAATAATAATAGTTATTTTGCGAGCGAAGCGAGCTCGAAAAAATTACATATTTATTGTTTTTATTTTACCTTTGCGGGTATTTCTTTGCTACCAGACTGTTTTATGCCAAAAAGAATGCATGTGGTCTGGATTATTGGGGAGGCCAAACTATATGTTGCCCCCCCCCCTGTCCTGACATTGGGGGGGGGGGCTGGCCCCCCCCCCCCCCCCCCCCCCCCCCCTTCTCCTACGCCCGTGACACTATACAACAAACTGGCATTCGAGTTAGCATTTTTTAGATGGTACAAGCTGGATATTAATAATAATAACGACTTTATTCAGAGTGGACGAAATGTTTGGTGCTAGACCAATTTTCAACAAGGAACATAGGCATGAAATATAAATAAATAAGTATTATACAGTACAGTACCCGTGTGCCCAAAGCCTTTCGAGCTGGACATAACGTTGAAACTCAACGTGTGTTGTTCTTCATGATCATGTATAGCTATTTCACACTCTTCAATCGTTTCTTTTAATTGAAATCCGTCAACGTTGTTGGAATCCATCTTTTTGACTATATATGTTCTCAGGTCCATCAGACTCAGTTACTTGACCATCTCTGTTCTCATTCCGTTCTCGTTCTCATTTAGGCCTACTTTCGATTTCTAACTTTTGGATCACCGTAAAGTGGCTACTTTTACGACGTTGTCTTGTTTTCGGCTGATCCAAAAACTGTTACCAATCGGCGATCCACTTTCCGATACCATATAGCCGCATCGACAACGCTTACGAATATTTGACAGGACATTGTAAAAAATTCCCAAAGAGGCTTTCATCTTATTGTGTATAATCATGTCTATGGTGTGTATTGTCAATTTCACTATTCTATTTATGTAGATAAGTTTTCATTTTGCATGGGGTTGGGGTTAAACCATAAACGACTTGCCAACAAAGACTTGACTGCGAAGAATGTGTCAGCTGTCAAAATAAAAAAATATTCTGAATAACTTGTATATACAAACATCTTATGGATAGAAAATTACCGAGACTCAATCATGTTTATGATGCAATTATGTTCGTTACCAAAAATTACTGCATATTCCCCCACAGGGTAGATGTAACTATACCCCACCCACTGAAATTATTCTTATCAATATTTAAACGACATGCGCAGCGTAACTAAGTGGCACTATAAAGTGACATTGACTGTAAAATATAATGTTTAAGCCTCATAAGGGACATTTAAAACATGAATTTGAAAAAGGTTGATATCGATTGAACGATTACAAGAAATAATCTATCCACTATACTTTGTGCACGCTCGGTAACTGAGTCTGTTAGTATCGTGAATTTCCACCAATTTTTAGATCGGCGATAGTCTGCAATCTTTTTTCACTTCCGTCTGTTCCTGGCTCTGTTGATTATCATTTGAATGTCCTAGTATTTACCTATATTGATCTGTGTAATTCTTAATTGATTAAATATAGTTGTATGTATCCATACTCAATTTCTGCTTTTTTCCTCGATGTGGAACAACCTACCAGCATCCATTGCTGAGGCTCACTCTTTGGCATCCCTTAAGAGTGAGATGTCCAGTCTGACCTTTTAACGGGGACTTCTTCCATCACAATTATAATGAAGTATCACCAACTGATAGGCATGAGCTATGTCAGCAGGGTTTCGCATCCTGGTACCGCCACAAGTTGCTGAATTGGTCTTACTATGATGGTTGGAAAATAACTGGGAAGACCGCTTTAGTCTTTACTCTTTCTGTTTCTGTATATTATTGCAACCCGCATCTTGTCAGTATCTGTTAGACAGTTTAACGTACTGATGTAGATGTAAAAATGTATTAATTAAGACTTCAGCAATCTTTAAATATGACGATTACGGCGGATCAAAATGTCAACTTCTCTCGATTCAGAAAGAAGATGGCGGATGTTGCAAAATTTTATCGTGGGTTTGATATCAGAAGAAAATCTCGCCAGTTGCGCAAGTTCAAACAAATCTAAACACACATTGTAGGACGCTTCCATGCCATGGTTTATATGTCCTTGGCCACAAGTTTCTTGCTGATATACAAATGTATATATCATACTTAAAACTGTTGTAATTGAAACCAACATCTATAAATCAAGGGGAAAAGTGCTTCGTCTTATACACTGGTCAGCCATCCAAGCTATAAGCTTTCGTGATATGAAGATAAAACTGTATAACTGAATTTTCATACATTGATACTTCCATTCGTATCCTATCGGTGTCTGTGACAGTACCTGGGAAAGTGTTTTTGGATCTGTGGCATACATAGCACTGGTACATGATCATCCCTTGTAAATACTTACAACTATTGAACTAACGGATAGTTGCTTGTTAGATAGTGTACATTGATAGCTCCCTCTAGAAAGGTACCAATTGGGTAGCCTGTGCTATTTTTGCTAGTAATCTGTTTCACACAGGAATATTATTGTAGAATTGTACATATCACTAGGTGATGTGACATCATAGATTAGTTCTACACAAGATTATCATTATGGGAGTAATGCTGACTAAGCAATTTGTTGCATACACTTTCATTTTAGGCAGTCATTATCATCATTTTACTAAAAAGTTGGGTTTATATCAAGGCTGTTAATTAATGATTGCATAACTATACTCATTTTCTTTTTGAAGAGTTGGTCATATGTTGTGGGATCACTTCAACCCATGCTAATACTTGGCTTGCTCCATACAGAGATTTGTTGGCTGTAAAACACTCGTCTTGTGATAAGTTTTAGCTACTTGTAAAACACTGCTGTCATCAGTACAGCATATGTTTGCCTTCCAAGTTCCATGCTGGTCAATCTTTCAAGTGATTACTGTACATTCTGTTACTAAACTACCATAAGGCTGTTAATTTGATAGTTACCCCAATCTGCAACTTTAAAGAATGTTTGGTAAGAGTTCTTATCCATACAGCAGTGTAAAACTAGAAGGTAAAATAATAAATGTTTAGTTTGTCCATGGATACATTTCAATGAACTAATTTACAATACACTATTTATTTAGTAAATCAAAATAAATATATTCAACTGCGTCCTTTGTAGAAAGTTCAGGTTTGTGTTGAAAATTGATTTCTTCGGTTTCATTTTATATTCTTGCATTGTTTATTTCAGTGTTCCAATGTTGAAAATTTATCTCCACAAATTATTCGCCATATTGCAAAAGAAGTGGCAGATTTAACTAAAGATCCTCCAGAAGGAATTAAAGTGTTTCCTAATGAAGAAGATATAACGGATATACAAGCTTCTATAGAAGGACCTGGTATTTCTGAAACAATTTTCTAATTAATGTCTTTTGATGACCTATTTGATATGCCATTTACTTATACAATAACATGAACTATATGAATAGTCTATTATCTGGGAGTTATTCAAGTTATTGCTTTCAACCATTGTTCTTTGTACAAATGTGTATGTATAGGATAGGCTACAAGTGAAATTATCTATTCAATATACACAAGCATTAGCAAGTGTATATATCAGACAGACAGTGCCACAAGATTGTCTATCCGACTTGGGTCACACGAATTTCATGGACATTGTATAATTATGTGGTATAGACTGCAGTTGAAATAGAGGTTGCTGTTTGTGGTAAGCGTGGTCTAAGACCCAAATGTCATTGATTTAAGGACCTTGTTCGTTGGCATTCTGTGGTTTATTGTTAAGTGTTTTTATACACCTGTTTGAAAAACGGGACGTATTATGGGAACACCCGTGGCGGGGGGGGCGGGTGGCAGGCAGCGTCCACATGTTGTCTGCTCTCTCAGTCAAACAGTTTTCATCTGATCTTCACCTAACTTGGTGAAAATGTTTGTGGGCATAATATCTAGGCCAATTTCGATAACCAGCAACATTCCCCCAGGCACTTCTGAATTATGGCCCTTGAATTATCCCAAATTGGCCAAATTAGCCTTGTCCGCTCTCTAAGTCAAAGAGTTTTCATCCGATCTTTACCAAACTTGGTGAAAATGTTTGTTGGCATAATATCTTGGCCAAGATCGATAACGCCATATCGCTAAGTCACTTGGGTGTTATCACCCTTTGATTTTAGAAATTACCTAAAATTTGTCTTGTTTTACTCTGAGCTCTGACTTATCACGGCGTATTTTGTGACAGTTTGCCACTCTTGCTTAATATTGGATTAGATATTCTCAGTTAATGTAAAATGTTAGATTTTCTTAATTGAAATACTTATTTTTAGCATTGAAAATATTGAAACCTTTTTTGCAGGAACATTGGCCATGTTATTATTCAATATTGATATAGAATTTGATTTGTTGAAATTATTTTGATCTTTAACCATTTCAGCTGGTACACCGTATGCAGGAGGATTATTTAGAATGAAATTAGTGTTAAGTAAAAACTTTCCTTTAGAACCCCCAAAAGGCTACTTTTTGACAAAAATATTCCACCCAAATGTGGCCAGTAATGGCGAAATATGTGTAAATACTTTGAAAAAGGACTGGACGGCAGATCTTGGAATAAAACATGTTTTATTGGTAAGTATCGTACAGCAACAATCACTAGACCACTGACTGTTGATAGAAGAAATGATGTACACTGCAACTCCGTTATACCGCGGTCGGATATACCGCAATATCCGTTATACCGCGATGTTTTGTATGAATCAGTAAACTATTTATATAAATTCATGTATAAACGATGACACAGGTTTCTCAGCTATTTGTAGTTCCAACTGTTGCTAAATCATATTTCTAATGGAAAAAATACTTTTTGCCAAGTTGAAATTGAATGTAGAATTTCCCTTAAAAGTAAAAAAATCTGTCAGAAGTAACCAATATAGAAGCATTTTTGCTCACAGACAACAGCTGCAAACTGAAATGAATACCAAGACAGAAACTATGTTGAGTGTTTAAACTGTCTGTTCATAGTGTGTATGTTTGCAAGTGTCTGCTATTTTTCTAAATTTGAAATTTTGATCCATTTCATGGGCCTCACCAGGGATATTTTTACATCTGACTGTTTATGAAATCATGGTTTGGAATCAGAATTGCATATTTGCGTGTGAATAATTTTCCCCACGTTGAATTATTTTTCCTTTAATAAAGAGCCTGGCCACCATTCAAACTATTGTACAAAATGTTAAAATTTATCCTTAATGCACTCCATTCTATGATGTGTTGTGATGTATTTCAGACTGTGAAATGTTTATTAATTGTACCAAACCCTGAATCAGCATTGAATGAAGAAGCTGGAAAGTTGCTGCTGGAACAGTACGATGACTACACAAAACGAGCAAAAATTTATACAGAAATCCATGCAAAACCACCAAAGTACGTAGTAGTTGGTGATTTGATATGTTTAAACTTTTACCTACATGTAGGAATATAAGAATCTTTTACTGGTACAGATGGAAATATCCGACTCAAGTGTTATAGTTTCTGCGGGAATGATGCTGTGCTGAGGTACCGCGTAAACAGTTGCACAAGTGATGGCTTCTTTTTCTTGCATCCTTTTTAAGAAATAAAGAACGATATCATATAAAACGACCAACGTTTTAAGGACTATTTTGTTTCAGTAACATATGATTTTTATAAAACAAATTCACAAAATGTACATATATTTATAATCACTCTGATGTTATATTGTGCAGTATTGGGGAGGCATATTGATTTTGTCCAGTTCATCTGTCCATCTCAAAGTTGGTCAGGGCAACTTACAAGTTCTAAACTGCTAGGCAGATTTCAACCAAACTTGCTGGATAGTACCGACACCAAGCCTAGCATTGTGTATCTTCAAGTATAGAGACCATATTTGAACCCTTTCAAATAGTGAGACTGATCCCTCAGTGTTAACAGGACTTTCAATGATCAATCAGGCACATATATTGAAGTCCAATTCACCATATATACACATAAACTATAATGTACCATTGTTAACCTTATATCTTGTAGGTTTTTCGATGCCATTTCTCTAGATTCTGCCACTGAAGGTCCATTAGCAAAGAAACACGCCGGTGACAAGAAATTGTTAAATAAGAAGAAAATTGATAAAAAGAAAGTTTTAAAGAGACTTTGATCCATTTTATCACCAACCACATCACGAGTCATAATCAGTGTATATGTGCTTCATCTCATCTGCAAACATTTTTTATACATGCATAAATGTTATATTTGTATTGAATGTCACACTGAATGTTTTTGTTTCAATGATACATGAATTCTGACTTATCCTCTGCAGTGTATGTATGTTGGAAATCTCAGCATTATAACAATTCAGTTTGATATCCTTGTTTGCAAGTCTTATTTCTGTGCAACACACATTTTTTTATATTGTCTTAGTGTGAATTTATCTCTTCAACCAACATGACCTTTGGAAGTATTTTATAAGTGATTGTAACATTCAAAACCTAAAGAATGGACAAACTGAGGTGCGTTTTTTAGAGGTAGGGGAAGAAAGCAAAAAAAAAAATATGTAGAAAAGGTAGCTGTCTAAAAACCGCTTCGCTGTCTACTAAATGGCATCTGCCAGACCAGACGAAAATGTTCCGCATGGGCGCCATTTTGTTTACCAAAGCCAGCACTATCAGATCACGCTTCCTATCTAAAGATAGTTACTTCTTTTCCCAAGTTTAAGAAACGAAACCGCTACTTTCCCTACAAAGCGCTAGGTAGAACTCTAATTTTCCTACCTCTATAAACATGCCTCTGGTTTTGTGATCTGATGTGAGGTCTAGCATTGTCGCTGCTGATGTGAGGTCTAGCATTGTCGCTGCTGATGTGAGGTCTAGCATTGTCGCTGCTGATGTAATTGTTTGTAGAGGATAGGTTGTTATGTTGTATGTTTGTTTTTGGAACAATTTTATAAGTTTAAGCACAAAACCATATGTCATACCCTCAGGTTATCATTGCGTACCATTTTTATGTTATTGTACATGTACATTGCTTTCATATCTTCCACTTTTTTATATTTCGTGTTTGTTTTCTTTAAATTGAATCAAGTACTTTAAAAGCAGCATGAATTTTTGCTATTTTTAATCAAAATTGAGTTTTTGATGTCTTGTTGTTGGTCTCTTCTCCGTTTATCTTATTTTAGACCATCTGTAATTTGCCGAGTTTGTTGAATATTGGCCTGAAGATGGTCAGTCTTTTACATTTATTTTTATCTGGAGTTATAGGCCAAATAAAAACAAACATACAGGGGTTCCACTAGGTGCTGAATCTCGAGGGTCATTTTGATAATTTTTTACTGGATTTTACTATTTTATAGCAAAATACCTATAATTCAGAGAAAAAATGACCCTTCAGTCAGAATTCTAAGGGTCAAAATGTGTTTTTGGAAATTTTAGGGGTCAAAGGGTCAACTTCAGGGTCAAATTGAACCCCTGACATATATGTTGTTCTGGTATCATGGCCGAAATAATGAGAACTGATGAGTCGGATAAGTTACTTTATGTTCAAATTTTATTGTTGGTAATAAGAATTGAAGGGATATGATGAGATAAAACTATCGGTTAGACGTACATTTTGTGGGTTAAATAAACAAAAACATGGTTAACATCCTTCTTTCAGGTGATTTAATGTTGTGCTAGGAATTTTCAGTTGCAGTATTAATTATTGCTTTACAGAAATTGCAAAAAGCTTTGGGTTGGATTTGAAAATAAGGGCTGGTAGGGGTTCTTGAATCACACTTTTTAATTGGCTCTATGAAAAGTCACCAATATACACACCTTTATTTATGTTACTGAAATTTTGTTCTAATATATTTGACCTACACAAGAAATGTGTTTTATTTTTGTATTTAAATATTGAAATAATGTAAATGGCCTTAATTTGATGATGTATGGTAATTAAGTAACTATGATGTATATCAGTATAAAAGCTGATACATAGAGATGTGTGAGGGTGGGGTCTCCTACATACATTCATCTAATCTGCATACCGGGTACTTAACATTGTAATTTGTAAATAAACCATGTTCTTACGATTACTTTAGCAGAGTTTTCCCTATGATTTTTCTGCTATTGGTCCTTGGACCCTCATGTTTGCTAAATTGGGGGTCCTTAGTAAATTTTAAAGTCCCAGATATGCAGTTTATATTTGATAAAAGTTTATTTTAGGGGTCCCAGGGATGCACAGTATGTTGAAAATAGGAGTCCCTAGTAAGAAAAGGGAGTCAGGGACTCAAGATTTCTGCGTCAGGGAAATGCCTGCTTTAGTATGCTTTTGTAACTGCCCAAATTATTTTGTGTGATATTAGAAATAGGGAAAGTTTGTTGTTTGTTTCTTAATTTGTTTGATCTGGTGTTGTATGTCTTTATAACTTGGGGAACTTATCATAGGCTGATTTTATTCTCAGGTACTTAAATTTTATTTTCTCTGTCTAAAAGGTTCATGCAGGTGTGTAAAATGGCATTTTTAAGGTTTCATCACCTGCTTAAATCTTGTAAGAAATGTTCTATCACATATGCTGGAAGTAATTGACTGTTTTAATGAATATATCAGAGTTACAGAAACTTGATGCGCACATTTTGCATTGAGATATTATGATAAATTAATGTTGGGGTTCGGTAAGAGAAGTAATTATTGTTGTTTCAGACCTCTCGTAACATGCTTGTGTCTTGTGACAATTATTTTTTATTGCCTATATGAGCCATAATATAATAATAATAATATTTATTTTGGTAGTCGAGTACATGATACATGGATAATTAAAATATGCAATTATATTAAATAATAATTATGACATGTGCATAATATCCATGCCATACACACCAACACCTAGGATAGCACAAAAAAGAATAGTCTCTTATTTCCATTGTGGTTCTATAGGCCATGGTTGACCATATTTTGTTGTGGATCTTTCAAACAGGTATAAAATGTATGTGAAGTTGAATTAACTTAAAATATTGTAATCCATTGTTCTGTGGTAACTCTATCCAATAAAGTTACTGACTTTCGAAGAGATTTATAGCAAATCCTGCACAGCTACTGTATAGAATTACAGTCTAATATTTATGGATGAATTGTACAAAGCTATGTAACTGTTGTATTTATATGCTTGTTTCTTTTTCTAAAATTGAATATTATACTGAAGGTGCAGATGAATATTTATTGTGTACAGAATTATGTCGCAGTATTTAATTGTGTACAGTGTTTATTTATTTGGTTTAGTTGTAAATGGGAGCCTGTAGAAATTGCTAGTTTAACTACAAGATTGCTTTCTTATTATGTTCCAGAGTATTCTGTAATGGTAGTCTATGTTTAGCAAATAACTTAAAAATAGAATAACCTATTAAAACACATTTATTGGCCAATATCCCTGAGTCGACATTTACCTGACTGAAACAAATATTTCCGTCTTTGTTTATTGTAAAAGCCCGAGCTTCTTACCAGGTGGAATTAGATTCATCAAACACATTGGGCAACCTCTGGTGTCCTATGTGCTTACAGTAAGGTCGATTTTGCATTACCATAGCAACGGTACCTTCTGAAAAGCTGTATGCATCAATGTGATAAGCCAACATAATATTTCACATGCAGTTTGTATTTGTAAGGTAAACCCAACATGTATTTATTCGTTTTTATATTGGTTTAATCTTTTTTCTTTTAGTTAAAACAATACCAATCTTTGGAATATATCTTCGCTATTTTTCTATCTTTGTCCTCTTATCTAATATCACAATGTTAAAGATCGTAAAAATGTAATTATGTATTTGTTTGTCAGTCCACTATTTTGAAAAGTTATTTTTTCACCAAATGTGTTGATATAGGCTTATTAATTTGCAGATATTTTGAGAGTCCTTTTATATTGAAATTTATTTGTTTATTTATGCCATCAAAAGAAATAAGATAAAACATGTGCAAATAGAATTGATTTATAAAGTCTTGGACAATTGAATGTTTTGGTTGATTAGTTTAAAATATACCAGTGAATGTGGAATGCATGGATTTCAGTTTTTGTCTTCGGTTTATTTTATTTTCACCAACATGCTGTCTTGGTTCAATCTCTCTGTCCTCTTGTATTCTCATCTGTCCATTTGTATCTCTTGTTTTATACAATGTTATATGTGCAATCATTTGTACATCTTTCTTATTCATACCATTTTATCATTTTAAATCATCACAAATAAACAAAAATACAAATTTATCCGATCTTGGTTTTTTATTTAGTAAACAAAACGATATCACAGAATGTTCATACAATGTATATTGCTGTTAGATTGACCGCGAACAGGTGTATGAACTTTCAGGACTGATCCATGTTAATGTAGGTAAAGAAAATGCTCTCGTGTGTAAAGCTATAACTGCTGTTTGGAGTACTTGACTATCAAAACAGAACCGCAGCTTTTTCTTCGTCACGTTACGGACACACACGAGCATGTCAATAAACCTTTTTTGAAATGTAATGATCCAGGTAATATATTCATACGTTCGCGGTTAATAAAACTGCATTATACTACATAGATTATGATTGTGTATAGCAATGTCTCGTCGAGCCTTCAGGAGCTCTCTGGACCCTTGCCTAAATTTCAGCTGATTTTCATGCCTGTTTAATATATATAATAATGTATTTAAAAAATGCTTCAGTCATGTGTACTGTATTTAAACATGTACTTAATAAATTATGTGCATCAGCAACCCCAAACATTTAATAGTGTTAATTTTAACTACATTTTATCACGGACATATAAATGTCAGTGATTTTATGTACCAAATATTTCTATCATATATTTTCTAATAAATACTTTTTTGGCCACGATTCTCATTTGATCATTGATGAGATGTTGTTTAAGTCTTCTAGTATATATATATATATAAATCAAATTAGCAAGTATTATTTTTACAAATGTTAATAACTGACACAACATACACTCAGCAAAATTTCTAATTGGTCACTTGGATTATTGATATTATTTTACTATGAATGAAAATTCAACAATGCACACACCATCACATGAATACTTTCTTCGTACAACTGTTCAGAATACATTAATCCATATTGATTCTCACATGAATCTTACGACAGATCAACACTAATAACCATACAATTAAAAGACATAAAACGGATATATATGGTATAGTCTCTTCAATAAATATGAAGTGACCAATTAGAAATTTTGCTGAGTATAGACAGTTTTAAAAGACATCAATTTATGTGAGAGTCGACCGTACAGAGATAATAACATGGTCATCGCAATTCGGCTAAAGATAACTGCCAAATTTCAATAGTATTGTCACTAGCTTTAATAATACTGGTTACAAGAAATATTTTGAAAAAAGATGGTCAGCGCAATTTGAAGGTTATGAATTGTTGTGCGACATAAAAAATGCCGAAATGTTACGATTGCTGATCACTCCAGATCCAAAATGGATTTCGGTATATCACCGAAATTCAGTAGATTTATCTCCAAAGGTTAACTAATCCGCGTCAAGGTTACAAACGTTGTTCGGTTGAAGAGAAATTACATTGCTGGTTAACGAAAGTTTTGATTGGTTTACATAACACTGGTATGCAAATAGCAAAAAAAGTTTGCAGCTAGCAAATACAGTTTGTAAGTTAATATTTTCTAGCCATGCTGATGTCAATGGCGTGTTATTGTAAGTCAAGCGCAGAGAATGAGTACTATCAAGTCCACACGTCTTCACTGCAGCAAACTGCCTAAATAGTCTCTGTTTAGGCCTACTTGCCAGTAATATTATATACAAAAAAACTAGGGATGTCATCGAATATTCGAATATTCGTTTGTACGTACGAATAATCGAATACGTTTGTACTGATTCGGCATTCGAATATTCAATAAAATATATTTTTTCAATATAAAAGCTGAATGCAAATGTATTACATTTCAATGATGGGCATTATCGCATTAAATGACATTTTATGCGTGAAAATAATATCTACAGGTAATAATTGACATGTCATGTATATTTGGGGGCAAAAGAGATATAACACTCTGGTGATGACACTTAGGCCCTGAAATTATAAGTAATCGCAGGCATTTTTACAACTTTAGTGATCAGTTGCAAACACAAAATTGATAAGCGTAAAGTTAAACTTCGTATTTCAAATGTATTATTATTAAATAAGAAGACCGAATATTCGAATACCAAAATTGCCATTCGTTGACATCCCAAAAAAAACCTCCCCTGAAGACCACCCCAATAATAAGAATACCTCAAAATTAACAACACAATGGTCAAGTCCATTTTCACTGTTTTGCTCTTCATTCAGCCTCAATATTATCCCCATCTCAATAAGAAGACCAGTTTCAAGGGCCCCACGGTGGTCTTATTACTGAGGTTTCACTGTAATTATAATGGATAATATTGACATGTATAGCAATGTACACCTGTTATATATCACAGGTTATGTTTTGTTGTCTCAGCAGTTACAAAGGTTAGCATTAAATGTCTGTAAAAATCTTCTGTGTCTGTACAGAGGGAATCTGAAAGGAAAACATACACCATGTTAGCATACATACTTAAAGTCATTAAAAACGCAACTATTTCACGTAGCCTTCAGTTTGTTTCAAGTGTTAAATGCATTTTATTGTTACAAATGTGTAAATCATTCATCAAAAAGAAATCAAACTATGGTCCTAGAATTCATATTAAATAATTGATAAAGTTTAGGAAATTAGGTTTGATAATTAAAATATAATTATTTCTTTATATGGAATTACATCAATGCAATGAAAATCACAATACATACTGCACGTTATGCAATTAATGTACACAAACTACACTGAGTCAACAGTACATGTTGTGTATGATATTTACCTCGTACATGTATTTACCAGTCATCACTGTCTGATACCGTGGTTATCACCTGTGTGTTAAAAACCGTGAATTAGAATGTGTTCATATGTTAAATCATACAGTGACATTATACATAATAGTAAATGAGCACTGGAGATTATCACGAGTTTTCGCCCTTTATCCCTTCTATAGTTCTCTCCCTTAAATAGTCCTATATATACACATAAAAAAAGGGAGAGAACTCTAGAAGGGATAAAGGGAGATAACTCAAGACGGGAAAAGGGAGAGCACTCGTGACAAAATACTGTGTAAATGTGTGCGTGTGTGAGAAAGCAAGTTCATGGTATTTGTGACAAGGGAAGTTAATAGTGACTTAATGAGTGATACATGACAGCTTCTATGTCTTGTGAACGAAACCTACTCAACTCTTCTTGTTAATAAACAATGAAAAGCGCTGACAGTTGCACACCGTCATGTAAGCTTGTCTTGTTTACTATTTATGCCAGGATAGCATCACTAACAGGCAGATACTACTTTAAAAAAGAAAGCACCATTTCCAATTTGCATTAAAAACTTTTATGACCCACCACATGCACCATAATTACGTGGATACCTTCACTAGACCAGCAATGTGATGTTAACAATGTCATCAAAGAAAGTAAAGCTTAACAGACCAAAAGGTCAGCAGACATATTTCATAAACACATGATCTCAACTCAATATATAGATGTACGTATGTAATATCATGACATGCTGATGATCCTTTGGAAAGGTCTTTCCTATGAATTCCTTTCGATGGCTTTCAAACCAGAAACAGAAGAAAGGGATGAGAACAATATTCAGGGGAGATAATCTTCCTTTTCAGCCCATTTCCTCTCTGCTGCCCGAACAATGATGGTAAAAATGGTAAAATATAAGACAAAATAATAAATTTATTTATTTACTGAGGGTGGACGGGAATTTTTAGACATCTTTAAGTTATCCACATTTTTTGCTTATGAGCATTCTCGCCTTGGAATATGTCACCGAATGGCACTGTCACGTGACGTGACGTCACAATAGTGACATTGTGAATATTGTGTAAGACAGAGAAAACAGAGGCAGAATTGAATTCACAAACTACGCAACCGTTATACATACCGATGGTTTTGTCTCTACAACATGTGAAATATTGTTCCTTTGAGACGCTTGTGTCGACGAATATGCAGGTAATGCTTTGGTATCGTATCCTGACTTGGAAATCGGCTGTATATTAGATTGTCTATATGTTGGTGGTTGTGAGTTCGGTTTGGAGTTAGTGTTTGTGTTAGGATCGCTGGTGTGTTTGCTCAGTTGTGTCAACAAGTATTGTTTGTCCTTCTCATCCTGAAATTTCGCAATAAAACACATACATTAAGTTTTACTGAAGCGATTACTGATTCATGAAGTAAAATAAAAAATACACTTCGTGGAATAAAAGAAAGTTTAAGGCACAATCAATGCAGCATTCAGCTATTCTGTAGAGCTTTGAATTATTTCATGTATACAATGAAGCATCTAGTTAGACTTTACGAAATACAGTTTCCATTTCTAGTATGTTTCGGACATTTACAACATTAATAACGATTAATTGATGAAGGATAACAATGTAGTAATAATAGTAATAATAATAGTAATAATAGTAGGAATAATAATAATAATAATAAAATTGTATTATAATCATCACATAAATGCGCATGTTGTTTCATAGACATGACATCAATTAGCAAATATAAAGAGTCCAACTGTGTTCAAGTTTTACGGTGTTTTGCAAATGTATATCAGCTAAGACCTGAGTTCAGAATTCCTGGATTACCAACCATTACTAAATCGTTCTTCCACAGCAGCTGACAACTTCCTGACATGAATCAGACGTGGAGGACAAGTGACTGTGGTAAAATGTATAAACTTTTGTAAAATTGCCATGGAGAACCCACGAGTCATCTGTGGCTTGAACCTACGACCTACAGATTGGTAACTAGTATGGTAATAGAGATACTTAAACACGTCACAAACGACGTATAATAACCAGTTTTCAGACACATGCAAAACACTTGACCATACTATTAATATGTTTATCTTTCATACCTGTATAATCTGACCCTTCAACAGAGTTATCATACGTTTGTTGGCAGACTTCAACGCTGAGCAGTAGTATAAGGCTAATCTGTAAAAAACAACAACACGCATTTGATCGTTGAGTGGAGAACAATAGACGTAAACTTTGAAACTGATAACAATGTGGAACTATCAACAAAATAAAAGACATATTTATCTAAAATAGATTGTCCGTACTGGGTTTACGTTGGTCAGTGGTGGCAGTTGTGGGCACTATCAGACACTTTTTCGTGTTAAGATATTTATCTGGTATGAAAATTTATCACGATACTTATCTAGTTAATAACATAATTATGTAGTTAATTAAGTAGTTAACTAGTGGCAGAAATATGCCACCATACAATGGCTTTCTTTGGACTATTTTATTACATCGCTAAAATATTTTTTTTTTATCTTGACAGTCAATCATCTCGATGCGTTTTATAATCACAAAACATTGAGATATACCTAGAATTAGTCAGTAATTACGTGTACTTACGATAGCAACAGAATAACAGCGCTGATGAAAGCTGTCGATGTTACGATTATCCACGTAGTTTGAAACCATGAAGCTGCAAGATCTATCTGTATATCTAAAATCTCTGTTGGTTGTGAGAAGATTCGGAATGGACCGCACATTGGGGAAGGTCGGAGTCTGAAAGTGAGGTGACGTCATAGTTAACGTGCGTACTTTCTGAGAACATATGCATCAATAAGTTTTACAAATGATCACGTCCAAACCAATACTACAGAAATTTAGAAACTGATTTAAAAACTGCACCAGGAAAAATGTATATTAATAAATTCCAAAACATGGTATATATTTCATAGCAAGTTATGGTCGATCAATCAGTCTAAGTATAGTAAATGAGAAAATTGTACAAAAAATGTCACGCATTTTTCACGAGGCTTCAAGGCGGGGCGAAATCAGAAGTCATAGAGTTCATATCAATGTATACCATTGCATCAATGCACATGACATCGACACCTTATGCATCTCACTAAACGGTACCGAAGAATATCGGGGAATGGGGATTGATACTTTTAAACTGAAACAATTTAACAATGCATTGTTTTTTTTAAATTCCGTGAATGGACGAGACTGTATCATGTATTAAGACCACAAATTAAGTCCATTTTCACTGTTTTGCTCTTTATTCAAGATCAGTATTAAGACCACCTCAATATGAAGACCAGTTTTCAAGGATCCCAAGGGTGGTATTATTACTGAGGTTTTACTGTATGTACTTACTCCACGAGAACATATCCCCAAGGGTGGTCTTATTACTGAGGTTTTATTGTATATACTTACTCCACGAGAACATATCCCCAAGGGTGGTCTTATTACTGAGGTTTTACTGTATGTACTTACTCCACGAGAACATATCCCCAAGGGTGGTCTTATTACTGAGGTTTTACTGTATGTACTTACTCCACGAGAACATATCCCCAAGGGTGGTATTATTACTGAGGTTTTACTGTATATACTTACTCCACGAGAACATATCCCCAAGGGTGGTCTTATTACTGAGGTTTTACTGTATGTACTTACTCCACGAGAACATATCCCCAAGGGTGGTCTTATTACTGAGGTTTTACTGTATGTACTTACTCCACGAGAACATATCCCATAGGAATGCTGACCAGGAAAAATGTTATCAATAAAACAATCATAAAGAAAGCATTGGATCTAGCAGCTTGATACGGCTTCTCTGGAGGTACCGTGTTGTATAACGCTGACAACTGAAAACATATAGAACTATGTTGATTGTCGTATATATAGACATGTGGATTTAATATTGCACTCTCCTTATTATTTTCTTACCTTTTTAAATTTTTATTTTTTAACAATTTCTGAAATTTGAAATTTGAGTTGTCCGTACATTTCAAACGTGATCGAACACAATTAGTGATACGAGATACAGATTGCACTGAATTCGGTTCGGTAATTTATTCAGCAACTTGCGGTATGTTAATACAATGTAGCATGTATTACAGATATCAGCATATATGCTATATTGTTTTACTTAACTAAATGTATACATCCATTTGTTTTAAAAGTGTAAAATATAAATACAGCACTTGCCGCGTTGTATTAGAATTTATTAAATTTGTATGTTTGCAGTTGATAACGTACAATGTAGCGATCCAGTGATATGTCTTATAATACGCTATTAGTACATGTAGTTCTTAGATTTCCGCACATAATTTACATATCATACATACCATCTTGAGATAAAACAAGATGACCAATCTAAGTACTGTCAGTGCTGGTAAAAGTGGAACAAAGAAAAACCCAAGCCTGAAATAAATAGCTCTAATACAGAAACAACACTATGAACATTGCAAAGATGATTTACGTTAAGTCAAACTGTATAAATCATACTATGTATGGTCCTAAAAGATGATTTACTTTAAGTCAAACTGTATAAATCATACTATGTATGGTCCTAAAAGATGATTTATGTTAAGTCAAACTGTATAAAGCATACTATGTATGGTCCTAAAAGATGATTTATGTTAAGTCAAACTGTATAAATCATACTATGTATGGTCCTAAAAGATGATTTATGTTAAGTCAAACTGTATAAATCATACTATGTATGGTCCTAAAAGATGATTTACGTTAAGTCAAACTGTATAAAGCATACTATGTATGGTCCTAAAAGCAAACTGTATAAATCATACTATGTATGGTCCTAAAAGATGATTTATGTTAAGTCAAACTGTATAAATCATACTATGTATGGTCCTAAAAGATGATTTACGTTAAGTCAAACTGTATAAAGCATACTATGTATGGTCCTAAAAGATGATTTACGTTAAGTCAAACTGTATAAAGCATACTATGTATGGTCCTAAAAGATGATTTACGTTAAGTCAAACTGTATAAATCATACTATGTATGGTCCTAAAAGATGATTTATGTTAAGTCAAACTGTATAAATCATACTATGTATGGTCCTAAAAGATGATTTACGTTAAGTCAAACTGTATAAAGCATACTATGTATGGTCCTAAAAGATGATTTACGTTAAGTCAAACTGTATAAAGCATACTATGTATGGTCCTAAAAGATGATTTACGTTAAGTCAAACTGTATAAATCATACTATGTATGGTCCTAAAAGATGATTTACGTTAAGTCAAACTGTATAAAGCATACTATGTATGGTCCTAAAAGATGATTTACGTTAAGTCAAACTGTATAAATCAAACTATGTATGGTCCTAAAAGATGATTTATGTTAAGTCAAACTGTATAAAGCATACTATGTATGGTCCTAAAAGATGATTTACGTTAAGTCAAACTGTATAAATCATACTATGTATGGTCCTAAAAGATGATTTACGTTAAGTCAAACTGTATAAAGCATACTATGTATGGTCCTAAAAGGGCTAATATCCATTGTCTTTGAGTACAACTTCAAAAGACGCTTTAAACTAAAATAGAGAAGCTATATATGCGTTAGAATATTTTCACACAGACAATAACTCAACAGTTCTGCCTTATTTCTGTTGGAATGTAAAATTATCAATATTTTATTTCACCAAAACGTCCAATTCAAACTCACGCAAGTCCCCAATCCAACAAACTGTAGACCAAAGTATGTGATTTACGTCATTTAAGGAAATACCATTCGTTTTCATTTGAGAGCAATGGTAACAATAACATAAAACCGCAACAAAACAACACTGAGCACTTCCGCATCGCGGGACAAAATAAAAAAGGCTTACAACTATATAAATACCGTTTTTATCTACCATCGTCATGGTTCCGTATACTCTTAAATACCCGTACATAAAATTGTAATGTATAAGGATACAGTGTGATATTTAAAGCAAAGCATGGTTTAATCTGTCAGATAACCCATTGCCTACCAGCATAGCGCCTGTCCGTATATAAGGTCAAGGACACTGATAGCGATGTCAAATTCAGCAGGCCCAATCTTCTTTGCCAAACCACAGTCGCATTTTGTTGTTAATAATCTGGAAACAAATATTTATACATATCTATATCTGACAAAATTTACTTGGTTACAACATGTAGGGTCGGAGACACTGCGCCATTTAGCATGGCCTTTGAATTAAGGTGGAAGGTATGCGGCATGGTATCGAGACATTTCAGTTCATGAAATAAGCCACTCCCAACAGTACAAGTGCGCAGGAAAAGGGAAGACAAACCATGAGTGAGGCCCAATGTTGACTTCATCAGCCATGAGTGTGGTCAAAAGTTGACTTCATCAGCCATGTGTGAGGTCAAAGGTTGACTCGATCAGCCATGAGTGAGGTCACAGGTTCACTCGATCAGCCATGAATGAGGTCAAAGGTTGACTCGATCAGAAATGAGTGAGATCATAAGTTCACTCGATCAGCAAAGAGTGAGGTCACAGGTTCACTCGATCAGCCATGAGTGAGGTCACAGGTTCACTCGATCAGCCATGAGTGAGGTCACAGGTTCACTCGATCAGCCATGAGTGAGGTCACATATTCACTCGATCAGCAATCAGTGAGGTCACAGGTTCACTCGATCAGCCATGAGTGAGGTCACAGGTTCACTCGATCAGCCATGAGTGAGGTCACAGGTTCACTCGATCAGCCATGAGTGAGGTCACAGGTTCACTCGATCAGCCATGAGTGAGGTCACAGGTTCACTCGATCAGCCATGAGTGAGGTCACAGATTCACTCGGTCAGCTTAATCATCAAAACAAGATGGTGGTAATTCGTTGGTGCAAATAATTGAATGATATAATTACTGTGTCACTGATCGCTTTTTGGGAGAGGGTAACCGTAAATCATAAAATATACAAATCTGATTAGACGAATTATAAAGGCTACGAGTACCTGCACGAACACATCACATTCATTGAATGCGGGTTACAATTTGTCGGCTAGACATTACGCATAAAGGTAACGTAAGGACTAAATGGTGAGAGCGGTAAGCCCATGTTTGTGGTTTAGATTTTTTTTAAATATTTTTTTAAAAATATGTCAGAATGAAAATAAAGGACGTTAATTTGATAACAGAATCATTCGACATACTTTCTAGGTAGCTCGTACAGTAAAGTTAGAGCAATATCACAGAAAAACTCTGTCACGAAGAACTTGTAAATCTGTTGTCCAAAGTACGTCTCCCAGCACTAAAATATATAAATTAAAATACAGAAATTATCATTGGAATCAACGTACTTCATAGTTTCGATTTGATAACAAAAAGTCATCCACACTTATCAATCCTCCATATGAAAGTTCCATTTTTATAATACTAATTCTTCTATTTTCAAATAAAATAGTTACAATGCATCAGTATTTATTATTCGTAAAATGAGCATTTTAAGTACACTGTAGTCGAACGCTAGATAATGTGAAAATATCATTATTGTATGGATAGCGCCACGATGGAAAATCTAATGTTACCAAAATGTTAAAACAAGAATGTTACATGGTTAAGACGGCGAGTGTTGATACCTGTATCGGCGTACAGTCCCCTGTACCAACATAACACTGGTCACTGGTTGAACACGTCACGTCTATGTAGATGGTCAACGTGATGACCACTAGGGCAGCCAGTCGTACAAATACGATCCTGTACAAATAGGAAAACATGATCATACTTAAATAGCATCAATCAAACGTGTTAGGAAATATCTTTAATAAATATAAACGTTAAATATCGATTGAAAGTTGGGTTTATTCGTGAAATGTTTTCTGCAAAACGCTGCATGATTTTATTAATGTATAGATCAACATTTTTATTTTGCAGGAAATGTCATTTCAAATTAGTTCCCGTGTTTGCATATTCTCGATGTACGATACTCGTTTATCTAAACACAAGTGCAACATTATCAGCTAAACTTAAACTTCATTCAACATGAATGCAGTCAATATTAAAAAACAGAATATTAGAAAGTACAAAAAAGAAGGTTTTTATATGATGTTATAATCAGGGGATCCACTAGGTGCTCACTCTCAAGGGTCATTTTGATATTTTATGACTGGATTTGACGATTTTATAGCCAAATTACCTGTAATTCAGAGAAACATAATTGACCCTTCAGTCAGAATTCTGAGGGTCAAAATATGGTATTTTGGATATTCCAGGGGTCAAAAGGGTCAACTCCAGGGTAAAATGGAACCCCTGTTGCAATAGCGAACACTGAATGCCAGGTTTACCTTAGAATTGTAATTTTGATTACAAACGAAGGTCGATATTTTTCCAGTTTCACGACTACCATAAACAGAAGTGGATATAGAGCATTTAACGCTGCCATAATACTGGATGGTAGGTATTGTACGAATAGAATCACCAACATGTTATAGTCGTCTCCATCATTGTTCTTCGTAAACTGAAATAAGTTATATCAAAGTACTGGAAGAACGAGCATGTAGAACAATACATTGAATACTTTGGATAGAAGTCAATAACTGGTGTTAACGTCCACATACTTGTTGTAAGCAACTAAATATCAAGGTGCTTTTATATATCAATTTACGGTTACAACATAAATAAAAATAGGCTACGTTTTCCTTCAATACAACTTTAAGCATATGAGCGCTGCTATGGAATTATGTAAGTGACGTCATTTCAAGGAAACGCAACATGTGATGTCACAATTTGCAAGTAGTTAACAATAATAACTCCATATGATAACTTCGTTTTCATATAGCGATATGGGGCAAGTATTGCTTACTGTCAGTACATAGTGACGTCACATGTGATGTTTTCTGGAAATGACGTCACTTAAAGAAGAGGTTGGAAATCGTACAGCCGCGCTCTTATGAGCTTGAAAACATCAAAGCAACGAAGTTTTCAAGATACCAACGTATCGAGATGTTAAAATACAAGACTGGTAACTGAAAGTCAGTGATAGTGAAATATCGATGTATTAATTATCAATTCATTGATCGAAATGGATTTAGGGAAGTGACTTACATTTGCTGAGAATGTTTGAGCATAATATATCGCTGTCGCTGAAGCTATCAGTAATACTACGATGAAGAAATTGATAATTATACGCAGGACCCATAGAAAAAATCTGGCAAGACGTGATTGCCTGTGTTTCTCCATCTCGTGTTTCTGATCTTCCAGATCTCCCTGTAATATAAACACGAAGGTATAGTACAGTACATGTACGTACGTTTATATATTTACATCTTACAAGATTTTGCTCCGGTATTTAGAATTGCAATTATTTCAATATTCCAGAACATATGTCGTTGTTTCACTTCAGATGAGGGGATCGGTTGTTATGGGGATACATTGATATTTTAAATAGTTATTTTAAATGTGAAACAAAATGGCAATACTTTAAGAAATAAGTATATTGAAACTACGATAGATAGATTATTTTGGGTTTAAAGCCGTTTTTCAACACTATTTCAGTAAGTTACATACGGTGGTCAGTTGACCTAACCAGTGCTCCTGGGTTACCAACCAATCCAAACCTGCTCCTCCACATTGACCTAACCAGTGCTCCTGGGTTACCAACCAGTCCAAACCTGCTTCTCCGCATTGACCTAACCAGTGCTCCTGGGTTACCAACCAGTCCAAACCTGCTCCTCCACATTGACCTAACCAGTGCTCCTGGGTTACCAACCAGTCCAAACCTGCTCCTCCACATTGACCTAACCAGCGCTCATGGCTTACCAATCAGTCCAAACCTGCTCCTCCACATTGACCTAACCAGTGCTCCTGGGTTACCAATCAGTCCAAACCTGCTCCTCCACATTGACCTAACCAGTGCTCCTGGCTTACCAACCAGTCCAAACCTGCTCCTCCGCAAGCAATTGACTACGTCTTCACATAAATCAGAGTTCAGAGGTGGAGGAATGAAACTGCGAATTGCTATTTAAGCATCTAGTATAAAAAGCAGAACTTGACTTACAAACAGTCTTTGATACATATGTTTGTGTTGGAGAAGTACAGGTTTATCTCCGTGAATTCTGTAATCCCAACCACAGCATATAGCTATAAAGAATGCTGGTGATTTGTTCGAGGACTTCTCGGTAGCTACCAGTGTGTCAGTATACTTTGTGAAGGTGCTGCAACAGAACACCAGACTATCAAATATCAGATGGAAGAATCTAGACCCAAACCATCACACAAATAACATCGCCATCAATTATAACAATTGTGCTATCTCAACAGCGATATGTTATAACGTATCCATCCCTTTCTCATCTGTCAGTGGCCCGATATATCTTGACATATCAACCAAATTGGCTCTCTAGCACGGGATATTGTCACGAGTTCTCCACCTTTATATCTTCTAAAGTTATCTCCCTTTATCCCCTCTAGAGTTATCTCCCTTTATCCCTTCTATAGTATTTGTATATTGCTATAGAAGGGACAAAGGGATCGAACTTGTGACAATCTCCTGTGCTCTCTAGATGAAATGGAGCCTTAATTCAAGAATAAATTGCATAACACGAATATTTGGCATACATAAACACAACATTGAACAATTTGAACATAGTGTATTTAAGGAGAATTGTAAATATCTCAGGAGACATTTATGTTCATTAAGTTGTAAATGTAGGACCACTGGTAAGATAACTTACTCTTGAGATTATGAATAAGTGTGTTTTATTGTAACAATTCAAACCGCGCATTTGTTATTTCAGTGCAAAGGATTATCCGGATTATATTAAACAGATCATAAAAACGCTTATTGTAAATTATAGATATGATATTTTAGATTTATGTTTTACAGCACTTTTATCAAACTTATCATTCAGCAGTAAAAACAAAATTGCTATAACGGCCTCCAAAAACAGATAAGAAATAAACCAGTAAGAATAAATGTTTCACAGTGTTACATACAATGCACAATAACATGAGATTGTAGGCAGAATTGACCACAGGAGGTTGTCACGAGTTCTGTCCCTTTATTCCTTATATAGTTATCGCTCTTTATCCATTCTATAGTATGTAAAGAACCAGGAGATTGTCTCCAGTTCTCTCCCTTTATCCCTTCTCTAGTAAATGTATAATTATATAAGCTAAGTATTCATATTACACGTACTAAAGAAGGGATAAAGGGAGAGAACTCTCCCGTTGTATATTCATGTATAATTTATAATTTCATTAAACAAGAATTATTGGAACGCGAATTTATATTGGTACACATTGAATCAATAACAATCGTGTTTAAAATGCCGTGGAAATTTGGAGAATTTTGACCGCTAATTGACGCTTATAGGAAGATATAAATATTTGGGGCACAGACATACTATATGTGTAACAAAACATACATATACTTACTGATGTACCATTACTATAAGACTTATAATCAGTATGACCAAGGTAACGGAGAAATAGGCGAAAGGCATGTTGTATGTTCCTCCAGGTATTGATACCTCGGTGTTTGAATAGTAACCGTAGAAAAACGCTGTGGTCTCCATCCAGCCCTGATAAACAAAAAAACATCACGGATCAGACCTGTACGATGATAGCAGTAGCAACAGTAGTATCAGTAACAACAGTAGTATCAGTAGCAACAGTAGTATCAGTAGCAACAGTAGTATCAGTAACAACAGTAGTATCAGTAACAACAGTAGTATCAGTAACAACAGTAGTATCAGTAACAACAGTAGTATCAGTAACAACAGTAGTACCATTACAGTGCAACCTCTCCAGAGCAACACCCTTTGTCAGACGCATAGTCTTACTGTTGTTGAGAGGAAGTTGCTATAGAGAGGGTAGGGTAGTTTGATAGTCTATGATTTCTACTGGGAATATTGACATTGATGTCTAAGAGAGGTTGTTTCTCTAGAGAGTGTACTTTGATAGTAATTTCTTTCTACTGGGAATATTGACATTGATGTCTAAGAGAGGTTGTTTCTCTAGAGAGTGTACTTTGATAGTAATTTCTTTCTACTGGGAATATTGACATTGATGTCTAAGAGAGGTTGTTTCTCTAGAGAGTGTACTTTGATAGTAATTTCTTTCTACTGGGAATATTGACATTGATGTCTAAGAGAGGTTGTTTCTCTAGAGAGTGTACTTTGATAGTAATTTCTTTCTACTGGGAATATTGACATTGATGTCTAAGAGAGGTTGTTTCTCTAGAGAGTGTACTTTGATAGTAATTTCTTTCTACTGGGAATATTGACATTGATGTCCAGGAGAAGTTGTTTCTCCAGATTTGGAGAGGATGTACGGTACTTACTGCTAGCAGGGAGAAGGGAATACTATAATACAGTAACGGCTGCTTCTGATAGCAGTAAAATGTATTAATTTCACATCGATCAATAACGTTTTGTGCTTTGTCATTTTTAAAGAAAATAATTCATTTAGTCTCAAAGCTTCAGTAATATCCTTTGAAATGATCCGGAAAACTTTATCGTCAATGAAACAAGTTTTGATGTCATGTTATTCATGTTTTTAGTTGCAAAGAAGATAACATTTTGACATTTTTAACAAAGTACGCATGTGTGCATTATTTGAAGGTGATCTTCCCAGATTTGTCTGTAATTTACTTGATTTAAGTAAGTCTATGCAGGAAAAACTACATTATGATGCACATACGATAGAATTCCACAAGTTATTTCCCTTTGTCCCTTCTATAGTAAAGAGAGAGCTCTTGATGGAATAAAGGGAAACAACTCATGCACTCTCATGTGGTATGATCGACGTAGCTAAATTAGTTCTAAATGTAACTGGCTTTGTCAATATATCTTATAGAGTATCTAACAGAAGCTAGTTCATGTACTTACTGTGCCTTGAATAGAAGCTAGTTCATGTACTTACTGTGCCTTGAAACAAGTCTAGCACAACTTATAGAGTATCTAATAGAAGCTAGTTCATGTACTTACTGTGCCTTGAATCAAGTCTAGCACAACTTATAGAGTATCTAATAGAAGCTAGTTCATGTACTTACTGTGCCTTGAATCAAGTCTAGCACAACTTATAGAGTATATAATAGAAGCTAGCTCATGTACTTACTGTGCCTTGAATCAAGTCTAGCACAACTTATAGAGTATCTAATAGAAGCTAGCTCATGTACTTACTGTGCCTTGAATCAAGTCTAGCACAACTTATAGAGTATCTAATAGAAGCTAGCTCATGTACTTACTGTGCCTTGAATCAAGTCTAGCACAACTTATAGAGTATCTAATAGAAGCTAGCTCATGTACTTACTGCGCCTTGAATCAAGTCTAGCACAACTTATAGAGTATCTAATAGAAGCTAGCTCATGTACTTACTGTGCCTTGAATCAAGTCTAGCACAACTTATAGAGTATCTAATAGAAGCTAGCTCATGTACTTACTGTGCCTTGAATCAAGTCTAGCACAACTTATAGAGTATCTAATAGAAGATAGTTCATGTACTTACTGTGCCTTGAATCAAGTCTAGCACAACTTATAGAGTATATAATAGAAGATAGTTCATGTACTTACTGTGCCTTGAATCAAGTCTAGCACAAATTATAGAGTATCTAATAGAAGCTAGCTCATTTACTTACTGTGCCTTGAATCAAGTCTAGCACAACTTGAAAACCGGATGTTTCATTCACGTGATATTGCGTTGTGCAATTTCCAGATAATGCAAGTCCCTCGTGCTGACTGGTGTCGTCATATCCGGTCGTCTCCTTGGAGAAATCAGTAACATCAAATGCAGCTTGGAAGAAAACGACGACCCAGAACATGGAGAGGAAAATGAAGACATTCAAGAATAGCAGAAACTTGAGAAACACGAAATATGAAACGACTCCGGTGCCTTGATAACCTGAAAAATGAGAAATAGATATATTCGATTGCAGTAAAACCTCCCTTAAATACCACCTCAATAAGAAGACCAGTCATCAAGGGTACCATTGGTGGTCTTATTATTGAGGTTTAACTGTATTTGTTTTACAGCTTTTTGTTAGTGTTTTATTTCTCAGGAAGGTCTATGCCTTTAGTGGCCTCAGGTGGGTAGGTTTTCGGCAGTAAAAAGCCCCGGTAATGACGTTAAAACATAACGACATTTAGCCGATAACAATGTATCAGGTAGCCAATGACCATGCTCAAAAGCTGACAAAAAAATTAAATCTAGACATTAGTACTTTGTGTTGTTTTGTTAACTCTTAGTTTGTATTTAATGTCTTGATGCATAAATGTCTTTGTTCATGGGAAGAAATATGTTGTAGACACAAAATATAAATTTTGGTTTTTCATCGAAACTTTGTTTGTTATTGCCTGACTTGTAGATAGGTTCGAAAAACGATGCACCTGGCGCTAAACATAGATAGAATATGGTATGGCCTGAACGTACGAGTACATTGCTTATTATACATAAAGTAAAACCTAGCTTAAGACCGACTCGAAATTAAGACCACATTTTTAATAAGATCGTATTTTCATACGCCAGTCAACAAGATATAGCGTTTAAATTTATGTTTGAAAATATTTTCCCTATGCACAATATACATGTATTGATAAAAACTGGTAGAATTGGAAACTCGATATCGATTTTGGGGTCATTTTCAAGGGGACAATTACTGTAACTATATATATGTAATTCAAATTTGTATTTCCAGGTATTAGGAGTATGCTGCCAATTATGAAAAGTATTGTTTATATTTTTATACATAAAATATGTTTTCGAGTTATTGACTTGTTTACTTAAGAGCCACTATCAGGTTGGAAAACAAACAAACGGAGTGTCATTAAGAACGAAATTTATGTTTTGTATCTACTTTTCGCCTTTCTTGGCGAAAACAAAACGGTTCAATCGAGATATTGAATGCAAATTAATTAGCAAAACAACAAATAAAGTAACACCTCACTAATACAGACAACCTCAATAACAAGTCCACCTCACAATTAAGAACTCAATTTTCGAGTCCATTTTCACCGTTTTGCTCTATATTCAACCTCAATATTAAGACCTCCCAGATAACAAGACAAAACCAAGAGTCCCAAAGGTGGTCGTATTATTGAGGTTTTATTGTATTAGTAAAATACTATATTTATAATAAAAACCCGTTAGGGCGTTTCAGCATGGCTTTTCTCAAGCTGCCATCTTATTCATCTATCAAAGACCATGAACATCTTGGATAAATAACACAATTATTGTATGCAAATGTAAGAATGCATGAGGTAACCATTAACGTATAAACAATACAAATATGACTGAATGAAGACTTCCATTCTTCTTAATGTCTCTGTAACCAAAGAAGAATTTATAAAAGTGAATATTATGAGACACCCACTTTCTGAGCACATTTAATGCCCGATTCCTATCCTTTAATGCCAGGCACCAGCCAGGTAGGCTCAAGGTAACCATTATCTAACTAGCTGGCGGCTCACCAACCGGTCATATCAGAACGGATCCCTACTGGGATTCGAACCTTCGACCTCCCGCTCCCAATGTGGATGTTTGAACCACTCAGCCACAGGAGACGTGCTTGATCTTGATCTTCATATAAACACATTTATTTACATGCACTAATGTTGTTGTTTACGTAATCACTGGCGGTTTTAACATTCCCCTTTTTTTTGAGTAGGCAGTAAACCCCTAACACCCGATAATGATTAACATAGATCTAAGGCCATGCCAAATTGGAATTTTGTTAAGCGTCAACCTAAGTTCGCGAAACCTAGCTACCTAGCATAATTTTAGATATTTAATGAAAGAAATATCATAAAAACAAAACAAAATGGTTTGTTTCATAACTAGATATATACATTTGTACATGAATAAATCTAATTTATAACTGACTCGTTTTCACACAATTGTCTAGTTTTCACACAATAATCACATCGAGAATTTTAGCTTAGAAAAAATGTGTTGTTTTTTTGGCTCGAGGACGTACGCGGACGCTTAACAAAATTCCAATTTGTCTTGGCCTAATTTGGGATGGCCTAAAGTACAATGTATATTGATTGAGCTGTGTTTTTATGTGCAGCCTAATGTGTTGACATTACCCCAAGGATCTGTATTTTTTAACATTTTAGTGATATATGAGTGCACGATTGTCGAACGTATCCGTATCACATGAGATAAATACGTGACATTGTGCGAAAACATGAAATGTCAGACATTAACGAGCGGGTATATTTATCAACGATCATGAATTTTCATTACGAAATCATACAGGTATTTTGTACGCCGCAATGGTATTTACACATGTGCATTCGCGAAATTCGCAAACTTTACCACCTCGCAAACTTTACCACTTATACAGTATTTGGTTCAAACTTACGTACTAACATGTAATTACGATTGTTCTAGCAGACTCGACGACTGCTAAATGGAGTCCTAACCAGGTCTTACACATACTTCAATAATAGTGAATACCTCGGAGTCCTTGTCTGGATTCAAGCCCACGACTTCGTGGTCAGGAGCTCGGTGCTCTACCCCAAAAACCACTGTGTCTCATTGTACTGTAAGCAAAGTGTATAGATGTGTGACAGTATATCTTACCTTCAGTGTATAGATGTGTGACAGTATATCTTACCTTCAGTGTATAGATGTGTGACAGTATATCTTACCTTCAGTGTATAGATGTGTGACAGTATATCTTACCTTCAGTGTATAGATGTGTGACAGTATATCTTACCTTCAGTGTATAGATGTGTGACAGTATATCTTACCTTCAGTGTATAGATGTGTGACAGTATATCTTACCTTCAGTGTATAGATGTGTGACAGTATATCTTACCTTCAGTGTATAGATGTGTGACAGTATATCTTACCTTCAGTGTATAGATGTGTGACAGTATATCTTACCTTCAATTCGTTTCAATGAATGTCTCCAAACTTCTAGTGATGCTTTGAATTCTCTCCAAGATAACTTGAAACTGTTCCATCTCTACAATTATATAATATATTGTATGATTAACAGGGACGATTGTGGACGATTTTGAAGTGTACGCATCGTAGGTGTGGGAGGGGGCAATTATGATAATTATGAGGCAAATGGTGCGTTTTCATGCTATATTTCTGTGTTAAAATGACATTTTCTTTGTAAAATATAATTACTGCGGAAGAAAAAGGTAAATTACAGTGTCAATCAACTTATATATTCGGGCGAATTTGCCCATAACCCCATCCCCCCTCAGCCTTCAGTAATTATTGCATTTTGGGAACTTTTATTTTTCACTTTTTCCGACGAATTGTACGCATTGGCGTACGTGCGTATACCTGGATACGCGCCTGGTTAAATGTCCAACCTCAGACACGATGAAAACGCGTTGTCTATGGGATATTTCGTATGGTAGAGTCTATATGCTATTACATGTATATTCTATTTCTTACTATTAAATATAAGCTAACAGTCATTACTTTGGCTATATTACATTCGTAGGATATTGATCAATGTTACATCGTAACACTTAAGTTAAATTTAGGTTTTTCGGGGCAGCCGTACTAACATGGTGTTGCTATTTGCATACGTATGTAATGATTTTGCAATAAAATACCTTGCTTAATACAGTCGACAACCTTCTATCCGAATACTTATGTTATGAATACTTCGTTTCATCCGAAATAAATTTCAGGTCCCGGTGTTTCTTTTTAGGCATGTCGAATTGAAATGGGCTATTCGAAACCATGTATTATTCGAAATAATATTTCGGACCCGATAAATTCGAATGAACGAGGTCCGACTGTATAATTACATCAAAGTGACAAAATTACATTACTAAGTGTTATGACCGTCATGCAGCATGTTGCAAAAGACCAATGAGGTGCAACCTATATTTCGTAAATTTCGTTTCCATGGACTCGGATAGAATCAAAGCACAAAAGTGCTGTGGGACGGTACCACTCGTCTCTGTAGCCAAGCTGGCAACTCGTTGCATACAAGTTTCCGTTTTGTAACTAGACAGTTTTATAATATCAAAGTATGTGTAAATAGGTAAGACGGTGTGCATGGAATATGAAACAAAACTAAAACATAAGACAGAAATGCGAAAAAGAATAAAAAAATATTGAAAAAAAGATCTTCAATCGGCAACTTGTTCTAGAAATGCTAGATTTTCAAACCGAAATAAAGAAAAATGGTCAGTAAAATAAATTAAATACAAAGATATCAGACCCTTTATGAAACGTTTGTGGAGTCCACAATTCCAGTGCAAATCTTGTAGTTTGACTATAGAATAAAGAGGGCGAAAAAGCACCGGGCCGACACCAAACAAACTCGTGTGTATAAATACATTGCTTTAAACCCCATCTGAACTCCACAGAAACAGCTAATTAGTTCACAAACCACTTTAGCAGGTCACCTTTTCAACATTTCATTTTATTGAAACGTTTATTATATTATTTCGTTCGGTGAACTTTGGAACTATTTTGTTTGCGTAGTAATTAGGCCGATGTGGACGTTTTTGACATGTTACCGGCTTTCAGTCTTTTTCGTGTTTTGAAAACGGGAACCAATTGTTGTATGCCTCTCAAATTGCCTGAGCGGTACCGTCTAAAACTCACCAAAGTGAGAGTGTTAAACTGGACGTGTTTCTACATTCTACCAAATAACTCATGTAATGGTGTTTACGGTCGTATCCACAGGAGATCGTCACGAGTTCTCTCCCTTTATTCCGTCTAGAGTTCTCCCCCTTTATCCCTTCTGTAGTATATGTATACTTGCAGTATATACACAGGGGCTCTATTTAACCCTGTTGTTGATCCATTCACCCTGGAATTTCTAAAAAGCCACATTTTGACCTCAGAATTCTTCCTTCAGGGTCAATATTTCTCTATATTATACTTTAATTGGCTACAAAATGGTAAAAGCGGGTAAAAAATTATCAAAATGACCCTAGAGATTGTGGAGCCCCTGATACATATACTATTAAAAAAATAATGGGAGAGAACTCGTGACAAACTCCCTGTGTTTGTACCTACCATTTTCTGTCGATACTTCCATCCTTTCCAACCCCTGGTAGGATTTAAATTGCTCAGCATTCGTTTGTCCCTGAAATGAATTCATAAACCATTATATTGAATCATATTATTGAAGTTCCGATCCTCTTCACAGACAGTTTAGTTTTTATGCCAATTATAATCTGCGTTTAGGAATTTTGGTAACTACGGACCTGGCTGGGAATATTTCATTGATTAGGCTACTGTACTTTAATTTATCATCCTGACTTATCACGATTATTTTTTCAGTTTTCCTTGTAGGGCCGACCTATCAACATAATTCTATACATCCATCGGTGGGGGCCTCCCTGGTCGGATGGCTATGATCGCAGACTTCAAAGATTTACCCCTTACCGCTGCGGTTCGAATCCCATTCCGGATATAGAATGTGTGAGTGATGTAGCTAACCAGTTGGCTTACGAAAGATCATTGGTTCTACCCAGGGTGTCCACCTGTGGGTTTCCTCCTGCCAAACAGCTGGAATAGTCACTACTTGACTTAGTTCTGACTTAGAGCCCCGACAATACATCCGTCGATATTGTGGAGGGGGGAAGGGGGTATTCGTCAGTTTAGAAACCAATAACTCAAAACCTTTGTCGGATCATGTACACATTTATTGAACTGAAAGACAAATACTACTGCATTTTAATCACAATGAATACGCAATACACCAGACGCAATTATGTTGCAAAATAAAGTGTTTCAACATCATGTGACTCTGTCATTTCTATAAATTCGCCATAATTAAAATCATATTCCCATAATCAATAAAAAACGATCTGAATATATTCTGAAATATATTCCCAGAACAAGCGCCATACCCTGCACTATTTACTCAATCTTAAAATGGGCGTGTTTTCATCATTGTGTTTCTTAAACAAGGAAACATAACAGGTCGAAACCGATACATTTGTGATTAAAATACTTTCCGAAGTCTTATGATTACAAACTTAAAGGGGAACTCAGTTCCTTACACAGTTGTAATACATTTCAATATATTCGTTTGAGTTTATCCGAATTTTTATTCATATCTCCGGGAGAAAACAAACACTCCACACGTATGCGCGTCATAGGTTTCTCAACCCCTGGAGGCTTATTCATTGTTAACGTTATGTTTACATTTACCCTGAGTTAGAATGTTTAATGAAGTTAAAATGTGACTTACATGACCTTGTTTTATCAAATGATCTTGAATAAGAGGCAGACACAGTGTTTTTCAGAAATATCTGTACTTAAAACATCAACAATGTTCAGATCAATACTAAACACGCCAACTTTTGCCAGTAGTTGAACTACGGGGTTCCTTCTGACAAACCATAATGCTGATTTGCTTAACAGTCACTAGTTTACTTAAAGTAACCTAGCTTCGATAACACAAAACTTCTCAAATGGAGATTTATTGACGGCTGAACCATTGACGGTTATACAATTAACGGTAGCACCATTGACGGCTGTACAATTAACGGTAGCACCATTGACGGCTGTACAATTAACGGTAGCACCATTGACGGTTGTACAATTAACGATAGCACCATTGACGGTTATACAATTAACGGTAGCACCATTGACGGCTGTACAATTGACGGCAGTACCATTGACGGCTATACAATTGACGGCAGTATCATTGACGGCTATACAATTGACGGCAGTACCATTGATGGTGGTACAATTGACGGCATTACCATTGACGGCGATACCATTGATGGTTGTACAATTGACGGCATTACCATTGACGGCCATACCATTGATGGTGGTACAATTGACGGCATTACCATTGACGGCGATACCATTGACGGCCATACCATTGATGGTGGTACAATTGACGGCATTACCATTGACGGCGATACCATTGATGGTGGTACAATTGACGGCATTACCATTGACGGCCATACCATTGATTGTTGTACAATTGACGGCATTACCATTGACGGCCATACCATTGATGGTGGTACAATTGACGGCATTACCATTGACGGCAGTACCATTGATGGTGGTACAATTGACGGCATTACCATTGACGGCCATACCATTGATGGTTGTACAATTGACGGCACGACCATTGACGGCTATACAATTGAAGACATTACCATTGACAGCTATACAATTGAAGGCAGTACCATTGTCGGGGATACAATAGAAAGGCGGTACAATTGACGGCAGTACCATTGACGGCGGTACAATTGACGGCATTACCAGAGAGGGCTATACAATTGACGGCTGTACCATTGACGGCTGTACCATTGCCGGCTATACAATTGAAGGCAGTACCATTGTCGGGGATACAATAGAAAGGCGGTACAATTGACGGCTGTACCATTGACGGCTGTACCATTGACGGCTATACAATTGAAGTCAGTACCATTGACGGTTATACAATTAACGGTAGAACCATTATCTGCGATACAATTGAAGGCAGTACCATTGACGGCGGTACAATTGACGGCAGTACCATTGAAGGCGGTACAATTGAAGGCAGTACCATTGAAGGCGGTACAATTGAAGGCAGTACCATTGAAGGCGGTACAATAGACGGCAGTACCATTGTCGGGGGTACAATAGACGGCAGTACCATTGAAGGCGGTACAATTGAAGGCAGTACCATTGAAGGCGGTACAATAGACGGCAGTACCATTGTCGGGGGTACAATAGACGGCAGTACCATTGAAGGCGGTACAATAGACGGCAGTACCATTGTCGGGGGTACAATAGACGGCAGTACCATTGTCGGGGGTACAATTGACGGCAGTACCATTGTCGGGGGTACAATTGACGGCAGTACCATTGTCGGGGGTACAATTGACGGCAGTACCATTGTCGGGGGTACAATTGACGGCAGTACCATTGTCGGGGGTACAATTGACGGCTGTACCATTGTCGGGGGTACAATTGACGGCAGTACCATTGTCGGGGGTACAATTGACGGCAGTACCATTGTCGGGGGTACAATTGACGGCAGTACCATTGTCGGGGGTACAATTGACGGCAGTACCATTGTCGGGGGTACAATTGACGGCAGTACCATTGTCGGGGGTACAATTGACGGCAGTACCATTGTCGGGGGTACAATTGACGGCAGTACCATTGTCGGGGGTACAATTGACGGCAGTACCATTGTCGGGGGTACAATTGACGGCAGTACCAATTGATGGCAATACAATTGACGGCAGTACCATTGACGGCGATACCATTGACGGCGGTACAATTGACGGCGGTACCATTGACGGCGGTACAATTGACGACAGTACCTTAGACGGCTATACAATTGACGGCTGTATCATTGATGGCTATACAATGGAAGGCAGTACAATGGACGGTAATACCATCATTTTGTAAAAGAAGACTCCAACTACGTAGTAAGAAATAAAAACAGCAAGACTGTCTGGAACTCAGGTAATACTCCAATATAAACTTGAAGTCACAGGAAAATAATTATACAGTAAACATAAGCTGCTGCTAGATCAGCTGGTGAATAGACAAATTGGTGACAGTAACGATCGTAGGTACTAATTATGAGTGCTAGCAATCATAATGGAGATCCAAGTACCCGCACTCTACTCTGATGTTTGGTTCGTTGTTAAAATTATGACAATTACTCGGCGATATGAACCGACGTCAGATTTATTTCAATCGTTACAATATATGCGTAGCAACATAAATATTTATGTATCAATTGTAATTTATATTCAGCGTGATTATTATGTAAAGGAATTTAAGTGTTGCTTTGTGTGAGGCTAACAATAAATACAGACACGTGTTAAACCCGCCAACCTGCGTTACCCTGGAGATAGATCATGTTTGTAGCTGTGTGTGTTATTCTTACAATGTAATGTAAAGAATCGATCCTCATGCGTTTTGGCTTTCTTAATTCACTTCGGCTAGGCATTTAGTCTTACTTACAAAGTGAAAATCTTGATAAATTGATACAATAACTATACAATTGTATTCGCTTTGGTCATTTACATTTCGGGTACGGGTGAAGTTTTGTTAATGTACTGAAATTGTACGGTAAAAAAAGTAAAATGTTGAATTATTTCAGCGGATCACGACTTATGTGTGGGTTTTAATCTTGGATTAATCATTTTACACTTTTAACAAAAGAACTAAACTCGAGATATATATAAGCCGCCGCGTATACTTTAAATATTTAGTTACCAAATTATAACGATTAACCTCGATTTTAAATCTGTCAGTCTATATTCAACCTCGGTAATTGCTAACTAAGTGTATGTTCTAAATAGCAAATGATCAACGGGCATTCCTTCTGTTTCTCGTGTGCCGTATTTCTCAATTGTCTCCGGACACAGCTACCTCTCTACATTGTTTATCAAACCCCTAGCTTATGCCCTTCTTCATCTCTTTCTCTTCTAACATCAGTACAGAATTAATTCCCTCTCTATTTGAATATTCCTTTAAGCTGATTCTAGACATGTTTTGAATTTAACTTTAAGGTAAGTCACTCCATTAACGCTACACGTGTGATAATTTACCATATAGACTCTATTTAGTATTAATTACACGGTATATCAACCATAGGTCACATTCTACACGATGTTATATCATTAAACATTGGTTGCATACAGGCAATCTAAATGCAAATTGTTGTTGAATAATAAAGTTTGACTGTTTCAATCTCCAAAATTAGATCGCTATACCCGTGGTTTCTTTTTCAACAAAAAAACATCGCTCGCAATAAACATTCAGTGTACATTACATGAAATGGTTACAGTCGCAATGCATACAATTGTCGTTAAACAATTACAGTAAAAACTCACATAAAGACCACCTCAATAATAAGTCCACCTCAAAATAAAAACCACAAATTTCAAGTCCATTTTCATTGTTTTGCTCTTCATTCCACCTCAATATTAAGACCACCTCATTAACAAGACGAGTTTTCAAGGGTCCCAAAGGTGGGCTTAATATTGAGGTGGAATGAAGAGCAAAACAATGAAAATGGACTTGAAATTTGTGGTTTTTATTTTGAGGTGGGCTTATTATTGATGTGGTCTTTATGTGAGTTTTTACTGTAATTGTTTAACGACATTAATAGAATTAATTCTGTACTGATGTTAGAGATGTTTTACTGTACATAAAAATGAACAATTCAAAACGAGTGTGACCTTTTCTTAACGGATATTTATAAGATTAAGGGAAACAAAATTCTTAAAGGAAGCACCAACCGTTTTCTCTCCCAAAGGTAAGGGGTCCACGCATGTCTTTTGTTGAAGACCCTTTTCTCGACATAAGCAGCATATTCATCAGATCCGGGCTCAAACGACCGACGTCGCCGTCTGCGTACCGTTGATTCGTCCGTCTGTCTGCCATACCCGCCATTTCGCGTCTGATTATCATTTTCTACTTTAATAATCGCAGGTTTGTCCTGATATTCATTTCCAGTATCCCAATCTGTCTCCCCGACTTCAGTGACGGACAGTGGATGCTGGTTAGTACTCGGACTGATCCGAGTCATACTGTTTTAAAAGAATAAACACCGACTATGTTTCACTGAAAACATTAACATTGCTTACTATAACACTTCTTACACAGATATAATACACTTTTTTCTGAATAACAGATATTAAAAAATTAAACAAATAGAAATTATATTCAATTTCTCACTTTTCCGTTATCCAACGACTTCATAATTCCGAATTTAATTTTCACAAGTTCGTGTTGCCAAATATACTTAACTTGCTCTCAGTTCGACCTAACAGTATTCGGAACGCTGTTATCATTTTATGGTTGTCGTCGATACATAAACGTGAGTCAGTTTAAACATCCTGAATGATACCTAACGAATTATTTCAGTTTGATCTTTTTATTGTATCTAAGCAAACTATTCAGTATTCAGATTTACAATCGTCCTTTGATTTTATAAATCAGCCGAAGTGTACTAGTCTTTTTTCACGCGGGGTACTTCGGATTTTATTGGCATTTATTGCATGAGGGTGTAATTTATTCCCTCAGAAGTTTTTGCGTTAACAAAATCAGCTTTGCATAGGCCCCTACAGATGGCCGCTAGTTAAACTGTTTTCAAGTTGATGTCTGCAAGTTTAAGAGAATGTTGGTGTTCTCTGTAGTAAGACACAGATCTATACATGGATAATTTTGAATTCATTTTTTGATTGGGGCATTGGTCATGGTTTGAGCTACAATACCAGACTTATGAATGCGCCGTCATCATTTTGTGGCTTAGGCTACTTTTGCGTCTTGTTCTTAATATTTGGATTGCTAATTCTTTTGGTATTAAATGAACGTTGAAACAAATATCTGTTAGAAGATGTAAAAACCTGAACATGGACGATTGGTCACTAACACAGGTTCGTGACACAGCTCAGGACGTTACCGCTAAGGCACTGGCAGGGAATCGATTCATGATCCGATTGAGACAAACATGTAACCACTGCCCTGTGGCGGCTTGTGCAACTGCACTCACTGACTTATTTGTTCACACTTTAAACAATTGATGACGTATCGGATAGTCATTGACGTCGCGCGAGTCAATTCCGCGAGTCGATAACATTATAGTCATACTCGCAGAGAATACTATACAAAGTTACTGGTAAGGTATGTATCATACGTTTATAAATGTCATATCCTTTAATCAATCATTTATAAGACTGACATATCACACAACGACCTGTAACAACATAATCTCAATTGGGGAATCTTAAAAGAAGATTGCAGAAATAATAAGTAAACTGTGTCTTATTGTTAAGTACTATTTAATTTAAATACACTTCCGTGACAAGGTATTTAGTATAAGACAAACGCCATTGCATAGCAACAATGCTGTTACTTTAAACGCAAAATGCATAACAACAAAAAGCGACTTCTCAATTTCGAAATTCACGAGGTTTTATAGGAATACGTGTATTATGACCTTAGAGATTTAAGGATTAGTTACCGCCAACTTAGTCACAATCATGTAAAGTGTATGTAAAGGAAGCATGATTGCTAGTTGTAAAGGGTCTAACTCCAAACATGCAGTGTATTGATGCTTGACATGATACTAACCTCTGATAAGGGCTCGTCACAATTAGCATTACTCAAAATCACTACAAAATGACAATAACAAATCTCCATTTATACCGAGTTATTTATAAAATATCGATTGCTCAAACCCTAAAAACGGTAAACAACATATTAACGTAGTAATTTCAATTATCATCTGGCAATAGGAAGTTGTGCAGGACGCTCCTTGAACAGAAGAATGTCAGAAATATAAATACAACAAAGGGTACAATAAAACCTCAATAATAAGTCCACCCTTGAGACACTTGAAAACTGGTCTTCTTCTTGAAGTGGTCATAATATTGAAGTTTTATTAAGAGCAGGACAGTAATAATGGACGTGAAACATGTGGTCTTATTATGGAGTTGGTCTTTAAGTGAGGTTTTACTGTTTGTAATCTCCTATCTATATTCTACAATGTTGGAGAGTTTTATCTAATACAAACGTTTACTTAATACTCCATCCATTGTGACGAGTCATTAACAAACTTTTTGATTCGTTCAATGAACAACAACTGGTAAATACGTACCGCCAATGATCTAACGTGAGCTTTAAAGCTTTTAAGTTTTTCTGTTTTTAAAGCACACTGTCGTAATTATCCGAATGTGCAATGAATGTACCTTGCCGCAGATTTAACCTTAAACTTGATATCTCTCCACGTGACTACTTTATTAAACTGAGACAAGATTGTTTTACATAAATGCATATGCATTAAAAGAACACAATTATTAGTTCCTGCATGAAATGCATTGTGGTCAAAAACTTTGATTTAAAACAATTTTTTAGAAAATGTTGATCTTTTGTAAGATGATTGTCTACATTCAGAACTGTCATCTTGTCGTTGCAAGCATTACAGTACACTACGTTTATTGATGACTTAGGCCTCCAGCCCATAACAAAATATATTACAATATATAGCAATGTTACTTTACAAAAGGAGTATTTATAAACATAATTGTACAATTGCAATGTGCATATTAACGCTGCTATGGGAATTACAACCTCTTCTGTAAGTGACTTCATTTCAAGAAAAATAAACTTGCCATGTGATATCACTATTTGCAAGAAGGACACAATATTTACTTCAAACGGTCGCTTCGTTTTCATATTGCCATATAGGGCAAATATTGCTGACTTTTCTGGAAATTACGTCACTTAATGAAGAGGTTGGAAGTCGTACAGCAACGCTCATATAAGTATTGTGGTAATATAAACATAATAACAGTCCATACTATAGTCGTGTTCTTTCTACTAGAGGGGAGTATAGTAGAGACAAAACATGTTTAATTATAACTGCAGTATCATCTTTTTACGCAATGAAGCTAAGTGAATTAAAAAGCCACATTTTTAATAAGACTCTTATTTCTGCTTGATAACAATATATGCAGTTTATAACTTGACGTATAAACTACGTAAGTCAACATAGACAGGACAAACTAAAAGAAAATATAATTCATCTTCCAAGTATAATTGCAGATCATTCAGAGGTCCTACAACTAAGGTTAAATCTCCAGTATCAAAACGACAGAAACAGTCACAGTTATTTCCCCTGGTTCAAAATCATTAGCCGTCTATATACAATTCAGTAATTCAAAACTGGCGATAAAAGAAGATTCCGACCGCTGATTTCAAATATCAATCACTACGATTACACAAAAGTCATTGAACATTTATAGATATTGCCCCCAAAACAGGCAATTATCAGTAAATTGCGTAGCAATGATACTGCTGTACAAGTCAAGTTTTATTTGATATATAAAATAAAATGGTATTTCTCATTCGAACATGGAAATTGTGGTCGCGTTTTGTTTTGTACCGGCGAAAAGTTTCAGAAAGTATATTTAGCTTCTCTTGCTTATAAACACTATTAACAAATTTGCTGATGTGCTATTTGAATACAATGAGGTCGAATGTTTTTATTAAATGTTTTAAAATGTTTTCATTCCTTGCATTTAATATCGCATGAGGTAAACGCCACCGTCTTATAAATGGGTGACCTGATGCCAAAGTGAACTAAGCCTCACATAGGTCATTTTGAGAAGTATTTTGAATTTCCCATAAAAGACGATAATTTCTAGACAACATATGAAGTAGCCTATTCATGCTGTTATTAGGTGATATATCCATAATTGTTATTTAGTTCCAAATGATATTTATTTGCAGTTTTTAAAAGAAAGGATTTTGTGGGATAGTATATTTTGGCATGCATACTTCACTTCAAAACTTGAAATAATGTTCCTGCTATAGACGTCCTAGAAAGCTGGAAACTAGACCAAAATAAAAATCCCTTTTTGAACAGTAACAGGTGTAAATAACTCAATCTTCATGAAAATGTGGATTAGTTCACTTTGGCATCAGACCACCTAAATTGTAATAATCGAATGTTTCAATGATTTGGTTTTTACATTGACTTCTTTAGAAGATGACATGGTCTTTTTGTACCATTGTGTATGTAATTTCGCCGTTAATACCGGCAATTGAGAATATGTCATTAATTGAAATGCACTGGGATTTTGTAATTAAACAGATATTCATCACAATTTAGCACGATTGATTGAAACAAATTTATTCAACAATAACACCAGCAAAATGTTGTTTATGTTGTTTTGGAAATACTTAGTGTATTGTGTGTATTTATTATCATTTCTAGAGCTTTGTGAACCGTATTTTGTCATCACACTAACATACTGACCAAGATGACCGACATTACTGTGCGTCCAGCGGCGTTCTGGCATTGCATTTATTCCGGCGTGGTACTATCTAAATGGCGTAATATTTATATCATAGTTCAGTACCTTAGCATTTTAACATTAATATTTTAAAGTACAGTCGGACCTCGCTCATTCGAATTCATCGAGTCCGAAATTTTATTATGAATAATACATGGTTGCGAATAGTCAATTTCAATTCGCCGTGCCTATAAAGAAGATCGGAACCTGAAATTTATTTCGGATTATACCAAGTATTCGGATAAAAAGATTGTCGAATAAACGAGGTCCGTCTGTATCTCTGCTTATTCACTATCGTACACACGATGTTATTGCAGTAAACGGACCAGCACAAAATGTTCAAAAAAGAAGAAAACAGTACGTCTGCTTCCATGACAACGATTCCTACAGCGCGGAATAAATGTTCTCTAATACAATTTTTATTCAGATCAAAGTTTAGCGACTTGTCGACTACGATATCAAGTGTTCATTGATACCTAACATCAAATTGATGTATTTATACTGAGTAAATGTCTTCCTGGTGCTGTCTCTAAGAAACCATTTGTCTGAGTACGAAAGACTGTTGGGGCCCGGGATTATTAACGGATACCTTCGTTTATGGAATTTATTAAACTCGTCGTCTAAAACCCGTTTAATAAATTCAATAAAAAATGACCAAGAATGTAAGATTCTATTTATGACATAAAATCCGAGAAACTGGAGCAAGTTGTGAATAACTTCCAACCAAGGGAAGTGTCAGATATGCAATGCACATCAAAATATGGCGGATACCTGTGATTATATGTAATATGAGAAACAAGAAATATCTTGAAAAAAGATGGTCGCCGCAATTTGCGCTGAAAAATGAAATTGGATGTTGTATATAAAATATATGTATACTCGAACTATCCTAGATAATACTATTATTCATACTTGGTCATTATGTATAAGAGAGATAATGTTGTTACAGGGAAAGCCTCATACATAAGACAATGCCTCTCTACACCGACCCCCCGGAAAACATAAGTCTACACGAAATCAGGCACTGAGGAGGGGCAAGGGTAAAAAGTCAAGTTATTTCGGCTGACGTCGTACGTAACGGAAGAATTACCTGCCCTAATTACTCGGTACCACCGAGTATACTATACATCACATTCGCATTTTACCAATGCTCTAACAGGAATCTTACAATACTCGAACTTGGTACATTATAGTTATAAGACGTCTTCTATGTTCCTTTTGGTAAATTCGTTTGTCTTTTATCGCACAAAGCCGCTAATCAAGGGAGACCATTCTTGGTATTTATCCAAGAAAGCTGCACATGTCTAATTTTAAGTTCGAGGAAAGTCTGCGTAGGTAGTGTGGGGTTCTCCTGGTGTTTTATCCTGCCACTTGCTGTAAGCTCGACCCGATAACAGGGTGTCTGATATTGTTTTCTTTATCATGTCACTTGGTCACATGACTTTTATCTCACGTCACATGACCACGTGACTAGCCGGACTATTTTAGTTAAGTATTTTTCAATTGAATACTATAACAAATTTCGTATTTTTTGTTTAATGTATACAACAAAATGTTAATTTCCCCGATTATTTTCTATTTCATTCAAGCGGTGCTTAATCTTATCCGTGATTAGAGAACCCCGGTCTGCATTTTGACCCGACTGTAAGTGCTTACTGGAACACGTAGTAAACAAAGTAGACAAACAAATTGTCGGCCGTTTACATCATTGGAACAACATCATGTCGGAAATATGGGTCTATCTGCATTTGAACTCATCAGAGGTCACCGTGCGGTCGAGTTTCTCATGAAAATAAGATATTGATCAGTAGCAATAGCAGTACGTATCCCACCCTTCTTCTCAATATTAGAATCCCAGTCCGGTTTCGTCGATTTGTGCAGAAAATTCCTTTTCAATTGTAAATGACACTGATAGACTGAATCCACAGATTAATTCCTTGTTTATAGAGCAGTAGATGTAAATATCACTTCTTTTTCACGTGTTCTGTGGCGCTTGATAGTTCTCATCATTTCTTACTAACTGATGCAAATTCTTAGATTCAAATAAATTAATAGTGCCACTAAAATGTGTCAGACTCATGGGAACTATTTCTCTCGGTGTAAGGTGCAAACCACACTTATTCAATACGTCACACAATTAATTACGTCACAATTTAGGGGATGTAACTCGGTATTATTTAGAATTAAAGGTATTTCCCCCTTACTTAACACATGAAGTGAGAGGATAAATAGAATAATAATTTAGTGACGTCGAATGAGAACGTTTATCAGGCTCGGCTCACCCGATAAATTCCTCCGCCTTGCCTGATAAACTTTCTCATTCCACGTCACGAACCTATTATTCTCTATTATATCATATATAAAGCACATTTGAGCGCCGCTATACGATTTCCAACTTATTCTTAAAGTGACGTCATTTCCAGAAAACGTCACATATGACGTCATCATGTACTGACAGTAAGCAATATTTGCCCCATATGGCAATATGAAAACGAAGTGACCATATGGGGAGTGAATATTGTTTTCTGATTGCAAATAGTGACCTCACATGTTGCGTTTTCGTGAAATGACGTCACTTAATGAAGAAATTTAAATTTATTCATACACTGCTATATAATTTATGTTATATCATTATGTTATCAAATACAGAAACATTCCTCAAGGGATCAATTCTCAGCCCTTACATGGCTGTCAGCGTTTATAAAGGTTCTATACACAAATGGTGTGATGTTTTGAATACTTCATGAAAATGTTAGCAATCAATATTTTACGGTAATATAATGATACCATACCTTTTCTGCAAGCAATCGTGGAAAGTGTGTAATTTCAACCGAATAGATTTGTTAACATTTGATCTGATTTCTTTGTGACATTTATGAACTCAACCATTCGCAAGCCGCCAGTTTATGAACCTTTTTTCTTGGTCATAAATTGAATTTGAATCGTGTTATATTAGAAAGCAATGTAATGAATTGTTCACGTTCATAAATCTTCACACAAATATAAAGTTTCCGTATAATCACCAATATTTATGTGACACGTTTTAATTAACAATCTTGTACGCTGTCTCTTGGAAACTTTACTGCCATATTAGCACATGTATTATACTAATCATGATGCTTTTACATGTATATACCATGCAACTACTTGTACATGTATTTTCATCAGATGTTTCGTAAAATAATCAAAGTTTGAGCAATAATTTAAATTCAACGACTTCAATGTATTTGTGTTATACATGTATATATATATATATACACACACACACACGCACACCAAAGTACGTACGCACGATCGCACAAACATATCTTTAAACAAGAAATATCTTGAAAAAAAGATGGTCGGCGCAATTTGAAGGTTAAGATTAGTTGTGCAACATAAAAAAATGCCGAGATGTTACGGTTGCTGGTCACTCCAGATGCAAAATAGATTTCGGTAAATTCACCGAATTTCAGTGGAATTCGGTAAGGTAACGTACCCTTTATCGACAGGTTAACCAATCCGCGTCAATGTTACAAACGTTGTTCGACTGAAGAGAAATTGCCTTGGTGGTTCAAGTAAGGTTTGATTGGTTTACACAACACTGATATGCAAATAGCAAAACCATGCCATGCAAGTTAGTACGGCTATGCCGAAAAAAGATGATCGGCGCAAATATAAATATGCGATTACGTTTTAAATTGGTTAAGATTTTAAATTATTTCACGAACTCATGTTAATAGAATCAATATATAAAGACAACCAATATTAAAACTATCGCATTGATGAAGACGTAAGACAATATTTATCCCGTAGTAGTCTTGACTTGATCAAGAAGTTTCTAATTCATTTTAAAGGAAACATGTATTTTTTCGAACATTAATCCTATTTTCACCGGACTATCACAGTCATAGCAAACTTATAGAATAACAGTTGCCTTTGTCTGATTAACATAACATAACATTGATTGACATATCCTTGTTGTGTTTAGTACATAAAACTTCGACAAAAATTCGGCAGAAGCTGAAGGTCAAGTCACAAGCATATATGTATCACGTATGTCTACATTCAAACCATAATTTAGAACATACAAATTCATTCCGTTCCAACCCAGCGTTTATGTGCACAACGTGCAAATTTGAACGAATCAGGGTCCAGTTTACATACAAAGTTCGGCTATCAAAAATGTGCATCGATATATATCTCCAGGTTTGATTTGCTTACGCACCGCTGTAACTAAAGTGGCAATAGCAAGCACAAAACGGCAGCAACATTCAGGACGTTCAAACACCATCACATTAGAAATCTTAAGATGTATTGTACGGAGCGTTCGAAGGTACTGTGTTATTGATGAAGTGACTGCAGTATATTAATTACCAGTTTTAGATGTAAGCTCATTATAACGTCTAGAGCCTGAGGCAGGAAGACATGAATTGTGTTTTAAGGAAATCCATGTTCAAGGAACTTCTAAATCATACATTTATAATGAATAGTTCTTTGTGTCTCGTTATGTGGGAGAACAGAAGTATTCAGACAGTGTACGCAAACGTTGTGCTTACAATATTTATATTCGCTAATGAGGATTGCTATGAAAATGTTACGAGGAGACATGAAAACTGCTCCACTGTTCATGATGGTTTGTTATAGAACAAACTATCCACATATCCATATACACATATGGCCATACAACTACGGTACTTAGTGATATGTAGGATCTGAATTAGAACCGTTACTCTACACCACGTATTTACACTCAAATCTCAGACTCAAATTTCAGTTTCAAATCTCTTTTCCACACTCACATGTCAGATTCAAATCTCAGGTTCACACTCAAATATAAGACAGTAGATGACGAAGAATTCTCTTAGAAAGCAAGCCTTACACTGATTGGTATTCTCTGACGAGCGGTTATACATTATCAAAAGTTTGGTTTAGGACGTTCGTCCACAATTTTTTTTTACACATATGATTGCTTTTAATATTGGCAACATCGTATCGTATTAAAATTTTATTGTTTGGAAGAAAACATTTTATTTCATTGACAAGGAGAAATAAGGCTACAACTTATAAAATATATTTTAAAGTGGCAATACATGTTTATGTCATTAATGCATGTAAAACACTGTTTTACATATTTGGTAAGGAGAGAATTTATTTCGCTGAATTTGCCAAAGTGTGCAATAAATAAGACATTTACGACCCAACTTCTTGGAAGATATTTCGCAGTCATTGAATAACATTAGTTATACAATGTTAAACGTCACGATTTCTGACATGAAACAAACACGTGTTTTTCCCCCAACTTTTATTAACGTAATCACGCATCTTATAACAGATTATTGCATCATATAACAGATTATTGCATCATATAACAGATTATTGCATCATATAACAGATTATTGCATCATATAACAGATTATTGCATCATATAACAGATTATTAGATCCGCGATGAAATGAAACCTAATTTAATTCCATTTTATTTATGAAAATGATTAATTAATTAACATCCTCAACAATGTATCAAATCCCTAATTTCATTTTATTGTCTAAAAAAGTTTACTTTCGGCTTAGAAACACCTCAATATCAAGCTAACTGGAGGTATTTTAGTAAAATGAATTTCAATGTGGGTGGTTAGAAACTACTCTGTAGCCATCTGAAAAGATAAAAAAACACTAAAGTAATGACGCTTTAATATCAAAACCCTCATTGCATGATAATATTCTGGTGCAACAGACATGAACATGTGGCAGTTTACTTCTGCAATTTACTTAAATCAAAATAAAATACACGGTAAAAAAGGAATACAGATCAAAACCATTAAATTCAGACCTAACCAAGCCTTAACAAGTAACTGATTTCAGACCTAACCAAGCCTTAACAAGTAACTGATTTCAGACCTAACCATGCCTTAACAAGTAACTGATTTCAGACCTAACCATGCCTTAACAAGTAACTGATTTCAGACCTAACCATGCCTTAACAAGTAACTGATTTCAGACCTAACCATGCCTTAACAAGTAACTGAATTCAGACCTAACCAAGTCTTAACAAGTAACTGATTTCAGACCTAACCATGCCTTAACAAGTAACTGAATTCAGACCTAACCATGCCTTAACAAGTAACTGATTTCAGACCTAACCAAGTCTTAACAAGTAACTGATTTCAGACCTAACCATGCCTTAACAAGTAACTGATTTCAGACCTAACCATGCCTTAACAAGTAACTGATTTCAGACCTAACCAAGCCTTAACAAGTAACTGATTTCAGACCTAACCATGCCTTAACAAGTAACTGATTTCAGACCTAACCAAGTCTTAACAAGTAACTGATTTCAGACCTAACCAAGCCTTAACAGGTAACTGATTTCAGACCTAACCAAGTCTTAACAAGTAACTGATTTCAGACCTAACCAAGTCTTAACAAGTAACTGATTTCAGACCTAACCAAGCCTTAACAAGTAACTGATTTCAGACCTAACCATGCCTTAACAAGTAACTGATTTCAGACCTAACCATGCCTTAACAAGTAACTGATTTCAGACCTAACCAAGTCTAAACAAGTAACTGATTTCAGACCTAACCAAGCCTTAACAAGTAACTGATTTCAGACCTAACCAAGTCTTAACAAGTAACTGATTTCAGACCTAACCAAGTCTTAACAAGTAACTGATTTCAGACCTAACCATGCCTTAACAAGTAACTGATTTCAGACCTAACCATGCCTTAACAAGTAACTGATTTCAGACCTAACCATGCCTTAACAAGTAACTGATTTCAGACCTAACCAAGTCTTAACAAGTAACTGATTTCAGACCTAACCAAGTCTTAACAAGTAACTGATTTCAGACCTAACCATGCCTTAACAAGTAACTGATTTCAGACCTAACAAAGTCTTAACAAGTAACTGATTTCAGACCTAACCATGCCTTAACAAGTAACTGATTTCAGACCTAACCAAGTCTTAACAAGTAACTGATTTCAATGAAAACTCTCATAGTGGTACAGACCTTTATACATGGTACGGTAAACCTCACTTAAAGACCAAGCAATTAAGACAACCTTATTAACCGTATTTTTATAGACAAGTTTTCATTTTCGTCCCATACTTTAACTTAATGAGACCATGTAGCAAACAACAGCAAGTTTCTACAGAACAAATGGAGGTCCTACTTATACGGGTTCACTTAACAACTGATACATTCAGACATTTCAAGTACTTTAATAAATTTCCTGCGTAATCTGTAATTTTAGAAATGTCACGGAGTATTTAGATCCAAACGAGAGAAGTACATTGAAGAACAATGGATGAGTTCACCTGTTAGCTCGATAAAATGTAGAAAATCACAAAGGTCGTACAAATAATCTCTTTTCTATTTGTCGTGGAAACAAATTATCGAATGAAAAACGTCCTATTTTTTGTCTTTCTCATTAACTTCTGTTTTGGAAGCGAGATTGCATTTTATATCACCATGGCACATAATTGATTGCTTTCCTGCCTCATATATGTTGATGTTTTGCAAGTGTTACAACTTCTTTTGCATAATCTTGGTGGCCTGTTAACACGCAACTTCATTGGCAACAGTTGCGTGGGGATAGTACACCGTGGGCAACCGTCTTAGCCGCATCTACGGCCACTAAGCCTATACTACGGTTTTATTGAATTGCAGACAGTTGATGATCTGAAAAAAACGTTCACTATAGAAACAGACGAAATACGCCTATTTCTCGTATGATTGGAGGCGGTAGACGGTGGCCACGGTGGCGTAGTGCAAGTAAGAACGCAGTTATTACAAGGTCTCCTAACACTTAATCCTGTGGCATGGCGTTATTAACGAATAATTGGAGGCGGTAGACGGTGGCCACGGTGGAGTAGTGCAAGGAAGAACGCAGTTATATTACAGGGTCTACCAACATTAAATCCTGTGGCATGGTGCTATAATCGAATGATTGTAGACGGTGGCCACGTTGGAGTAGTGCAAGGAAGAACGCAGTTATATTACAGGGTCTCCCAACACTAAATCCTGTGGCATGGTGCTATAATCGAATGATTGTAGACGGTGGCCACGGTGGAGTAACGCAAGGAAGAACGCAGTTATATTACAGGGTCTCCCAACACTAAATCCTGTGGCATGGGGCTATAATCGAATGATTGTAAACGGTGGCCACGGTGGAGTAGTGCAAGGAAGAACGCAGTTATATTACAGGGTCTCCCAACACTAAATCCTGTGGCATGGTGCTATAATCGAATGATTGTAGACGGTGGCCACGGTGGAGTAGTGCAAGGAAGAACACAGTTATATAACAAGGTCTCCCAACACTCAATCCTGTAGCATGGAGTTATTATCGAATGATTTTAGACGGTGGTCACGATGGAGTAGTGCAAGGAAGGACGCAGTTACAATATTTACCTCCCTTGTTCTGAATAGTCAGCCATATTGATAGGCAAAACGTTTATAGGAAATATAATGTAAACGATGATAAAATAAGCATACATATAAATAACATATTCATTATGCTCATGTGGGCAGTTAGCGATGAAAGTTGAAGAAAAAGTGGTTGTCACGTGCATATTCTCTTGTTATTTTCTCAATTATCACATATTTGGGAATTACTCCTATATGTGCTTATCAGTTTTCTTATCAAAATGGTTGATAATTAAGACCAAGGGAGGTAAATATTGTAGATGTGAGAACTATCTATGACAAGGTTTCCCAACATTTAGTTCTATGGCAGCAAGACATTTACACATGCATCTCGCGTTGCATTCAACTTATCGCCACCTATTGAGTCTGTAAGAAGATGCGTAATTATGCATTTGTTTGATTTGACAAAATTTGCCACATCCGGTCACGTGATTTTGATCTGTTATGAAATTTTCGTATGTGAGAGCTAAGGGGCATTACTAGCGCCTGTCGCAAAAAATGAATAAAAATAGAGTCTCCGTTTTTTTGTGCGGCGACTAGTAGTCTTTCTTCCAGTATCCGTGTTTCCGTTCACCATGAGAAATCTACTCAACTCATGCTGTATGGAAATACAATCACCTACATCGATACAGTTCTCCTGGAAAATGTCATTTCAGGAATCAATCTGTCAAAATTCCCCGCATTTACATTCTACGAGTATGGAAATGAGCCTGTTTTCAATGCAAATATATGACCATCAAACAGTAGATCTTCTCTCTCCAGTGTGCACTTTGTGTCAATTAGGACTCTGAAGGTTGACCTTACTTCGATATACAATAATCTGTGGACGACGGAGGAAGGCTTATTTCTGTGTGGTTTCGCTCATTATTATTCATAGGCAATCCTTCGTGAGTCGAATTGATGTATGCTGCGATCACAATCCACTGTTACGTAAAGGAAGATACATTCACTACATCGCTGTCGACCAACATCACTGTCATTGATAAGTATGTTGGATATAAATGAATTTATATTTGTACAGTGTATTTATAATGTGTAAATGTAATTGATAAATGTAATTGTACGTCTGTGACGACATGTGTGTATATAATTTAATTACATTTACATAATGTATATACATACATATATACAAACACCAACATTGCATGTAAAACATGTGCACTATGATATTAACGAACATTAGGGGGCTTCCTTGGTCACGTGGTCACTTCCCTTTGTTGTCCCCTAATATTCTCCATGGTTGTTATTTTATTGTTAGACAGGCAAGTCCTTGCTTCCCCCATCCCATACATGTTTGTCCTTACACCTTCTCAGTCCCTAGTGTATCGTAGGCAATTCTTTCCCTGGGGTCCGTGTGGGAAGGCATTGTCTTGTGCATATGGCGTTCCCTTGAAAACATTAATTCTTCTTTCAAATCACTTCCCTATCACCGCTGCGGGTTTGAACCACACCAGAGATAGATCATTTGAGCACTGCTATGGGATTTCCAACCTCTTCTGTAAGTAAAATCATTTCAAGAAAACGCAACATGTGATGTCACTATTTGCAACAGGAAACACTATTTACTCCTCATAATCACTTCGGTTTCATATTGCCATATGGGGCAAATATTGCTTATTGTCAGTATATGGTGATGGCACATGTGGCGTTTTCTGGAAATGACGTCGCTTAAAGAAGAGTTTGGAAATCGTACAGTGGTACTCATTTGTAAGTGAGGAAATCTTCCAGCCGACTTACGGAAGGTCGGTGACTCCACCTAGATGTCGACGTGTCGTCTTTGTCCTTTCTTATACCTGGAATAGTCACTCCTGGCTGTTGATGTGCATTGAAATCCATTACAAAACAAACCACAAAACAAACATTGCTTGCTACAGAAATAGTTCTACTTGCATTACATATCTTTTCAAATATTACCTGGTTGATTTAAATTAATTTTAAGCATTCTTCCGATTGAATAAATTTGTTTTAAACACACAAAAATCTTTCATATAGATCTACATATTCATGTTTATTTTTTATTATTGTTGTCATAATGAGAATAAATTCTTAAACAGATTGTTGTGATTTTGACTGATTTTTCCAAACAGACCTTACTATAATTATGATGTGCTAAAACATCATAAAATGATATTCCGGAATCAACTACAGTCGGACCTCGAGCATTCGAATTCATCGGGTCGGAAATGTTACTTCGAATAATACATGATTTTGAACAACCCATTTAAATTCGACGTGCCCAAGATACATCGGAATCTTACATTTATTTCGGATTATACCAAGTCTTCGGATAAAAGGTGGTCGAATAAACGAGGGCCGGCTGTAGCTTTAACATGAACATTATGACACAGCCACTTTAAAGCAGTAAAGAAAATATCGGGAAATGAGCAGGATGATGCGATCTGAAAAACATGACTTCTACAATTTGTATCGATTTGTGCCTTTTTGTGAATTTCCTTCGTCTAGAAATTCGTTTTCAATATTCCTTTATGAAATAGAAATGGTTTATTGTCGTTCTATCATCATGGACTTGCCGTTATATTAATAAAACGATACATAAACCCACCTGATGTTGTCTGTAATATCTGAAATTACAGAACTTTATATCTGTCTGAGAGTTCATATTAAACTGAAATAATGTACGAACATATTTAATTGCTAATATGTGAGAGAATCGCTTTCATAAGGCAAAACCGATTGAAACTTCAATCTATCACTTCGCATCCTTTACTACAATATGTGAAATAGCAAACTCCGAAGTTTGTGATTTCAAAGGTCGCAATTTCACGTTGTCTATAAATGGTGATATTATGAGCCGTGTAGTCACGAATATTATGATTTCATTTAACTATTTATGATTTCATATTTCAGGGTATGAGGTGATAAATAAACAAGAAATATCTCGAACATAGATGGTCGGTGCAATTTGAAGGATAAGATTTGTTGTGCAAAATTCAAAATGCCGAGATGTCACGATTGCTGGTCATTCCAGATCCCAAATGGATTTCGGTAAATTCACCGAAATTCAGTGGATTTCGGTAAATTAACGTACCCCTTATCGAAAGGTTAACCAATCCGCGTCAATGTTACAAACGTTGTTCGGTTGAAGAGAAGTTGGTTAAGTGGTTAACGTAAGATTTGATTGGTTTACACCAAACTGATATGCAAATAGCAAAGCAATGTTAATACGGCTTCCCGAAAAAGAAGTCCCTGCCAATAATTCATACTACATAACTTATCAGAATGAAAATACATGCGTTGGACTGTATGATAAAATTGCGCATTAATATAAACTGATAACTGTAAAAATTGTCGTGTATTGTCGACTCAAAATTATTTGAGAATACCGTAAAATTGGTTGTGTATAAAGTTTGATATTTTCCGAAACATTAGTTTCATACCGTGACGACGTCATGGTTTGTTTACAGCCGTTCTCAAGTAAATATATCAACCGTACTATACAGAGGCGAGATATTTAGAGGTAGGGGAAGAAAGCGAGAAAAGTTAGCTAAGATACAAAATGTAGGCGTCTAAAAACGCTTTTACGTTTTTCTAGCAAAAACATGGTGTCCACCAGACCAGAAGACATTGTTCCGCATGGACGCCATTTTGATAAGCAAAGCTAGCACTGTCTGATCACGCTACCTACCTGTAGATAGGGACTACTTTTCCTACGTTTATGAAGCGGCACCACTGCTTTCCCTACATAGCGCTAGGTAGACATTTTAAGTAAGAAATGTCGTGTATTTTAAAAGACTGATATGTCACTAAATATTGTATCTTTTTCATACACATGTATCTCGTGCTGAAAGTAACTTAATGTTTCTCGAAATGGACCCATAGTGCTTATTTTATCATATAATAAATGCGATATTCGAATCAGGCTTTAATATTTTATTAAAGCAATTTTGAACGCTAATTTATCTTTTTATCCGACAAATACTATTAACTCTTCAAAATAAAGATAAAAACCGAAGATAAACAAGAGACAATGGCCAGTCTACACTAAGCTTTTATCAATCGTTTGTATATACGTTTAGTCTGAATTGCTACAACTGTGTACACTGTTTCGTTTACCAAAGTGATGGTTAAACTATTGTCTTTGATCAAACATTAACTTAAGTACGCTCGAAATATAAAATGTACGATCTAAAACAACTAGACAAATATCGAGGCAGTATAATGCTGGACATTGATAGTTCAGTATAACACTGGACATTGATAGTTCAGTACGCTTACGTTGTACGATGTAAATCTCGATTATTTGTCCAAGCATTTCAAGTAAATAGGAAATCGTTCTTAGACGTTCATTTCTGTACTTGCTCTGTTCGGAGATTCCAATAAAGGGTGTCATTGCGATAAGAACGCTGTAGATTTCGATATATACTGTAAGATATCTTATTTATATGCTTGTCAGTGTTTATTTATTAATTCGTGCGGCTTTCTTATCAAAATTGTGTCAAAATGATAGCACAAAGTAATCGAAAATGTAAAGCCAAACATGAACCAAGCGACTCTTGACAAATCTGTATGGTTTTATTGCCGAGTGTGTGTGAGTGTATCTGGCGTGGGATCGGAGTTCTATTGTGTTTAACATAAGTTCGAGCGTTTGCGATTCATTGTAATAATACTGATTTGTTTGTGAGTTTGTTTTAAAATGAATTCTGTCAGCAATAATGCTGCGTCGTAAAACAAAAGGAGCGGTTGACGAGATGGTGTATTAAGTGTAACGTACGGTGACTGAGTTCAGATCTATACTTGTTTGATCCCTCAGGCTTATTTAGTGATTATTTGTTTAAGCACTCGAATTGAACATAATATACGCTGTGAACGTAGGCCGTAATTAGTTGTCTTGTGTTTAATACATCGTGGTGGATATATAAGTGTTGCAGGACGTGGTTAACTGTATACAATCACATTTATGTCTGTATGGATACCACAATGAGGCATAGACTGTGATTGGTAAGTGTTTATTTTTAACTTTTACACATTTACATAGTGATATCAAGTCAAAAAGGAAGTAAATATTTAAGGTGTATTTAAGTCACTGTTTGAATGAACTTGTTCCGGTTAGAATAAGGTCAATATCGTGAGTTATACACCGGCATTGTTGTAAGCATTATGTATGGCAGATAAAACACTGAGGTGATTTATTGTGAGTTTTAAGGCAATCTAATGCAAGAGGTTGTAAATCATTGTAAGCGACATTAACATCAATAATGAGTAGAACGTTTGTGAAGTATACTTAATCATATCCGAACTGGGAATTAACCGAATCTCATGTTATATTTTGGGTCATTCCCATTTATTGATTATATGTTTTAATCCTTTATCATTAAATAAATTGAGTGCTTTTTTGGTGCAAATATCAAGAAAAAAATGTTTATGATATGAATCAACATTTCGGTCATCATTATTATAGTGTCTATTTTAGCTCCAGTCAATGTTAATTTTGGACAATTAACAATTCACTTTCTGGATCTGTAAGATAGACGCGGTGATCAATATTCCGAACACTTTGCATTTCCATCTGTTCATGTCCTAATGTACTGATGTAAAATCTGTCTTAAAATGCGAAGTTATGGTCGAAATCGTCGTAAAAATACATCAAGTTTTTATCGACTTTTTAAATTCCCGAAATAAGTTTATCTAGAAGCTTGATCTAGGACAAGTAACATATTCTAATCACACTGCATAGAAGATTGTTGGTTTGATTTTTGCATAAATCTACAACTTTCATGAACAAGATTGTTTTAAGACTGACCCATACCGGCTGTATGTAGATAAATGTTCGATATTCTTAAAGTTTCGGTTGTATTAAACAGGCATAGTTGAAGTCTTGTGATTTACTTTGACTTTACTCTAGTAAATTTGAACTTCGAACCATTAATGATAACAGTAAGAAAGCTAATATGCAACAAAGCCGGATTGACTCTAGTAGCATGAGGATATTACGGTTGTTTTAACCCACTGGTAACATTTTTTTGGCCGAAGTGCTAAGGCGTAAATCCATATCCAAAAGACTATACCAAGATTACCAAATGCCATATGGTATGATATATCTTGTCTTACAGCGAATCCTATTTGATACTACACGTATTTTTGGTCGAAACAGAAATGTGTTCGTAATTGCATCACGAATACTTAATTCCCTTATGTTATTTTGATACATCTAGAGTATTGCCGTCAGATACATCGTACAAAGGTTTGTTTCATTAAGTTATTTTCTGAGTAATTCAGCACCATGTTCAAATATATATAATGACCCTATTGTTGCAGCTACATGGATGTCATGTTCTGTAGCCACCTTGTGTACCACGTGACAGAAGTGAAATCGTTTTATTCCAATACAATCTGACCTTGTTCATTCGAATAACACATGGTTTCGAATAGCCCATTTCTCTCCGACATGCATAAGAAGATACATCGGGACTTGATATTTATTTCGAATGATACCGAGTATTCGCATAAACGAGGTCCGACTGTATATTGGAAGATATTCTTACTTCACATTGTACAAGTATAGCAATTTCGAATTCAAACTTCAGTAAAACCGCACGTAAAGACAACTTCTACATCAAAACCACCTCACTAATAAGACCACAATATCTTAGAACAGTTTCCATCTAAGATTTTTATCAAAACCCGTGTTGGTCTTATTATTGAGGTTTCACTAAGTTTGACGAAAACATAAAACACAATTCTTTATATGGTCATATAAAATGTACTTATACGGTAATTGTTTTATACAATACTTGCCATGTTTCATCTGATTAAAGTTAAGTTATGATGATTTCTAGAATTGATATACATATAGCATAAAATATTCCTCATTTTCTCCGTAGGTTTCAAGTCTCTCTTCGCAAAATACAGTCGGACCTCGTTTATTCGACAACCTTCTATCCGAATACTTGGTGTCATCCGAAATAAATATGCATTATTCTTACGTCGAATTGAAATGGTCTATTCAAAACCATGTGTTATTCGAAATAATATTTTTGGACCCGTTGAATTCGAATAAACGAGGTCCGACTGTACATCTTTCTTCGTTCCTTTAATCCCCAGTTTTGTATTCTTCAACATAAAGTTAGGAATATTATGTCACGTAAACATCATGTTTACTTTCTCTTCCAACACTTTCTCTTATCATGGAAATTAGGAGTTCTGTTCAAAATGGAATCTAAATAGGCAATGTGTGACAATATCTCGTAAGTCACTATAGAAAACCTAGACTTTGCCGTCATTTTGTTGAATCGTGTACCAATTTGAAAATCACGATCGTAGCTTGTATGGACTCGTTTCTTATTTACGAGAATCTGTGTGGAAACTTTCTGTGACAGATCAGTACCGGGACAGATAGTAATGTTTTCCTCTTTTTCATTTTCGTGATATAATGCAATAAAATAATCTCACATGATTTACACAGCTCTATCATTTTTATGTTTCTTATTTTCTCCAGTTATTGTCGGCGTAATGTCTGCAGAATCATGTTGCTGGACGTGATTGATGTATACTAGGTTCGATTATAGTTTGTTAAGAAATGTGTCTGTGTACATCAAAGAATTAGATTTCAGCATCAGAATCAAGATCAAATATACTTTCTTGCCTAAACTTTGAAAATGTTGTCGTGGTCCAGTGGTTAGTGCGCTGGACTTGTAACCCGGCGATTCCCGAGCGCGGCAGGTCATACCCTTCCATGAACATTTGACAAAATGTCGATTTTCCTCCACATGTGGAGAAGTTGCCGGCTTGTGGAAGGGAAAGTTAGTACTGGTTTGTTAGAATTCAGTCCAGGAAAAACTGGCTAGGTGAACCGGCCGCCGTATATAACTGAAATATCGTTGAGAAACGGCGTAAAACCCGATGAAACAAACAAAAATGTTGTATGCACAATTAAATCTTTTTACAGAATGTTATAGAAATAAGTTTTTGCACGACTTTTAAGACATTAAAGTTAGGTTTCATGTTTATTTAGAAAAGGATTATGATTGACAAGTTAAGACTTATTCCAGAAAATATATCCTGATTGGATCTGTATCAAATTCAGTGATAAGTGAAATTTATTATTTTCTCAACAAAAAAGTAGAATTGTGAGAGTTTTCACAAATTTAATTTAGATTTTAGGTATTTTTGTGTTCGTTATGAAAAGTACTGCATAAAGGTTTCAATCGCTTTCAGAACATGGCAAATATTTGTCAGGATAAAATTGATCCAGATCAGTTGATCCTTTGTGAACTCAGGGCCTGTAGTATGATGTTACCAGACATGATAAATGAAGTCACTGTACCTTAACTAGGTTGGATTACAGTTTGTTCAGAAATGTGTCTGTATACGACAGTCTCCAATATGCCACTTTGCCTGCAGTGCTTGGAAATTTCTAGATTTTTTGTGGAGGTTATTGATGTGAACGTTTTGTTTGAAAGTTTGTCCTACGATTGCTGGGAAGAATGTTTGACCTATATCGCCTCACACGTACACGACTGAATGTTGAATAAGTACCGGCGCTGTCTCATGGCAACGAAGCCTCAGACTGTAGGGCCTTGTTCACAAACAGTTTAAGACTGAAACTTGCGAAATTTATATTTACCAGCCTTTTGGTAACATTAAATCTAAACGAACGACTGTCAATAGTTGTTATTACCCAATCTACACCTAATCCAGTTTTTATTAACATCTATATTGTAATAACAACGATAGAGCAAAAGTAACATTTAACATTGTGAAGTCTAAGTCTGAGTTTCAGTCTTAAAATGTTTGTAAATAAAGCCAAATGTTTGAATGTCATACAGCAAACGGTGACTATAGTACCTCGCTATGTTTCTTGTTTTGTATAGAATATAAAATATTCCGTCTTAAAATATGAGTAGTTCTTGATTTCCCTGTTCAATAATTGATGGCTTTGTGTATTGACTGTACACATCTTAACTCTAAAAAGAGTTAATTGTACGAAATGTGTACGAGTATAAGGTTTGTTTGAAATATGTTTTCATTCCTAGCTGTATTTACTTCCGAATTAATGACGTTTACCATTAATACTGTCAACACATGCTTCCACAATACATTTTTAAAGTCTTGTACTGCATAATATTCACTATTAGCTTTTGAAATATGACACTTAAATGCGTTAAAAAGAAACGCAATACATTTAATAACGCACGATGTGGATTTTCTAAATTTTCATGAAAACTTAATTTCAGAAGTAATAAAATGAAATTTAATGAAGTATGGTTGGTAAAAAAATGTGCGTTTTTAAATGTACTGAGTATATATCTGGGGAAAAACGGCGAGCGATTTTTATTATCTTATTCAAAATATGCAGTCATTCATTTCGTACAAGTTCAATGACTGTGGGGTCATCTTCATACAATTACTTCACGGTTTCCATAGTGAAAATATGTTGCAATGACAAAATGAAAATCTTATTTCAAACATCACCCAGGTACATCATGCTGATTATTGCTATCAGGAAATGCTACGTGAAGTTTGAAGTATTCAACAGCAATATAAATAATGTTATAAGAATGAGGCAGCATATATACACTTAATTTAATTTGGCATCTTTCTCGCAATACAGCTTATACAGGGAGTGTTTACCCTGTGTATCGGATTAATGTAACTGCCCGTGGTATCATGTCACGTGGTATCACAACACGTGGTATCATGTCACGTGGTATCATGTCACGTGGTATCATGTCACGTGGTATCACAACACGTGGTATCATGTCACGTGGTATCACAACACGTGGTATCATGTCACGTGGTATCACAACACGTGGTATCATGTCACGTGGTATCACAACACGTGGTATCATGTCACGTGGTATCACAACACGTGGTATCATGTCACGTGGTATCACAACACGTGGTATAATGTCACGTGGTATCACAACACGTGGTATCATATCACTTGGTTACATATCACGTGGTATCATATCACGTGGTTACATTTGTCCTGTGATGTATTCCCTCCATCAATCCACCCCCTGTTTGTCCATTTTGATTCTCCTTAGTTATCCTTCATGGTCGGCCAAGCCATTCCCTGCACCTCTGTTCCCTTACGTATTGACTCTTGGGCTTCCTTTAATGCCTTATGTTTTATAGATTGTTGTTTTCCCAGAGATCTGTGTGGAGAGGTATTGTCTTATATACAATGAATGTGGTGTTGCCTCGTGCTTATTCTCTCTCTTTCAATGTGCATTAAATTAACCATTTGCTACATATTACAGTAAAACTTAATAAACACAAAACAATAACAACTTAGTTGTAAAATTAATAGTACAGTTTTTACATATGAACTCATTAAAACTGTGCCGTTATGTCAAAAACTTATGTAATAACTTCAAATAAATAAATAATGCATAACATCGCATTATGACGTAAAGAATAAAAAAAGCAGAGGAAATGTGTCATTAACTAAACAGGGCCTCGATGGGACCTTAAATCCAACGCTCGTGTACTATTCTTGTATGTTAATCCGATGCTCAAACCCTTTGATAAAATGCATGGGAATTTTATCTGCTCTTTCAAATGTAATAATTCGATAGGAACAAGCACAGATAACTGTAAACTTCATCGTAAAGCCATCTATTTCATCCATTCAATAACTGATGATAAAACAAACAATGAGTAAAGTCAATATTATTCACAGACAAACAAGCACAATTTGGTATTTGCATTTGACAGATGATTGCATTTATTCACGTAAAATGGCTTTTATAGTTAAGCTATGGGATAAATACTACAGTTTATTACGAAATTTATTGTTACCATCGATTGTATAGAAATATTTTCCGCAGATGAGCTCCCACGTTTCGGGTTATTCACAAATGTTAATTCATTTTAAATTATACCAGACATTCATGACCAAAACACGAGCATATAATTGGTGCATTTGGTGAAAAACGAGTCTGTTCTACAGAGGAAGGCGCCACAGGATAGTTCACGAGTTATCTCCCTTTATCCCCTCTATTGTATAATGTAGAATGAATTAAGGGAGAGAACTCTAGTAGGAAGAAAGGGAGAGAACTCGTGACAATCTGTTATGGAAGAGTCTAATATGTTTCATTGAATCAAGACTGTTCCATTGCATGCGAAATGCCTAATGCCCTCGTGAATAATGTAAACATTGAAGTGCACAGACAATGTTTGAGCCTTTGTATCAGTGCCGCGGATGTTTGAGCCTTTGTATCATGTGCCGCGGATGACGCAAGTATGACCTTCACGTGTTTTATTTATTTTAAAGGTACAATCTTTGACGTGCATTAATAAGCTAGCTAAGACGAACGTGCTGAGAACAAAACTTCTGACACATTTTTAAGATGTGTGTCTTGTTGTTACTCTTTTTCGTACTTAACATCCTCATACCATTTCATGTTTATCAAAACTCGTTTTTATTGTCACAGCTGAATTTCCGTTGCTGTAATCCGTAATAACTATCGTCTGGGCTGCGTTCAGTTATGGCTAACAGACGCTCACGTTTTGTGTTGTATCCCTGGCCCACCGTATCGCATAAACTGCACACGGGGAACCAAATTGCAAAACGTTACGAAACGTGAGCCACAAATACTTTTACTGAACGCAGGGCTGATTTGTGTTAGTGTATAAGTCCAACGCCTTATATGGTACTATACCACTGCATGTTAACAGATTGATCAGGTAGAATATTAGAAAACGGTTCGTCTTTACAAGATATCACTGTTATGCTTATGACTAAATCAGAAAAAAATCAAGAGATTAATGTGACAAAACAGCTAAGTGCAATGCAAAATACGCTTCATATGGTTGGTAAAATTGATTAAATACAAATATTATATATGACCTTCACCTCTCTTGCTTTATAACGCCTGTTTGCCGCTGATTTTTGTTTGTTTTCATAATACAGATTATCCCGCTGGATTTATAACGCAGTACGTGTGTACGACCTTGTTTTAACAGCGTATCATCACTAAAGTTTGGTCAATGTTAGCGTATATAATAAGAAATTTTACATTTAAAAATCCCATGTAACTTTTACTGGTCAGTTGAATGTACACTGTGAAAGTAAACAATGTCACAATCGTTTTAATATGATAATACAAGTTTGTTTCTGTCATTGGTATAACTGTCATTCAACAATTGTAGCTTGTAGACACGACATTTTCGTTAAAACCAGCAATGTTTGTTTGAGTTAAATAGTCTACAATACTTCCATTAGTGTCGTTTTGTACGCGAAGGACTGAACTAGCGTAAGATATTGAACACGCATAGATCTCACATCTTACGATACACCACGGTAACATATTTACTTTGTTAACACGCGAGTTAAATCACAGCTGGATTTGATCAAAATGTAATCAGACAGATTATTATTATGGTTAAAACTTGTGAATATATGAAACAGATACATCGTGAAGTAAATTGTTAAATTGAGCGCGAGTGAGTTGTGGTGAAATACTGGAGACAAGCTGGAACGGAAGTATTGTGATGTAAACATTGATGTGGTGTTTATATAACGTTGTATAACAATATTGAAGAAAGTTATAGATCTGAAGAGTTAAACACAGAGGAGTTTGTGAGTATGTACTTGTTATATTTTTTTATAAATGTTGTATACTTGTGTTATAGCGTGTGTGTGTTTACTGTGAATACTTTCGTTATTTTCAATGCATGCAGCGTGGAATGCATATTTGCATAATTTAGGAAGTATATTAGACATAACCATGTGACAGTAGATAAATGTTTAAACTCGAGCGCATCAAAATATTTCTTGGGCTGAGAGTTTTGTTTTGGTTTAAATTCATTGCTGCAATAAATTTACATATCATACGCATACCGAATAAGTTGCATTTTGGATACAGTATTATGCATTTTTTCCTCAAATCATCCGATATAAAGCATATTGTTTTACTGTAAAGCTGCTTACTCGGACTGAACTAAAATAAAAACATTTATGACTTTTCTAGAAGCTTCAATCATGCTTGATTCGATATTAAGTACATTTGGTATTAAAATCAGAACTCCACATCTAAATAGGTTAAGTCTTGATATTTCACCGTTGATGCTCATTTAAATATAATACTCTTTAGTCTTACAAATGCAAATTACACTTTGATCGTTGCGGTGTTTTGGTACAGCCACTGTAAAGTTCACTTTGATTTGTGTACTTTTTTTTTAATTAAACTAAAGTTTGCTTGGCTTCATTATTCAGAATTGCATAAACACTCGATTTTCAAAATCAAAATAAATAAAAAAGTCTTAATATGGTAAAGCCTCTCAATTATAAAGTGCATTAATATTTTTAGATGTTTACACGCTTTAAGTGTTTGTTTAAAGAAAATCGGGGACCACTCAAGACGTTTCGTTTTAAAGCATTACATGAAAACATTAAATTTGTTGTCATTGATTCAAGTATCGATACACGAAGAATGTTTCTATGTGTGATACTTTTCTGAACTCCAACTCAACTATTATGGGAGGTTGTACATCTCTTTATCCTTAAATGGAATGTTTGATTAGTACTTAAAGTGCAACGATATAGATAGAGCTATGCTTACACTTATACTCTCACGCTGATTGGTCGGTCCCCCCTTGCTATTCAACTTAAGGGCTTATTTACGGATAAGGAATATCCTGGTGTTTTTACAAGTTGTTTTGAAAAAATATGATAGAAGTGCAGTATTTGTTTATGTTAACATTATCTATAGCATTGTTTGTGTTAACATTATCTATAGCATTGTTTGTGTTGTAGTGAAAAGTACAAAAACATCGCTGACCTCAGAATTGAACCATATAGAAATAAATAGTTCATTTTCGACCATTGGGAATTCCGTTTGAATACTTATCTATCGATGAAGTAAATTACTAACTTGTTCACGATACTTTATTGTGTAAACAGGCCCGGATCCACGATCCACCCGGGGGTGGGCAAGTGACCCCTAGCCCCCAGTCGACTGTGAAGTGCCATTTTTCTATTCCTGATAACAATTATTTTCATTGATTAGAACTGTTGCATTACATATTTTTGACTCAAAATTAAAAGTAACATACTCGACATAAAAGTCAAACTATAGCATACATTTACAGTAAATTGTTTGTATAATACAATTTCAGTCACATGTAGTGTTGTAGTAACATGTTTAATGTGAAATCTGTTCGTGCGTCATGTTGCAATATCACACATCGATTGTAAAATGAAGCGGCTGTGTAGATATTACATTGCTGACTTATATCAGCCGATATTAAACATTGTAATGGATTTGAAAGACAATATAGGCTCATAATTATCTTGAGGTCAAAGATCGATGAAGTATTATTGCAGGGAAAAAAAGTGAATGTAATAAAATGTGGTATCGTTCAAAGTTGTGGTCGATATATAACTAACATAATGTGAACATAAATCACATTGTATCGAAATGAATAATAAATTAATGGACCTAAGTACATGTTAAGACCTTTTATGAATCTTAAATTCTTTTGAGACAAGAAAGTCATATATCTAAGCCCAGAGTTGCACAGTCAACATTCAAGTATGCGCCACTCGATAGATACCATACTGTGTAATATATATAACATGGTATCGGAAGTCATACCATACTGTGTAATATATATAACATGGTATCGGAAGTCATACCATACTGTGTAATATATATAACATGGTATCGGAAGTCATACCATACTGTGTTATATATATAACATGGTATCGGAAGTCATACCATACTGTGTAATATATATAACACGGTATCGGAAGTCATACCATACTGTGTAATATATATAACATGGTATCGGAAGTCATACCATACTGTGTAATATATATAACATGGTATCGGAAGTCATACCATACTGTGTAATATATATCACATGGTATCGGAAGTCATACCATACTGTGTAATATATATAACACGGTATCGGAAGTCATACCATACTGTGTAATATATATAACAAGGTATCGGAAGTCAACATTGTGGAAACAAAAGGTTTATAATCATGTGTTTTTACATAAAAAAACATTTCCTCGACCCTTTATTAGATACTTGTATTGATAATAAATATGAACTCTTAAAATGTCTAGTCTTATATACATATTCCTGTAAACATATCACTTATCATGTACTGTTATGATAAATACACTATGTAAACATTATGTTTGTGTTTCCTATCAATAATGTCGAATTGTCAAGGAATGGTTTAGCTGGGTAGCCTGACTGACAATACGTTGTATACGTCTTGAAATGGAGCCTGAATCTGTTCTTCGTATCGCTTATACGGTTTAACTTTCTTTCATACATAAAACCAAAAGTTGCACTCAACTTTTATGAGCATGTTTGTGTGTGCTCGCGCGCGCGCGTGTGCGTTTGTGCACAAGATATGACCGCTCACAGATCCCGAAGGCAAGATACAAACAAAGTAGTTGAATAAAACAAAACTAATCAAAAAGAAAGGTAGCAAGAAACAAAGCAGAATTGAAAAACAACGAGAGACACAATACAATAGCCACACGCCTTGGGAATATCCATTTAAATACTAAGGTCTTAAATCATTTTGCCAGCATGACAAATAAGACTAAGCTGGTGGAAAGTAACATATGCGGCAAACATTCAAGAGTACAAAATGACAAGTACATTAACCATCGTCTGATGTAATACAGGAGACATTGTACAAACACGTGCTTGTTGTGTATTAGGAAACAAATAATGAAATACTAATGTTTAAAGAAGTGAATGAGCTATATGAAACATCTGCGTATGTAAGGTCTTTCTTTGATAACTTATATTGGGTCAATTACATTCGGCCCATGTTGTTAACTGCGCGCATGCGTGTGTTGTTTGCTGTAAGTGATTGATGCTTTTGTAAGTCATAACATCAATGATGTCTGTTGATTCTGGATGAATACCTCGTTCATCTTTCTCTCTGCTTCTATCACCAAACTCCATCGTCCTTATCTGTCTTTCATTATACAACCACGACTTACAATGCTACCACCACAGCTTGTAGACCTCTGGTGGTCAGAAGACTTGTATCTGTTCAATCTCAGTGTAATTTATCAATATCAATGTAATTACATATGATATCAAAGTGAATTTTCAATATCCTCTTGTTTGAGGTGTAGTTATAAATTTTCTTGTTATCAATTTATCAATATTTCAAAACTCTTTATATATTTGACTTTGATCGGAACACTGTCAAACATAAAACATCGGCAATCTATTTTTATCAAGAAATAAATCCGCCTCATGGTAGTGATGTTTGCACATAGGTTAACTTAGGCATTCCGTCGACGAAAGTTGGTCACATTTAATAAATGATACTGACTCGCAATCTACCAATATTTGAACAGAACAATACAGGGCCCATCTGGATTTGATGTACATATTTGTTCTTATTTCTACGCATTTTTTCAATAGTGTTATAGTGCGGTTTTATTAACCGCGAACGTATAAATATATTACATTTCAAAATAGATGTATTGCAATATTCGCGTTTGTATGTAAGCTTGACGGAGAAAAAGTCGCGGTTGTGTTTTGATAGAGAAGTAAACCAAACAGCAGTTATAGCAATTTCTTACCTAAACTGGCATGGATCGGTCCTGAAAGTTCATACACCTGTTCGCGGTCAATCTAACAGCACTATGAAATTATGTACGGTGACCAATTCTAATTTAGGTCGTTGTTATTAGTGAATATTGACCGTACATCTTGTATTATTTAGACATGATTATATAGGTTATGATGACTTTTTTTCGCTGACTCAAATATGAAATGATAAAACAATATTTGAAATAAGTCATATGTAGTGTAGGAAACCGTAAATTGTATAAAAGACTTTTCATCAACCTGGCAATTACCAGAATGTATATATATATGCTATGATATATAAACCCGAAGCGCATCCAACCGTTTACATACCCTACGAAAACAGAAAAAAACAAGTGCATAATAATAGTCATACTTTATATAGCCAAGTATTTTTGCCTAAGACGTATTTATATGATTCACAGAACGTAAAAGTAGTCGCGACCGATCAGAAAATATGTATCACTGTTAAGTTTTGAACTCACGCCTTGTCCTAAAATTATATTGTTAAACCTTCACTTCAAACTCTTGACAAGCATTCGAGTCCAATATCTAAATTTGTAAATAGCATGTTTGAGTTATGGCGGATGAAAAATCTTCAAGTATACATTATGTTTTATGAATGTTAAGCTACTTCATCACTTGTCAAGTGATGTTTTCCGTCGGGCCTTGACGATATTGTCACTCCGATCTTCTGTAACCGTTAGATACAATAAAATGTCAATTGCCTATTACATTACATGAGTTTGATTTGCTAACTTTTAATCACATTCTTAAAATATCCCTAATGAAGACTGGAGTAGGAGTTATACGAACCACGAGCTACTTGCTACGTATCAACTACAGCAGAAACAATGGTTGCTCATATTTCCTCCCTATTCAAGAAATTGCCGACGTTATCCTAAATGTTTTAATTCGTTTTGTCGTGCAAAAGTCGTTCCTTTTAAAACATCAATTTAATGTTTCTTATCCTGGTTGTACGAGTAGTAAGACGATGTAGCGAACCTGGTTGTACGAGTAGTAAGACGATGTAGCGAACCTGGTTGTACGAGTAGTTAGACGATGTAGCGAACCTGGTTGTACGAGTAGTTAGACGATGTACCGAACCTGGTTGTACGAGTAGTAAGACGATGTACCGAACCTGGTTGTACGAGTAGTAAGACGATGTAGCGAACCTGGTTGTACGAGTAGTAAGACGGTGTACCGAACCTGGTTGTACGAGAAGTAAGACGATGTAGCGAACCTGGTTGTACGAGTAGTAAGACGGTGTACCGAACCTTGTTGTACGAGTAGTAAGACGATGTACCGGACCTGGTTGTACGAGTAGTAAGACGGTGTACCGAACCTGGTTGTACGAGTAGTAAGACGATGTACTGGACCTGGTTGTACGAGTAGTAAGACGATGTACCGAACCTGGTTGTACGAGTAGTAAGACGATGTAGCGAACCTGGTTGTACGAGTAGTAAGACGATGTACCGGACCTGGTTGTACGAGAAGTAAGACGATGTACCGAACCTGGTTGTACGAGTAGTAAGACGATGTACCGAACCTGGTTGTACGAGTAGTAAGACGATGTAGCGAACCTGGTTGTACGAGTAGTAAGACGATGTACCGAACCTGGTTGTACGAGCAGTAAGACTATGTACCGAACCTGGTTGTACGAGCAGTAAGACGATGTACCGAACCTGATTGTACGAGAAGTAAGACGATGTACCGAACCTGGTTGTACGAGCAGTAAGACGATGTACCGAACCTGGTTGTACGAGTAGTAAGACAATGTACCGAACCTGGTTGTACGAGTAGTAAGACGATGTAGCGAACCTGGTTGTACGAGTAGTAAGACGATGTACTGGACCTTAAAGGGAGGGACTTGGATGTAGTATTGACCTTGAAGGGAGGGACTTAGCTGTAGCATTGACATTGAATGGAGGGACTTGGCTGTAGCATTGACATTGAAAGGAGGGACTTGGCTGTAGCATTTACTTTGAAGGGAGGGGCTTGGCTGTAGGATTGACCTTAAAGGAAGAGACTTGACTGTAGCATTGACCTTGAAGGGAAGGGCTTGGCTTTAGCATTGACCTTTAAGGGAGGGACTTGGCTGTAGCATTGACCTTGAAGGGAGGGACTTGGCTGTAGCATTGATCTTGAAGGGAGGTGCTTGGCATTAGCATTGACCTTAAAGGGAGGGACTTGGCTGTAGCATTGATCTTGAATGAAGGGACTTGGCCGTAGCATTGACATCTGAGCGATGTTTTGATGAATACAGACAAACGCAGTAATTTGCTTGTGTTCTGCCTCGCAATAGAACAGTAGAAATGCAATTATTTAAAAGTACAATTGATACAATAATAACATCCCTATAGCAACACACAACTTGTATCGACATGCCCTTGGTTGCAATTCAAAATTCTGTCAGAGGTATCCCGAATGTAACTTACTCATCATTTTTATTATTTCTAGCCATATATCAATGTGCTAGTTGTAGTGCGATGGAATGGGATATTTGTTCTTTTCTTAAACGGATTAGTATAGAACAAATGTCTATAGCAGAACATAACTTACATAAACAGCGATATGTTCAAGCGGCATTCATGTACGCGTGCATTTCTTCTCGTCGTTGATATTGCCGACAAAAACTTCAGGAAGTCCATTCTAAAAAGTGCATATAGCGCCTCGTGATTTTTCGCATAATTCGTTTTTTTCGTGTTGCTCGAAGACGCGAGTTTCTCAAAATAGAGACATTAATGTCATTCCTAATACCATTGACACGTTTTGTGCCATGTATTAGGACTTCTTAAACTTAAACATTTCTCATTTCAATGCATCGTACAAGCTCATGCGGTTTTATCAGTGTTTTGTACTCTGTTTAAGTCGTTCTCCACGAATCATGGTGACAGGTTTTGCAAACACGAAATAAACACACTGCTGATAAAATGATATGCATAATCAGACAATTATATGGAGAACATTGTTTGCGTAAAAGTTCGATGCTCACATCACAGGAGATTGTCACGAGTTCTCTCTCTTTATCCCATCTCGAGTTCCCTCCCTTTATCCATTCTATAGTATATGTACTCGTATATAAAGTATATAAAAGGCATAAAGGGAGAGAACTCCCATTTAAAGTTCCCTCCCTTTATCCCTTCTATAGTACATGTATATATAGTAAATAAAACGGGATAAAGGGAGATAACTCTAGACAATCTCCTGTGGCTCACATCAGGAAATACATTTCGATCGTTCATCTCATGTCCAGTTGTTAGCAATTAGTTTTAAGTTATCACTGTTAATGGTTTACATCGTTGGCTGCTTTCATCTTTTATGTTAGTCGACTAGAAACTACCGGTTATATTCAAGTAATGTACTGAATATGCTAAAAAAATGCTCATGCTTATTTGTATTGTGCTAGAAATGTTTCACTGTTGATTTTTCATACGAGAACAAAACTTTCTTACGTTTAAAGATCAGCGGTCATTTTTCATTTTTTTACACTTTATATACATAAAGAAGTTAATAATAAATGGAATTTCACCCCCAAACCTAAAAATATTGCCAATAACGATGAATTTGTCGTTTAAACATCGGTTCGTGTTTGTATGGCACAATATTAACGCTATGTAGCACATATTTCTTGTAAATAGGACTTCTTTCATGTTCATATATCAAATATTTGACTTGTGCCAGAACATTGTTCGAGGTAATGATTTACTGATATTACCTGATCGATACATAGATGTATGAGTTGACTATTACCCTTGTATGAGCTAACTTGATGTATCGTGTACTGTGTGTTATAACATAAGACATGACCATAGTTCAAAAGTTTACACACCGGGTGGTTTACCGCGAAACTAATCTATCTGCGTATAGAAATAGAAACACAGATAGACACTATGTGCGCTGCTATGGGATTTACAACCATTTCTGTAAGTGACGCCATTTCAAGAAAACTGAACGTGTGATGTCACTATTTGCTAGCAAGAAACATTTACTCCATATGGTCACTTCGTTTTCATATTGCCATATGGGGCAACTATTGCTTACGGTCAGTACATATAGACGTCACATTTGACGTTTTCTGGAAATGACGACACTTAAAGAAGATGTTGGAAATGGTACATCGTCGCTCAGATTCGCTTTCTTCCCTCGATACAGTAAAGCTTCATTCACAATATTTCATACACAACTCCCACTATGGCAGTATTTATATTCTATTGCTATTCATGGTGTACTTTTATCGGCCATTAGACCAAATGTTAACCAGAATGGATGTAAATAAACCCAGGATCTTCCGAAGGTCGCAATAAAAGATCAAAATTTGTCGTTACAATTGACACCATTAACATTACAGTGTCGTTTCCAACACCGTGCTGGCAATAACGTGTCTCTGGGTCGCTGATTGAAAGATATTTATGACAAATGACCACGAATCATCGAAGTTATCTGTGCAGATTAACATAAGAGTACTTCTTATTTTAAACAAACTTGTGAGGTGATAATTTATCTTGGAGTGTATACCCAACTATTTTATCCAAATCTGATATCGAAATTCTACTCTCAGATAATACAAAATGTTATTTCTTAAGCTTGTACACTTTGCTGTATATACGTTTTAAAACTAGTTAGCATTTACTGTATATACGTTTTTAAACTAGTTAGCAGTTAATGTATATACGTTTTAAAACTAGTTAGCATTTACTGTATATACGTTTTTAAACTAGTTAGCAGTTAATGTATATACGTTTTTAAACTAGTTAGCCTTTACTGTATATACGTTTTTAAACTAGTAAGCAGTTAATGTATATACGTTTTAAAACTAGTTAGCAGTTAATGTATATACGTTTTAAACTAGTTAACCTTTACTGTATATACGTTTTTAAACTAGTTAGCAGTTAACGTATATACGTTTTAAACTAGTTAGCCTTTACTGTATATACGTTTTAAAACTAGTTAGCAGTTAATGTATATACGTTTTTAAACTAGTTAGCATTTACTGTATATACGTTTTTAAACTAGTAAGCAGTTAATGTATATACGTTTTTAAACTAGTTAGCAGTTAATGTATATACGTTTTAAACTAGTTAGCCTTTACTGTATATACGTTTTAAAACTAGTTAGCAGTTAATGTATATACGTTTTTAAACTAGTTAGCCTTTACTGTATATACGTTTTTAAACTAGTAAGCAGTTAATGTATATACGTTTTTAAACTAGTTAGCAGTTAATGTATATACGTTTTAAACTAGTTAGCCTTTACTGTATATACGTTTTTAAACTAGTTAGCCTTTACTGTATATACGTTTTAAACTAGTTAGCCTTTACTGTATATACGTTTTTTAAACTAGCATTTACTGTATATACGTTTTTAAACTAGTTAGCCTTTACTGTATATACGTTTTTAAACTAGTTAGCAGTTAATGTATATACGTTTTAAACTAGTTAGCCTTTACTGTATATACGTTTTAAACTAGTTAGCCTTTACTGTATATACGTTTTTAAACTAGTCAGCCTTTACCGTATATACGTTTTTGAACTAGTTAGCAGTTAATGTATATACGTTTTAAACTAGTTAGCCTTTACTGTATATACGTTTTTAAACTAGTTAGCCTTTACTGTATATACGTTTTAAACTAGTTAGCCTTTACTGTATATACGTTTTTAAACTAGTTAGCAGTTAATGTACATACGTTTTAAACTAGTTAGCAGTTAATGTATATACGTTTTTAAATTAGTTACCAGTTAATGAATATACGTTTTTAAACTAGTTAGCCTTTACTGTATATACGTTTTTAAACTAGTAAGCAGTTAATGTATATACGTTTTAAAACTAGTCAGCAGTTAATGTATATACGTTTTAAAACTAGTCAGCAGTTAATGTATATACGTTTTAAACTAGTTAGCATTTACTGTATATACGTTTTTAAACTAGTTAGCAGTTAACGTATATACGTTTTAAACTAGTTAGCCTTTACTGTATATACGTTTTTAAACTAGTTAGCATTTACTGTATATACGTTTTTAAACTAGTAAGCAGTTAATGTATATACGTTTTTAAACTAGTTAGCAGTTAATGTATATACGTTTTAAACTAGTTAGCCTTTACTGTATATACGTTTTAAAACTAGTTAGCAGTTAATGTATATACGTTTTTAAACTAGTTAGCCTTTACTGTATATACGTTTTTAAACTAGTAAGCAGTTAATGTATATACGTTTTTAAACTAGTTAGCAGTTAATGTATATACGTTTTTAAACTAGTTAGCCTTTACTGTATATACGTTTTAAACTAGTTAGCCTTTACTGTATATACGTTTTTAAACTAGTTAGCAGTTAATGTACATACGTTTTAAACTAGTTAGCAGTTAATGTATATACGTTTTTAAATTAGTTAGCAGTTAATGAATATACGTTTTAAACTAGTAAGCCTTTACTGTATATACGTTTTTAAACTAGTTAGCAGTTAATGTACATACGTTTTAAACTAGTTAGCAGTTAATGTATATACGTTTTTAAATTAGTTAGCAGTTAATGAATATACGTTTTAAACTAGTTAGCCTTTACTGTATATACGTTTTTAAACTAGTTAGCAGTTAATGTATATACGTTTTTAAACTAGTTAGCAGTTAATGTATATACGTTTTAAACTAGTTAGCCTTTACTGTATATACGTTTTAAACTAGTTAGCCTTTACTGTATATACGTTTTTAAACTAGTTAGCCTTTACTGTATATACGTTTTAAACTAGTTAGCCTTTACTGTATATACGTTTTTAAACTAGTTAGCCTTTACTGTATATACGTTTTAAACTAGTTAGCCTTTACTGTATATATGTTTTCAACGTGTTTTACTGGCTTTAATAAAAGCCCATTTACAACAAATCTTCTGTTTTTGTTATAATTTTGTATTACAAGCTACGCAAACTGTTGAGAATCCCTCTGAACCATTTGATGGCCATAAATGAACGGATTACACCATATGATGAACTATTTCTGTTGACATGATACTAGTTTTTAGCAGTTTCGTACAGAGATGTCTTTTGAGATTTAAAACTGAGAAATTTATTAAACTAATACAATGTATTGGTATGCCAAGAGCACACATTTTCATCTGGAATGCTTGTCAGTTTATAGCTGAAACAATTCCTTTGTGTATATTGTTGTACAGATGCATATATCTTACGTGACATTTTTTCACAATATTGATTTCGTCTCTCAAACACTGGAAGGAGCAGATCTCCCTAGATGATTTGCTCGAATTATATTGAAACTTAGTATACTTATAACATTTAGTATTTTCGTTAATATTCAAGATGTGCATCTAATTAAAATGTGTTGCTTGTCGCCATTCATTAATTACTTTACTATCTGCACTCACTCACTGCATTGAAGCTCACAGCATCCCCCTTTCCACGTCTAATCAATACGATAAGACAACAAGAATGCTTTTAAGTCCCTTTTTAAAAACTATATTTGTCAGATCTTCCACATACAGTAATGTGTTAACTAAAGTCGGACCTCGTTTATTCGACAACCTTTTATCGGATTCTTGGTTTCATCCGAATTAGATATCAGGTCCCGATGTATCTTAGGCACATCGATTGAAATGTGCTATACAAAACCTTGTATTATTCGAAATAAAATATCAGATCCGATGAATTCGAATGAACGAGGTCCGACTATAATTACGCTAAAACATTGAAATACCCGATGGACGACTGATGAAGAAAGTGGAAAGCTGGTCCCTCTCGTAACCATGGCAATAGTAATTAAACATTTAAAGTAGAACTAATAACTCAGAATTCAAAATGATTGCTTTATCACCAATTGAGCGCCGCTGTACGATTTCAAACTTCTTCTTTTAGTGACGTCATATCCAGAAAACGTCACATGTGACGTCACTATGTACAGACAGTAAGCAATATTTGCCCCATATGGCAATATGAAAACGAAGTGACTATACTTGTGGAGTAAATGTTGTTTCCTGCTTGCAAATAGTGACATCACTTGTTGCGTTTTCTTGAAATGACGTCACTTACAGAAGAGGTTGTAAATCCCATAGCAGCGTTCAATTGCTCCTATAACACTGATAATAATCCGTGATAGTCCGTGTTTATTAACTTAGTCGTACGCTCCATCTATCCGATACGTTGGTTTTAATCATCTCTCAATCGTGGACACGGACTGTATCTTATGAGTCATTCAATAAAAGGTCTGAGCTAATCAGTTAAGTAGATCTTGCTTTAAGGGGTTTTGTCGTTTCTAATTCGACATTTGTTTTGTCTGTTCGTATTACCTGAGGCTTCCGATGAAAACGTTCAGAGTTTAGTATGCTCGAAGGTTAATATGTATGCAGAATCGTTCTTTGTAATGGTATAAGTGAAGAGAATACATTTACAGTTCAAGTATTCGTCCCTTATATCTCTGATCTGTTTAGGTTGTTATCCGTTACACCGGAATAAACTGTTGATACAGTAAAACCTCACTTAAAGTCCGCCTCAATAAAAAGACCACCTAAAAATTAAGAACACACATTTCAAGTTCATATTCACTGTTTTGCTCCTTATTCAACCTCGGAGTTAAGATCTCCTCAATATCAAGACCAGTTTTTAAGGGTTCTAAGGGTTCTAAGGGTGGTCTTATTATTGAGGTTTTACTGCACTTGTTGGAAACACAGGTGATACTGCCGTTTCGGCCATTACTGCTACTACTGTGAACTGCACGCCGATATTTTAATGTTATTTATAAACCCATAGAGCAAATTATAATGACAGGAGGAAAATATGCTTTGAGAAAATGTTTCCAGACGTAATTCACGATACAAAACAAATAAAGATCAATATTTCCTGCAGTTTTAGTTCGCTTCAATTAAGTTCCAGATTTTCACGACATATAAATGATTTAGGTTGAAGTGAACATTGCCATTCATTTTATTCTCGTGTTTAACAAATTGTCCGTCAATTCTTTCTTCAATTTGATGATCTTTCTCCCACTTCTATTATCTATCAATGCTTTCTCCTACTTCTATTTATCTATCAATGATATGAGCAGTAATAGTAAAGTCCTGTTTTGAGGAACACGAAAAATCGGTCAATGGCGCTACCGGGATTCGAACCCGGGTCTACGGAGTGTCGGTCCGTTATGCTAACCACTACACCACAGCGACCTAACGTCAATTTCGTTTTAATTTAACTTATATAAAGTTGATTAAGGATAACTACACTTAGGACGAAGTACGGGGCGAATTTTTACATCCGCCGTCAATGCAGATAATATTGCTAGCATTAAGAGAATGGTCAGATTGATATTCATTGCTGATACTACAAGCAGTAAGAGGGATATGAGTGAGAGGGCTGGCAGTTATAGCAGTAATACTGTTACTGCTAACTTCACACCGGTCAAGTTGGGTTCATTTTATGTATATACAGATCAACAGCGACTTGAGATATAACTGTTTGGTCTTGCACTGCTTTTTATAGGCAATGGGAACCTTAGGGGTTCCATTTGACCATGTTGTTGACAATAGAATGGTAAGATCCGGTAAATATTATCAAAATGACCCTTGAGATTCAGCACCTAGTTGAACTCCTGCACCTAATGGTGTAAATAAGTGATTCCACAAAGTAAAGAGGAAAAAAAGACAAAATGAACAGCGAAACAGTCGACTTTTGGGGCAAACATTGGACAAACGTTTAATAATTAACCGTTAAATTCTTGAATTGGGAGTTGATCAGTGGGGATTTCTTTTGTTCATTATTCGTTACATTATGGTGATGACAGGTTTAGTGTTAGGTTGTGTGTTTCCTTAAGCCGGGTTTAGACCCCATTGGCATTGTTGCCGGGTTTAGACCCCATTGGCATTGTTGCGGGGTTTAGACCCCATTGGCTTTGTAGCCGGGTTTAGACCCCATTGGCTTTGTAGCCGGGGTTAAACCCTCATTGGCATTTTTGCCGCTGACTATTCCATGGCGGTTCTCCTATCTACACCCATCATTAGTCTTATGTGTCTTTTACTTGTGTAACTGTCCACACGACTGTATATTTCGCATGCCTCCTTGTAGTTTTGGGGTGACTGTGCCGTTTGTATGTGGCATTTCCTGCTGCACTTCTTCATTCATTGTATGTGGAAACCTTCAAACAATTTATAAGAGAAATAAGCAGCCTCTCTTAGAGTGATGTCACAGTTCTGCATTAGTTCAGTCTAGTTCTTCATGGATGTTTTGTACGAGTTATATGGCTGCCATGTGTTAATTGTGACCCCTCTCTGAGCTGCAATATGTGTATACCACGCATAGTGCATTGCAAATACATCGCATTGTAATAGATACTTCGGTGTTGTACTGTAGCTGTCGTGTATATACTCGAGATTGTGACTGGGTATAGATTGTGACTGGGTATAGATTGTGACTGGGTATAGATTGAAAGCGACAGCAGCTTATTTTACATCCAAAGATAACATCACAGTTTCATGTAAGAATGATGTATTTTGACTGGATTAGGATTTGTCGTCGTTGAGATCTTATAAGTAATAGTCAATAATACCACAATATAACACAAATATGTTTATACAAATATCTGATTCGATATTTCGTGTTTGACAGTCCTGCCGACAATGATATATTCAGCCTTCATAAATACATTCCTTCATGCAAGTACACTGTGTACACAATTTATATGAATCGAAAATCTAAGATGTATATTTCTTCTGCTCAGTGTTCAGTAGAGTGGTCACTGCGGGAACCACTTCTGTTGTGGTGTTACACTAGTTTAGATTGTTCAATTATTTCACACAGGATACAACTGTGTACAGACGTTATAGAGTGTTGTGAGTCTATTTACCACGTATCTTCTGGTGACATTCCCTCTGGAAAATAAACTTCCTTTTTGTTGGCATATTTGATTACAGAAGTTATTTTTCAAAGGTAGTGCATTTTGTTTAATAACCTGATGCATCACGTCTAAACTTTTTGTTTCATCATACGTCTAACAATATTTGTATAATTATTGGTAAATATATGTTGCTACATTTTAGAGAAGATTTGTTTATCAACAACCTACCGCAATGTTAGGTTAGCTTGACATTTATGGAATTGCATCCTTTCGCCTTCACTAGTACAATGACATTCTAGATGTATTACATATTAAGTTGGAATAAACTTCAAAGCATTGTATATTTTCTCTGATGCCAGTTTTTATGTAGACTTAAGACACTTCCAGCTGTTACATAGTCTTCGATTCTTCTGTTTGTCATATTCCTCACTGTTCTCCTGTTTACTCGAAGCATTGTCATTTTTTTCGGCGAAGCCGTGCTTACATGGTTTTGCTATTGCGTATCAGTGTTGTGTAAACCAATCAACTCTTACGTTAATCATCATGGCAATTTCACTACAACCGAACAACGTTCGTAACCTTGACGCGGATTGGCTAACCTTTCGATAAAGGATACGTTACCTTACCGAAAGCCACTGAATTTCGGTGTGAAGTTACCGAAAACCATTTTGGATCTGGAGTGACCAGTAATCGTAACATCTCGGCATTGTTTTATGTTGCACAACACATATTAACCTTCAAATTGCGTCGACCATCTTTTTTTAAGATATTTCTTGTTTCAAATGATGTTTAATAAGCATAGAAATATCATTACAATGAAAGAAAGCGGTATTTATAACATAAAAGCTTGCACGCTTGTTTTGACGTACACATCTCAGTATTTTAATAAGCCGGGCATGAATTAAGAATGTGATCTTGTAATGATAATTATTAAATATGTTAAAATATCTAAAATGCATTGAATATCTGATCACTAGATGCCTCTGCCATTAAACACCGAAATACTTCAATAACACAACGCTTACACTAATATATATAAAACATATTTTTTGAACCTTTTATATAATGACAAACAAAACAGACATAATTTTAAATGAGATAAAGACCATATGTAAGTTAAACGATAATTAGAACACGCATAACCCGAAACTCAATTCATCTGACTTTGGAATTCCATACTGATGGTCATACTGTCCCTTGCTGATGGTCATACTGTCCCTTGCTAATGGTCATACTGTCCCTTGCTAATGGTCATACTGTCCCTTGCTGATGGTCATACTGTCCCTTGTTAATGGTCATACTGTCCCTTGCTGATGGTCATACTGTCCCTTGCTAATGGTCATACTGTCCCTTGCTGATGGTCATACTGTCCCTTGCTAATGGTCATACTGTCCCTTGCTAATGGTCATACTGTCCCTTGCTAATGGTCATACTGTCCCTTGCTAATGGTCATACTGTCCTTTGCTAATGGTCATACTGTCCCTTGCTAATGGTCATACTGTCCCTTGCTAATGGTCATACTGTCCCTTGCTAATGGTCATACTGTCCCTTGCTGATGGTCATACTGTCCCTTGCTGATGGTCATAATGTCCCTTGCTGATGGTCATACTGTCCCTTGCTAATGTTCATACTGTCCCTTGCTGATGGTCATACTGTCCCTTGCTGATGGTCATACTGTCCCTTGCTAATGGTCACACTGTCCCTTGCTGATGGTCATACTGTCCCTTGCTGATGGTCATACTGTCCCTTGTTGATGGTCATACTGTCCCTTGCCAATGGTTATACTATCCCTTGCCAATGGTTATACTGTCCCTTGCTAATGGTCATACATACAACACCCATCTACATGTTGCAAACAACACATCCCAGTTTATCGAGCATATATGTTGCGCTGTTATAGTATAATTAGTCGACATCTAGGGTGATCGAATGATGTTGTGCCTGGGGTTAAAATAAATGAGTTTATTTGAAACAAAGTGAGTCCTCTATAGCCGTGTGGTTAGTACACTGGCTTAACAAGGGCAAGATCGTGTGTTCAAACACCATTGGAGACTTGATATTCAACGTTATAGCATAGTTGCATCGGTCAATTGTTACGTGAGCCATGGAACCCCAATAATAAGGATGGATTGAAGTTTGAGGGATAGAAATGAAAATTGATTCACAGTAAATACGCCATTATTAAACCATACCAAAGGAATGACGGTTCGTGGTCTTGTTGGGGTCACGATTTTTTCAGATAAATATGGCGATCTGTCGGCAAAAGCTTCCTTGTCGTGCCCTAATCATGGTCCCGTTTTTGCTTTGTGTCTCTAGTGGTGTTTAATATGTTAATATTACGGTATGCTGTGACCCAAATCATTTCTAAATCAACAGAGGTAATCACAATGTCGACCTTGTTTTGTAATGCACGCGATGCTGTGTTAATGTCACGAAATGCTTTAATTGCCTGTGAATGTTGTTGTATTAGCTTGATCAGTGCATCACGTTGTTCTTATTTTAAACATGAATACATTTTGTAGAGACGAATATAATCCTCAGACAGAATAAATCTTGGCAAGCAAATTCGTTTCATATAAATTCGTCGCCTGTATGATTTGTAAGCTTTATGCAAGCTTTACATTACTTTCAGAAAACGTGCTTTATTCATTAACTGTACAACTTCGACCAAATGTGTTATAGCTGTTTCATTAGTTTTTCGGCGCAGCCATACTAACGTGGCTTTGCTATTTGCATATCAGTGTTGTGTAAACCAATCAAATCTTACGTTAACCACTAGACCAACTTCTCTTCAACCGAACAATTTTTGTAACCTTGACGCTGAATTTTCGGTAAGGGGTACGTTACTTTACCAAAATTCATTTTGGATCTGGAGTGACCAGCATCGTAACATCTCGGCAATTTATTATGTTGCAACAACAAATATTAACCTTCAAATTTGCATCGACCATCTAATTTTCAAAATATTTCTTGTTGATGTCTTATTCAATAATGAAGCTGTGATTCAAAGTTTTGTTACAGACATTTCGTGTTCCTGTAGATGATAACAAAGCTGTGCGCAACTTACACATTATCTTGTTTCGTTTTTAGCACCTGTGTGATAGCGAATGGTGATATGATATGAATCATTTTGTCACTTAACATTTTACATGAAGATGCTGAAAACAAGGTTAATTACAGCCCGGATGAATGACAATTGTCGTCACCATCCAGCCAATCAGAAGTCGCGTTTCGATGGTAAAGCATCTGGTTGATCAAGAAGATAACAGTGACTTGTCAACATTGGACTTATTCCGGTTAACTACTTCAAACTCGTCTTGCTTAATTATTATCATTTGTTTGATTTGTTTGTGTTGGCTTTGAGGTCAAATGTTATGAATATGCGCGTTCTCTGCGCGTGCGCCGTTTTCGAATGTAAAAGTCATGAGGCGAATTTAAATATGTTTTATCTGATGCGTAAATAAGTGTTTTTAAATGGGGCACAACTGATTTATAACTACGAGCCATTAGTCAGATTTTCAACTTAGTTTGCATGAATAATCATTGTGCAATATTCGACCGTCTTTTTTATTGCAATTCGATATTTACATACAAACTTTACCACAAGGAATACAGGACTTATTTCATTTATAGAAGTATCATAATAATTGCTTTTACAACGGGCTAATCACTTAGATTAGGAAAACAACGTGCTGTTGGTATTCCGAGTCTTCAGTGATTCCATTTCCGTTTTAATCATGTTCTTCTGATCTCTAGAATATGATTGGAGCGCATGTACGTGATCCAGTGTTCCACTCGTCACGATTAAGTAGACATACTTGCTATGTAATGATACATTTAAAAGTGAATGTACAAAGTTTTTATCTATCATAGTGCCTCCCCTACTTAAAGGGCCTACCATTTCTGACTTATGACATACCAACGAGTACTTTTAGAGCACATTTACTTTCCAATTCCTATCCTTTAATGTCAGGCACAAGGTGGGTAGGTACACGGCAACCATTATTTATCTAGCTAGACGTGGTCTCAACCGTTATGTGATGACATTTTCACAGCGTTGTTGTTATAGCTATGAGTTCTAATACGTGATTTAGATGGCTAGAATTCAGTTTGGTGCATGAGAATTTGTATTTTCAATTCCCTGATGACTCCAACAAACCGAGGAATCTTCCAGGATTACAGAATCCTGTTGAAAGGTCAGATTATGTTTCTTTATGCGCTCACATGTCATCTTCAATCTCCAAGTGCCGAGTCTGCTTAATGTATTGCTATGGGAGACAGGCGCTGTGGGGATTGTGATACCACAGTTCATACCATCCTTCAAAACACAACTATTTTATAACTAACAAAAACGAAAAAGTATGACAGAGTCGTTTTCTAACTTCAAATACTGTTTTCTCTTAGATATATACTTTTATTTCCTTCATATATGAAAGGCGGAGAAACATTAAGTATTTCTCGCATGTGAATTTGAAATATTCAATTTCTAATGGTGCAATCGTATGCAGTGATATAGTGTTGTTTCTATGATATAACTGATGTTTAATGGTGTTGGTTGTCAATAAACGTGTAAACAAGTAGATTATTCGTCGGCTATGTATAACTCCCGAGAGAAAGTGTCTATATGTTCATTTGTTAGAAAAAAAAGAGTTTAATATTTATGTTTTGAGAATAATTTTACTTTGGATGTTTTCATAATGATATCCAGTAGTTCAACAAGTAATATTACTTATAACAGTAGACAGATAACAATGTAAACAATGTGTAACTATTCTATACTTTCTTCTAATTAGATTCAATAAATGACCAGTAAATTCAGAAGAAACAAGAAATATCTTGAAAAAAGATGGTCGGCGCAATCTGAAGCAAGCAAATTAGTTGCAAACTGAAGGTTAAGATTTGTTGTGCAACATAAAACATTGTCGAGATGTTACAATTGCTACTAAATTTACCAAAATTCAGTGGATTTCGGTAAGGTAACGTACCCTTATAAATCGAAAGATAAATTAATCGGCGCCAAGGTTACAAACACTGTTCGGTTGAAGAGAAGTTGGTTTAGTTGTTTTAGTACGATTTGATTGGTTTACATAAGACTTATATGCAAATAGCAAAGCCATGTTAGTACGACTGCGCCGAAAATCATAAGAGGCTGAAAATAAATGAGACTCATATATACTGGATATGTTTAAAACTCACAATATACATCCAGATTGACATACTAGAAAGAATGGATAAAGAAATATTCAAGACATATATTTGACAGCGTGATTAAAATGGTGCAAAATAAGTCTTTTTTTGTTTCTGCAGAAGTAGAACAAGTGGAGGTGTTATGTTTTCTGTGATATTCTCTGCAATAATCACAATGTAAGGCTTCACTCATATTTGAAAATTAACGAGAAATCACCCAATAAATAAAATGCAGAGGATATTAGTTTGTTTCGGTGAAAGATCAAAATAATGTTATCGAGTGAGCTTCAGAAGTGGTATTTTCACGAAAGGCTGACGTTCAGAGATAAACTAATTGTCAATATTTCAACAAAGAATAAACAATTCATCTTATTTTGTGTTGTTTTTTCCCATGTTAAATCGTTAATATACTTTAATGCACTCAGTCGAGTACTTCTACCTCTATTTGACACCATGTGATATAGGTTACTCGCATCTCGATAGAAGATAAATACTAAGTTTGTGTTGTTGTTATTTATATAGAATTTAAAACATTAAAACAAAATTAATAGCAAACTTAACGTTGGTGAAACTTGATGTACCAGAAGATTCCTGCGTTCCTTATATTCATGCGTACATAGGATTGACAAATCAATACGCATCGTCACATATTAAGCATGAGTTATGGCTACTTAAAGTAGTTGATTTTTAAACTAACGAAAATGTTTTTGTTTTTTTGTCTCAAAGAGCTAAAAACTTAGGCGCACTCGGACGCTCAACAAAATTATTAAACGGTTTGGCCTTAGCATGTATAGAGGAAGATACGACTTTATAAGCGCATGTCTTGTTACATGCCACAGTTCCATGCACTGCTGAATAAAATGTATGCAATGATTAGAACATTTAATGAATATCAGCTGCTTTTCAAAGGAACGCTAACGACTGCTTAAAATCTCGACACAGCCTCCTCAAACAAACAATATCCTTTCGCAAAATGAATGGGAAATGTTACCACATAGTATACACATATTGATAATCCTCTTGAGATCGATGCAATTTAAATGTTCTATTTTTCTATTATTGTAGCATTTAATGTTACAACTGTCAGACACCGGCATTGATAAAGCGAAGGGAATAAACGAATTGACAACCAAACGGATGTCTGGAATTTGCTAAAGTTGACTTCAATATATTTATATTTCATATAGTTATCGAACATTTGAAATATTGGACATTTAGAATCCATGAATACAACAATGGTGACACACAAAAGAACGATTAAAACGATAAAATGACGTATAAGCAATGTAATCACCATGCACTGTAAGCGCAAACGATGCAAACGTTCATTTTAGAGTGATTGTCCACACATACTGAGTGAAACTACGAAATATACTTGCTTGTAGACAAAACCATAACACTTTCTAAAGTAGCAACACCATCATTTGTCTCTCTTATTCATTTACACTGCCAATCACTCCCTAAATGTTGATACAGCATGCTGGATGTCGTCTGCTATGTCAAAAACATGTTAAAGAGGTGTTTCCTAGATATTGTATGTACGTGTAAACTCGTTCTGTATGATAGATGTTCCCACACTTATATACGAGTAACGTCAGTTGCACAACCCACAACTACAGGCAGCAATAATAGTAACGTCAGTTGTACAACCCACAACTACATGGAACAATAAGAGTAACGTCAGTTGCACAACCCACAACTACAGGGAACAATAACAGTAACGTCAGTTGTACAACCCACAACTACAGGGAACAATAAGAGTAACGTCAGTTGTACAACCCACAACTACAGGGAACAATAAGAGTAACGTCAGTTGTACAACCCACAACTACAGGGAACAATAAGAGTAACGTCAGTTGTACAACCAACAATCACAGGGAACAATAAGAGTAACGTCAGTTGTACAACCAACAATCACAGGGAACAATAAGAGTAACGTCAGTTGTACAACCAACAATCACAGGGAACAATAAGAGTAACGTCAGTTGCACAACCAACAATCACAGGGAACAATAAGAGTACCGTCAGTTGTACAACCCACAACTACAGGGAACAATAAGAGTAACGTCAGTTGCACAACCCACAACTACAGATAAACAATAAGAGTAACGTCAGTTGCACAACCCACAACTACAGGGAACAATAAGAGTAACGTCAGTTGTACAACCCACAACTACAGGGAACAGTAAGAGTAACGTCAGTTGTACAACCCACAACTACAGGGAACAATAAGAGTAACGTCAGTTGCACAACCAACAATCACAGGGAACAATAAGAGTAACGTCAGTTGTACAACCAACAATTACAGGGAACAATAAGAGTAACGTCAGTTGTACAACCCACAACTACAGGGAACAATAAGAGTAACGTCAGTTGTACAACCCACAACTACAGGGAACAATAAGAGTAACGTCAGTTGTACAACCCACAACTACAGGGAACAATAAGAGTAACGTCAGTTGTACAACCCACAACTACAGGGAACAATAAGAGTAACGTCAGTTGTACAACCCACAACTACAGGGAACAATAAGAGTAACGTCAGTTGTACAACCCACAACTACAGGGAACAATAAGAGTAACGTCAGTTGTACAACCCACAACTACAGGGAACAATAAGAGTAACGTCAGTTGTACAACCCACAACTACAGGGAACAATAAGAGTAACGTCAGTTGCACAACCCACAACTACAGGGAACAATAAGAGTAACGTCAGTTGTACAACCCACAACTACAGGGAACAATAAGAGTAACGTCAGTTGCACAACCAACAATCACAGGGAACAATAAGAGTAACGTCAGTTGCACAACCAACAATCACAGGGAACAATAAGAGTAACGTCAGTTGCACAACCAACAATCACAGGGAACAATAAGAGTAACGTCAGTTGCACAACCCACAACTACAGGGAACAATAAGAGTAACGTCAGTTGCACAACCAACAATCACAGGGAACAATAAGAGTAACGTCAGTTGCACAACCCACAACTACAGGGAACAATAAGAGTACCGTCAGTTGCACAACCCACAACTACAGGCAACAATAAGAGTAACGTCAGTTGCACAACCCACAACTACAGGGAACAATAAGAGTAACGTCAGTTGCACAACCATACGCATAAAATATCACTCTGAACAATTGTGTTAGCGCAGTTCACAAAACGCTCCGAAGATAAAACGTAAGGTCAAACTTTTACTCAGATATTGATTGTCTGTTTCCGTAGTTGTTACTGATACCTTTCATAGACAATTTAAGACAATTGTAAATTCTATCAGATCTGCTTACATCGCAGCAGGAGCGCAATAGTACTGTTTTACGGAGAATAGTGTCGTACAATTTTATCAGGAGTGTTAGAAAGATTGTGCTGTCAAATGAATTAGTTGTGTATACATTTAGTCCAGCGAGAAGATTGCTGATTCAGTACGGTGCGAAAATAACGGTTCATATAAATCGTTACTCATGTTAGCCGATGTAAAAAGATCCAGTTAAACTAAAATTCAGAGCTCAGTATGTGAACATAAAGTACTTTAATTAAGCACTCTGAATGTGGCATTTCTTGTTGCGACCTGTTATTGCTGACTTTCTTAACTTGTTCCGTGATGTATTCCATCCATGAAATAATCCGCCATTGGTGTTCACCTAATTTTCAGTAACTGTTCTTTATGATCGACCAGACCATTTCCCATACATGTTTACCATTGCACCTCTATTCCCATACATGTTTACCCTTGCCTATGGTCATACATGTTTACCCTTGCCTATTGCCATACATGTTTACCCTTGCACATCTATTCCCATACATGTTTACCCTTGCACCTCTATTCCCATACATGTTTACCCTTGCACCTCTATTCCCATACATGTTTACCCTTGCCTATTACCATACATGTTTACCCTTGCACCTCTATCCCATACATGTTTACCCTTGCACCCCTATTCCAATACATTGTTTACCCTTGCACCTCTATTCCAATACATACTTACCCTTGCACCCCTATTCCAATACATGTTTTCCCTTGCACCCCTATTCCAAGACATGTTTTCCCTTGCACCTCCATTCCCATACATGTTTACCCTTGCACCTCTATTCCAATAGATGTTTACCCTTGCACCTCTATTCCAATACATGTTTACCCTTGCACCTCTATTCCAATACATGTTTACCCTTGCACCTCCATTCCAATACATGTTTACCCTTGCACCCCTATTCCAAAACATGTTTACCCTTGCACCTCCATTCCCATACATGTTTACCCTTGCACCTCCATTCCAATACTTGTTTACCCTTGTACCTCAATTCCCATACATGTTTACCCTTGCACCCATATTGCCGTACATGTTAACCCTTGCACCTCTATTCCAATACATGTTTACCCTTGCACCCATATTTCCATACATGTTTACCCTTGCACCTCTATTCCAATACATGTTTACCCTTGTACCTCAATTCCCATACATGTTTACCCTTGCACCTCTATTCCAATACATGTTTACCCTTGTACCTCAATTCCCATACATGTTTACCCTTGCACCCATATTGCCGTACATGTTAACCCTTGCACCTCTATTCCAATACATGTTTACCCTTGCACCCATATTTCCATACATGTTTACCCTTGCACCTCTATTCCAATACATGTTTACCCTTGTACCTCAATTCCCATACATGTTTACCCTTGCACCCATATTGCCGTACATGTTTACCCTTGCACCCATATTGCCGTACATGTTAACCCTTGCACCCATATTGCCATACATGTTAACCCTTGCACCCATTGCCGTACATGTTAACCCTTGCACCCATATTGCCGTACATGTTAACCCTTGCACCCATATTGCCGTACATGTTAACCCTTGCACCCATATTGCCGTACATGTTAACCCTTGCACCCATATTGCCGTACATGTTAACCCTTGCACCCATATTGCCGTACATGTTTACCCTTGCACCCATATTGCCGTACATGTTTACCCTTGCACCCATATTGCCGTACATGTTAACCCTTATTCAAAAAGCAAATCACGAAGATGTGCATACTCCTTGCAAACTGCATACGTTTATATTGACATAATATGCGCCGCTGTACGATTTCCAACTTCTTTTATTAGTGACGTCATTTCCAGAAAAACGTCCCATATACTGACAGTAAGAAATGGAGTAAATATTGTTTCCTGCTTGCACAGAGTTACATCACATGTGACGTTTTCTTGAAATGACGTCACTTACAGAAGAGGTTGTAAATCCCACAGCAGCGCTCGTATGGTAAGTATGAATAAAGAAGTCGAGCTGGAAGTGCCACATACAAAGTGAACAACCACCATCTAACCACCATCTAACCACCATCTAACCACCATCTAACCACCATCTAACCACCATCTAACCACCATCTAACCACCATCTAACCACCATCTAACCACCATTTAACCACCATCTAGGCATGTATAATAGATTACATAGTTTCAAAGGAAAATGTTGGGATTTGTCAAAATACATTAATGTTCCCTGAAACAAATTAATAAGTGCCTTGTATAGAATCTAGTAATTCCGTCTGGTCGTATTATGGTAATAAGACAAATCTTTATATCTATAGACATACGACATGCTATTTTGACATCACTGAATATTGCGTGGTATGATTACTTCTGTCAGATCGATAATTGATCTTGACAGAAATCGCCAAAATCCACCCATTACCAGTACCATCGACGCACATGGCTTAGATAATTTGCTTGGTTATATTAAGTTTGTTGAAGCTGAATGAAGATGAATAAATTTTAAATCTGATTGTGTACCATTTCGTATCCATATGGTTTGTATTATTAAGTCTCCAGACTTAGGATTATCATGTAAATCAAGAACATTTCCATGCAAAGAGGAACGTCCTTGATTGTGGTTCATTGTTGGAATATTTTGACAGACTTGGTTGCTTTCGTGGATTCATTCTACCATGTTATACGTGAAATGTAGAGTTTTGTATCAAATTTTGTGGTTTGGTCGATAAAGGAAACAAGCCATAAAATATTCTCGAAGACAATATGACCGATGGTAGTGTCTGTGTAGGAATGTAATAGTGATTATTTTGATGTTCCATCGTACATTTGTCAGTATCTCTGCTGGTGAACATTTATGTATTTGCGTGTCGTCCAAACAATATACAGTGGAACACACTTATAACGTTCTCAGTTATAACGAATAATCGGATGATACTTAGTAATTTGTATTCCCGACCAAGGTCTTCTATACTTTATATAACGAATTTTGAGAAGCGTCATTTTGGATATAATGTAGTAGTTTATGGGTCCTAAAAGATATATCTTAACGCATGCGTACTCGGTTATAACGTAATTCACCAATACAATGCATGTTCTGTATCATTACACACACATCTAGTTAAGGTGTAAACAAGAAACAAGTCAACAGTAATGGATGTTATAACGAAATGTCGTTGTATGGATATAAAAAAGTTCGGATATAACGAAGCGAATATCCAGGTCCCCATAAATTCGTTATAAACGTGTTCCACTATATACAGATTGAATACATAACATCCTGGCAGAAATCTCCTAAATCAAACAGCGAGATATGCAGAAGATGACCAGTATGCACACTCATTTTCTAGGTAGTTGGTGTAATTAATGTTAAGAATTGGGTTATAGAGCGATGGTAGTTCCATGTCCGTTGGGAATGATGATAATCCTCCGGAGAGTCTCAATAAAAACTTCTACTTGGAAGTCAGCAAATGGCCTTAAAGAAGTAGTTGGTATGTGTCGTTTTCAAGTTTTAGTGTGAAAACATGACCAAGTATTTAATAGTGTTGGCATATTCTATTCTAGCTAATACATGATATCTGGAAATAATACTGCATGTTTGATTTTAAGTGTATAGTATGTACATTTAAACATCTGTCTTTTATTTCTTCAAATTACATAGATATTCCTAAAGTCTCAATTAAATACATCAACCACGCGATAAACGTTCTGATTCTCACTTCAAGTTTCTGTCTGTTGCGATGTATTGGATCCGCATATATATACCATGTTGTCGTGGTGTAGAAATTGATGACAAATATTTTAGTATCTCTCTGTATTTTATGCATGTGTCGGAATTTGAAACCACTATCACTATATTTGCTATAACTGTTATATTTCCATTGCAGATTGTGTTAGTAAGACAAGTTATGGATAAAGCATAGAAATTATTCTGTATTTTAGGTAAGATTTTTTTATCATTACATAAATCTCGTATGTTTACATATACCTTGAGAATGTTGCAGATTTTGTTTTCATCAGTTTTGATTGATTAGTTTGTCCGATCTGTAACCAGCTGCGAGATGCCACACAGATCTCCTTTAGCAGAAACGTGATGTCGACATCTTATGCTTGTGAACTTTCGTTTAAACATTTTGTACAATTCAACCACCTGCGGTTCGTCCAGGAAACATGTTGCAAAATATGAAGAAAATCTAAGAACACGAGTTATAACATGAAGAATGAACGATTTATATACAGTCGGCCCTCGTTTATTCGACAACATTTTATCCGAAGACTTGGTATAATCCGAAATAAATATCAATCCCCGATGCATCTTTAATGCACGTCGAATTGAAATGGGTTATTCGAAACCATATATTATTCGAAGTTAAATTTCGGACCATATGAATTCGAATGAACGAGATCCGACTTTACTCGTATAATAGGGGAACTAAACAGCGGCTTTCTCCGTTCAAATATGGCACAGTCTTTATTTATGCTATGATTTTGACACATATCTTTTTAGGTACATGTCAAATTTCGAACAATCTTCGCACAAATTAAGTACTCGTATTAGCCGATATTTCTATTGAGTGTCCGCTCCAGACAAGCAGAAGATAAACAACGCGAACATCTATTTCAGTAGATACGCTGTATTAAGATATCGGCTGCTAGATCTGGAAGTATTGCGCCAGACGAACAATTCTATAGCGGGTATAAAATCTATTTCGTTTCAGTATAACGTATGTCTCAGTGGACAGTACACTTAGTATGCGACATAACTTCTTTCATGATATAATTTGGATTGTTGAGAAACCGTGTCAGTCCCAATGCGTCAACATAATTTGAATATTACTATTCAATTGCTGTTTGTTCCCTGAAGTTGTCCCCGAGGCAATTTCTCTTCAACCAAACATTTATATTTTAACTACCATCTATATCACTATGAGTTGCAAAAAGAGTTAAACTAATTATGTTTGTCTAGCAGATGTGACGCAAACTGCGTTTCTTACAATATTATATAATATTCACATCTGGCATAGTGCAGGAAGAAAAGTGATCGCACAGGGAAAACTAGTCACTAACCGAATTATTGATCATAACATTTTAGGTAGTTCGCAAATCTCACTAAAAGCAAAGTTTGCTACGATTAATGTTCCCAATATAACAAGAGTCTTTGCGACAAATGCTGTACAATGTTCCTTACAATGACAATGACAACATACACGATAGTTGTATTCATTTATGCTCTTGTCTTGTGTCCCTTTTGCCTTTGTAGTTGTTAACATATGAGCGCCTCTTGTACGATTTCCAACCTCTTCTTTAAGTGACGTCATTTCCAAAATACGTCACATGTGACGTCACCATATACTGACTGTAGGCAATATTTGCCTCATATTGTTTCCTGCTTGCAAATAGAGACATCACATATTGCGTTTTCTTGAAATGACGTCCTTTACAGAAGAGGTTGTAAAGCAGCGCTCAGTTGTACATATTTCCATGTCTCCTGGTGTTTTGGGGTGGCTGTGCATTTCATATGGGGTATTTCCTGCGCGGATTTATTATTCATTTCCAATAAAAGTATTGGCTCAAGCATCGATGGCTTGTTAAAGGTAGTCTGATCTTCACTAAAACAATATGTAGCGTAATAATTTTGAAAAAAAACACCATTTTAATGCCTTCTCTTAGACATACTCTAGAACATTTGTAACTTTTATATAATGTTTCCTGGAATTGGAAAGCGCAAGTCCGAAACAGGTATTTCCTATGCTAGCGCTAGGTCGGCGCGTAGGTCAGGGTAGATTAAGGTATTTCCTATGCTAGCGCTAGGTCGGCGCGTAGGTCAGGGTAGATTAAGGTATTTCCTATGCTAGCGCTAGGTCGGCGCGTAGGTCAGGGTAGATTAAGGTATTTCCTATGCTAGCGCTAGGTCGGCGCGTAGGTCAGGGTAGATTAAGGTATTTCCTATGCTAGCGCTAGGTCGGCGCGTAGGTCAGGGTAGATTAAGGTATTTCCTATGCTAGCGCTGGGTCGGCGCGTAGGTCAGGGTAGATTAAGGTATTTCCTATGCTAGCGCTAGTTCGACGCGTAGGTCAGGGTAGATTAAGGTATTTCCTATGCTAGCGCTAGTTCGACGCGTAGGTCAGGGTAGATTAAGGTATTTCCTATGCTAGCGCTAGTTCGACGCGTAGGTCAGGGTAGATTAAGGTATTTCCTATGCTAGCGCTAGTTCGACGCGTAGGTCAGGGTAGATTAAGGTATTTCCTATGCTAGCGCTAGGTCGGCGCGTAGGTCAGGGTAGATTAAGGTATTTCCTATGCTAGCGCTAGTTCGACGCGTAGGTCAGGGTAGATTAAGGTATTTCCTATGCTAGCGCTAGTTCGACGCGTAGGTCAGGGTAGATTAAGGTATTTCCTATGCTAGCGCTAGTTCGGCGCGTAGGTCAGGGTAGATTAAGGTATTTCCTATGCTAGCGCTGGGTCGGCGCGTAGGTCAGGGTAGATTAAGGTATTTCCTATGCTAGCGCTAGTTCGACGCGTAGGTCAGGGTAGAAAATACCAGTATCGGACGCTTGTATTTGTGGTTTTGGTAAACATGTAAGAAAAGTGACGATGCAGTATTGTAAACGGTTCATCTGTATGAAGTAAATTACCTCCAATATTCTCATATTTATCACTAAGGATATTTTGTCAAAAAAGTAAGACTATGTACCTTATAGGTTCAATTCAAGTTTAATTAAATTCTTTATTATTACTATATTATGCTATTATATCGGTGTATTACCTTATGCAACATTTGTTCATTCATTCACTACTCAGCCTGTCTATGTTACACATTTGTATATACTACAAAACATTTAAAATGCGTCTAACAACAAACAAAGTGTTGTTAGCGATATATTTACATACATATCAATACGTCCCCCTTCATAAACTCCCTTTGAATCATCAGTTGTCAACATATATTTATTTGTATAGACATCTTCATTACCGAGCAGATATTTCTCTCCAGTCTGAGTGCCGTCGTTTCAATAATACAAGCACTCACTTATAGAGTTATACAGTTCCACAGTCGACATTATTACCCTGACAATGTCGATATGTTTGTCCCGTTATATCTGTCATACAGTGACGACTATGTACGTGATTCGTAAAAAAGTAAGCAGTTTTGGTAGAAGTTTGCAGAGATTATTTTTTAGGCGCTTCAGCGTCTCATTGCTGTCATCGTCAACCGGATGGTCTACTCGAAGTACCGCCATATTCATCGTCTCAAGAAAAAAGTTCATGTGAAGTCACTCTGTTTCTATTATATGTTTGATTAGTATAATGGTTGATTTGCAAGGGATGTATGGCGGAAGTCTATATATAAACGGCTTTTAGGATTATTTGTGGTATTTTTGGCGAATGATTTTACTCGAATAATCGCGTATTAATTTATAATACGATAATATGGCAAACATGCAGTCTTGCATTGGAAGTGCCTACCAGGACCTTCAGTCCTTTGATTTGAGAGATGCGATAAGCCGCAACATGACGTAAGAACTACATTGTTGTCTGCTGGTCATTGTACTGGTAAATTTGTTTCGATAATATTCGTCATCCAGGCTTGGTTTGTTCCGTTATGGTGTCCCTTGCCCTTTGCTGTCCCCTCCTTTTATTTTCTTTGATTGTTTTTGGTAATCAGCCAGGCAATTCCTTAGCGCCGTTTGCTCTTATATCTCGGGATCCCGGTGTTTCCCGGCAATCCAAGTGCGTCGATGCTCCCGAGTAGGCCCGGCACTTTAATGGGAAGAGAAGAAGAATCTGCATGGCAAGTGAATGCGGCGTTCCCTCTACCAACCTAATTCCCTTTCTGATTTAAATATACAAGTATAACTTATGAAAGAGAAGGAATAAGTTGCTATAGGGAACGCCACATACATTAGACAGTGCCTCCCCGCACAGACATCCTGGAAAACAACACTCCATAAAACATAAGGCATTTGTTGAGGTTAAAGGGTACATACGTTAGGAAACAGAGGCAAAAGGAATGGCCTGGCAGACCATAAGGACGAACTAGGAGAATCAAAGAAGACAAACAGTGAAAGGGGGAATTAATGGATGGAAAAGATCACATGACAAGACATAACCATTCCTTCTTATGGTATTCGGTAAAGAATGGTCCAATTGTTGTTACTGCAAAATGTGACAGTTACTTTCTACTACATGTTCCATGTTGTTGAACGAGTCGATAACCTAATCCTTCTGTTTGATTGCTACACTTACAACTTGTGAGACATCATCATTTCATTCTTATGGCCTTTGGTAAAAAACAGTCCACTTGTTGTTATTGCAAATTCTACGACATGTTCAATTTTGTTGAACGAGTCGATAACCTTACCAAGCAGCTCAATCCATTTAAGTATTCAAATTATCTAAAGCGAATGTCGTCGTGGAGGCACAGACAACATTGACATACACCTTCTATGTGTATTTGTTGGAAATAATTGCATGCCGAATGCAAATAATGATGATCGTCGGAAGCAAATCCATTAACTGCATATCTGTTCGCTTCCAGAAACGCAAGTTCTCCTTATTTCTGATTTTTATACTGCAGAAAATTCATCGATTCCCGGTGAACAATTAGTTATCTACGCTTGTATGAATTTTTCAGGAAATTACCATTTTTGCTTCATACGCGTGCATATTTGTCAACTCATCTCTGCTATCAGCTGTTCGCATGTATATACTCATAGAAGTAATATGAGCTTTGATTATGATTTTGTAAACTTTACGTAAGTGTACAGTATTTGTGGTCAATGTTTCGCAAAGCACTAATTTGAATTATCTACAAAATTGTCAGAAGACGATTCGGGAAAAATGTAAGGAAACTATATGTAAACCGTTGCAGAATAATAAACATGAGGTAAATTGTTGATGAATTTATGCTAAGGAAACGGAAACGATAGCAAATAATGACATCAATCAATGTATAAACAATTACAGGAAGTACTTGGCGTTTAGGACCTGCACTTTGTTAATTTAGGACATGCCATTACCGGAAGTGCTTTGTGAATTTAGGACATGCCATTACCGGAAGCGCTTTGTGAATTTCGGACTTTCCATTACCGGAAGCAGTTTGTAAATTTAGGACATGCCATTACCGGAAGCAGTTTGTGAATTTAAGACATGCTTTACCGGAAGCAGTTTGTGAATTTAGGTCATGCTTTACCGGAAGCAGTTTGTGAATTTAGGACATGCCATTACCGGAAACAGTTTGTGAATTTAGGTCATGCTTTTACCGGAAGCAGTTTGTAAATTTAGGACATGCCATTACCGTAAACAGTTCGTGAATTTAGGTCATGCTTTTACCGGAAGCAGTTTGTGAATTTAGGACATGCCATACCCGGAAACAGTTTGTGAATTTAGGACATGCCATTACCGGAAGCAGTTTGTGAATTTAGGACATGCTTTTACCAGAAGAGCTTTGTGGATTTAGGACATGCTTTTAACGAGAATTTTGATCACGTGGTTGCAAGAATTGATATGCTGATTACTATAGTTACTAAACGCTATAAGTGCATTTATGTCACATTACAAACAAGCAGTTAACTGATTGATGACCTGTCATTACGGATTTAGGAAATTTCATTATAGGCAAAAGTAAGCGGATTTATTACATTTCGTTACAGGAAGCAGTTAGAGGACTTTGGACACCATATTACATAACATGTTGTCATGATTGAGTCCTCTATTCTATCTGTGAAGGTTTTGATGTTGGTAGTGACTGTATACGTTGATATAAATGGTTGGGATGAATAATTTATCCATAGTGTGTGTCTACCTTTCTGAACTTTCAAATGCACAATATTTGAATAAATGCGCCGTAACATTACAGTATGTTGACACTTCTGTTTTCATCGTAATTACCTCGGTATCCGTTCTTATTAAACATTCATCATTTTAACACACTCTGACAGTTTCACAGAAAGATAGTTTTACAGAAAGATAGTTTTACATTCTATGATGCTCACCACGTATTGCGTATATCTGACAATTATTCCTTAAAATGTGCCAAGCATACATAAAGTAGCATCAAATACTACGTCTCGTATCTGACGTCAAATTGTCTTCAAAAAGTCTTAGCAAATGACTGTCTGGCCACATAATGATACCAGTTCTTGATTGAGTTATGCTGTCAATATAATCTAATTAGAAGATGTAGAAATATCACAATTATTTCCTATTTCCGTAAGACAAATGCGACTGCCATGCAGACATGTCTCCTTTGCTGTTGTTAATTATTTTACCATGCTAACTTGGCTTTGCTATTTGCATATCAGTGTTGTGTCAACCAATCAAATCTTACGTTAACCACTTAAACAGCTTCTCTTCAACCGAACAACGTTTGTAACATTGACGCGGATTGGCTAACCTTTCGATACAGGGTACGTTACCTTACCGAAATCCACTGAATTTCGGTGAATTTACCGGATCTGGAGTGACTAGCTAACGTTACATCTCGGCAATTTTTTATGTTGCATAACAAATTTTTACCTTCAAATTGCGCCGACCATCTTTGTTCAAGATATTTCTGGTCTCCTCTTAGTTTAGAAAATAAGCAATGGTTAGATCATCATCTTCTTTAAGCTGCTTTTGAAATGTTCTGTACTGACGTGATGATAATTCTTTAAGATGGCAATTTTAATATGTGGAGCGATGTCTTCTGGGAATAGTAATCCTATATCTATTCAATAGTACTCAAATAATCTATCAGGGACAAGTATATTGCTAGGAGGTCGGTTTACCCATGGAAAGAAATCAAATGTGATACATGCCATCTTTGTATTTGAAACTCATTTAACAAGTTTAAAATCCATCCTGTCAGGTTGTTTACTCTTCAAAATGTACTCTAGCTGTGCTTTGGAAGTACATTTCAGCGCATTTCTTTAATGTGCAAGGAATTAAAGAAATACGAATACTCATTCTATACTTGTATTTGTAACTGATATCAAAACAGAAATATGTATTAGAGTATTTGTTTCTTTATTTACGATTTCACTCAACTATAACAACAACTAATCATGTTTAAAATTGCCATCACGTGATGAGACGTCACCGATTTATGAGCACCTGTCTGATGCATTTAGAAACATCGGCACAGAGCGAATGTAAACAAAAACGCGAGAATCTAGGTTAAATTAACCGGTCGTCAAGATAAGAAATAACTACTTTTTTAATTGGTATTGAATAATCTGAAAATTGATGGGACACTAGTATACGTGAATAACTAGGTTTTAGGGTAAACTTAAATATGGGTATATTGTGGATAATGCAGAAGCTTTCAAATAATCTGTACTCATGACCCTTATTGGGACTTTAAATAATGTATTGAAACATTGCCTTATTTTGACAATTTGTTATGATAACTTGCCCTTCTTGAGCGTACAATGTTTGTTTACGATATATGTTTGGTCTGCCAGACAATTATTCCCATAGCAGAACGAGTTAAAAATCAAAGTGAATTTGACTTTGATAATGTGGCTCCCAGTGATTATATTACACAGTTAGATGTGTTCCTAGACATTCAAACATCTGTTATTAGTGTGTCTTGTGTTCCCGTTGCCTTGGTTATAGTCTACATTTATGTACATTCCCTATCTTCTTGTGTTCTAGCTCGGTTGCACATTTTGTATGTGACATTTCCTGATCTGATTCTCTAATAATGTATGTCCTTTACCGATTGTCAATCAGTTATTGTATACTCAGTACATTTATAAACGCACAATGTAGGATTTCTAAATTTTCATTTACTGATTTTTTAGGAGACATGAAACAAAATTGACACAATATCGCATGTGTATGCAACATGTTTGCTAAGTTTCATGACAATCCACACATACACAACATAAGTTTCAAAGGTACTAAAATGGAATTTGAAGAAGCATGGTTGGTAAAGAAAGTGTGCGTTTTTAAATGAACTTAGTATATTTAGCAATATATATTTTTCGGTGTCAATAAGTTCATATCTTGAAATCCACCTGAATAAAACAATTTGTTGTTCGATGAACAGTAAGAAAACCATTGGTAAAACATTTCGCACTTTTAATAATACACTTGGGTCAAGTTCAATATATTTAGTGCGATTTAACTTTATATTCGCCGCAGAAAAATTATTTTGAAGCAAGTACATTCGTAATTAGACAATTCAAGTATTTAAGGCAATACCTATCATGTGTTGTCGGACGGTTGCAGGAACGAGAACTCTAGATTAATTCTGAAGACAAGATATGATTTTACGATTTACAAATTTATTATGAATAAAAAACGACATTAGAACATTTCCAAAACAGAGGGGAAAAAGTTATCAGACTCTGAGAGAGATACGAAAGAGATCGCTATATTTGCATATTAATCATATTTGTACTTGTTCATACATTCCATCAGACGGCGTACACATGAACGTTAGAGCAGGAAAATATTTCCATAATTGGAATATACTGTATTCTCATTTACTCAAACAAACGGTTATTTAACATATTGATGAAAGTACTACTAGGTCTTTTATCTAGGGATGTCAACGAATATTCGGATATTCAAATATTCGTGTGTACGTCCGAATATTCGAATACTGATTCGGCATTCGAATATTCGATAACATATGTATTTTCAATATAAAAGCTGAATGCAAGTCATAATTGGTAATCTGTTCATACTTTGAAGAAGCCAATGTATAATCCTACATGAACTGCACCTTCTACATGAACTGCACCACTGTTCGTTGTCGCCTCTTTATATGTCTCTAATCGTCCGAATTTCCATCGCGTCTTGTTTAACAATCACAGAATTTTCCAATATCAAGTGAATTACTGCTCATTGTTGATAGCATGTTAAGGCTATCTTATGCTGCTTGAGCATTTATCTGTAAAATTACGTTAATGGAAAAGGTGCGTTCAACCAGAACATTCAAACTGAAACTATTATGATTGTGCAAGGTCTTGGTTGTAACATTGTTATAATTATTTGGATAATTTACAAATTGATGGAAGCATCTCCAGATTTCCGGGCTAATACTTGCAGGTATAACAATACTCGTTTCAGTTTGATTATTTAATCGTGTTTCAAAATCATTACTTCAACTTCTACTAGGAAGTAGGAATTAAATAAAGATTATTTATTGCAAACTTGTGTTAGCTATCTTACCTTAAAAAATAATTCTGAAGTACTCACCTTAGAAAAATTTGGATTCGACTTCTGGGTTAACAACAGAAGCATTGTCTGCTAAATTAACGGTAACCATCATTGATTATATTTGTATCTGAATATTGTCAACATGATTCAAAGTCGAGAGTGGTGTTTTAATTGTAAGTATAACTGAGTGCCGCTGTACGATTTCCAACCTCTTCTTTAAGTGACATAATTTCCAGAAAACGAGACACGTGACGTCACCATGTAGCCTCCTGAGAGTAAGCAATATTTGCCCCGTATGGCAATGTGAAAAACGAAGTGACCATATGGAGTAAATATTGTTTCCTGCTTGCAAATAGTGACATCACATGTTGCGTTTTCTTGAAATGACGTCATTTACAGAAGAGGTTGTAAATCCCATAGCACCGCTCATATGAACATTATGATTTGTCATTTGGTCAAGTTAGTCTAAATGTATACACACTTATACAGTATTGTAAAAATGTGTATACAGTAAAACCTCAATAAAAATACCATTTTCAAGGGTCCTAATGGTGGTCTTAATATCGAATTGGTCTTTAAGTGAGGTTTTACTGTACGTATATATGCTTTTCAACAAGTCAAGAACGTTTATTGCATATTTGTTGATAGTGTAACAAGTCACTTTGAAACCTCTGTCTTGCAGAAACTTTAGGATATCGAACCTTTCAAAAACTGAGAAGTTACGAAGTTATAGTGTGGCCTGAAGTATTTTACACGCGGAAACAAGATTACTGTCTGACCCAAATATTAACCGACGAAACTATTTATTTTTATTGTATCTCATTTCATTGTCTGACTGGCGTCTTCAGGGATTAAGCTAAAGTACTTAATCTCATCTGTTGGAAAATAGTATTACAGTCTATGAAGACACAATCCCCTGGTATAGATCCCGCAATGTCTTATGGTCTATTTTCTATGATGTATTTACACTATGGGTCATTTTTTACAGATTAGTCGCCGCTAGTTTTGTGTCATAGTGATTTCACGTTATGAGCAAAACTGTCATAACAGATACAATCTAAGCATAGCTGGTCAATTAATATATGTTTAACTCTAACATTCCTGGTTCCCTCGATACCTCATAAGCTCAAGTCTTCATGACAATATTCTTACGAAGCTAATTGATTACGATGGCAAACAAGCATGTTCCCATACATTTTCCCATACATGTTCCCATACATTTTCCCATACATTTTCCCATACATTTTCCCATACATTTTCCCATACATTTTCCCATACATGTTCCCATACATTTTCCCATATATTTTCCCATACATGTTCCCATACATTTTCCCATACATTTTCCCATACATTTTCCCATACATTTTCCCATACATTTTCCCATACATGTTCCCATACATTTTCCCATACATTTTCCCATACATTTTCCCATACATTTTCCCATACATGTTCCCATACATTTTCCCATACATGTTCCCATACATTTTCCCATACATTTTCCCATACATTTTCCCATACATTTTCCCATACATTTTCCCATACATGTTCCCATACATGTTCCCATACATTTTCCCATACATTTTCCCATACATTTTCCCATACATTTTCCCATACATGTTCCCATACATGTTCCCATACATTTTCCCATACATTTTCCCATACATTTTCCCATACATTTTCCCATACATTTTCCCATACATGTTCCCATACATTTTCCCATACATTTTCCCATACATTTTCCCATACATTTTCCCATACATGTTCCCATACATTTTCCCATACATGTTCCCATACATTTTCCCATACATTTTCCCATACATTTTCCCATACATTTTCCCATACATTTTCCCATACATGTTCCCATACATTTTCCCATACATTTTCCCATACATTTTCCCATACATTTTCCCATACATGTTCCCATACATTTTCCCATACATTTTCCCATACATGTTCCCATACATTTTCCCATACATGTTCCCATACATTTTCCCATACATTTTCCCATACATTTTCCCATACATTTTCCCATACATTTTCCCATACATTTTCCCATACATGTTCCCATACATTTTCCCATACATTTTCCCATACATGTTCCCATACATTTTCCCATACATTTTCCCATACATTTTCCCATACATTTTCCCATACATTTTCCCATACATTTTCCCATACATTTTCCCATACATTTTCCCATACATTTTCCCATACATTTTCCCATACATTTTCCCATACATTTTCCCATACATTTTCCCATACATTTTCCCATACATTTTCCCATACATTTTCCCATACATTTTCCCATACATTTTCCCATACATTTTCCCATACATTTTCCCATACATTTTCCCATACATTTTCCCATACATTTTCCCATACATTTTCCCATACATTTTCCCATACATTTTCCCATACATTTTCCCATACATTTTCCCATACATTTTCGTTTCATGTAATCTAATCGTTTTATGGTTTAGTTTAAAGTAATTTATTTGACGTCAGTGACGAAATCTGTTTTTCGACGCAGCCGTACTAACATGGCTTTGGCATTTGCATATCAGTGTTGTATAAACCAATCAAATCTTACGATAACCACTAAACCAAATTCTTTTCAACCGAACAGCGTTTGTAACCTTGGCGCGGATTTGTTAACCTTTCGATAGGGGGTACGTAACCTTATCGAAATCCACTGAATTTCTGGAGTTACTAAAGTGTAGCATAATCGAGTGACCAGCAATCGTAACATATCGGCAATGTTTTATGTTGTACAACAAATCTTAACCTTCAGATTGCAACTAATTTGCTTGCTTCAAATTTCGCCGACCATCTTTTTGAAATATATTTCTTGTTAAAACCTGTATTGACCACTCTCTCGATGAGTGTTTCCAAGGTTACTAGTCCACAATTCAGGAATAGTGAAGGATATCTCCCTTATGGTGCCGGATTCGAACCACGACCTCTAGATCTTGCTCTCGACCTCAACACCACAATATATATAAAACACCCATTGTCGTTTTATGGGTACCATTATATTAAACTCCTCAGTTTTAACCTTTAAATAAAGAAATTCCACGATTGTAATTATTTCCTGTTACAATATCTGCTGTCTCGAAATCCCTTTACCCACAGCAGACGTAGACGTACAGAAGTGTGCAATAAATTTAAATATGCTCTGTTAGAAACACTAAGATTCCTAAAACGTTTTAACCGCAGACAAATATTAGTGAAAAGGCAATGTTAATAATATTCCTTAATACAACTGTGCGCTGTGTTAAATACATTGTCTCCGTTCACGAGAATCATTGCGTCGCAAGTTTACTTATAAAACATTGGATAAGTGATTTTGTTACCGTTTTTATGTTTGTTATATTTCAAAACACTTGCGTGTTGCAAATGTGTACTTTATTCAGGATATTAGACGGTTATACGTTGATTTCTTGGTATTACAGGGAAAACGAAAATAAGGTGCATTGCCCTCCAAACGTTCCTTTACACTTCGACAATTCCCATTGCAATTAATTTATTTTCATATTTGTTTCACATGCAATAAATCGTAAATGCTTTTTAACACAGCAGTAATATTGTTTAGAAGTACATGTTGTATTTATAAATTATCTTATTTTCTGTGTCAGATTAATCAGTTACACAAATCATGTTTTCGAATGCAAGCCGATTGATGCTGCTGCCGAGATGTGCAAATTGTTAATTCTTAACTATCCATCACAGAAGTAAGATGAATAATTTAACTTACTTCATGGTCATACATGTTTTATTTGAAATTCTTTAAGAAAATGTAACGAAATTCAAAATATTGAAGTACGAAGAAACATTTTGATGTGAGTGTATAGTAGAATGTCCGGTTACTAGACAAACCACAATAGGACGAAGACTTTAGGATTTGATCATCTTCATATTTATCTGATTATCCTAGTATATTGACTAGTCTAATGGTCCTCAAAGTTGTATGACAACTCTTATAGTTATCTATTGGAGTTAAATATCTGACCTATGAGGAAGGAGTTCACTACTTGTATGTGATATATTTGATATAACACACTATCCCTGTGCTATTTATCTGATATGCTGTGACTTATACTAAAAAAGCTGAACTCACCAATGACAGACACATACCAAGAATACCCCCCCTACATCGGATGTTAGTCGAGCTCTTAAGTGACGTACTTGTCCTTTCTACAGTTCGCTTATGAATTATGCGAATTTTGTGGAAGTATTATGTATACAGTTAACCTCTCTTAAAGACCACCTCAATAATAACACCACCTCAGAATTAAGAACACCGTTTTCAAGTCCATTTTCACTGATTTGCTCAACCTCAATATTAAGACCACATGAATATGAAGACAAGTTTTCATTCCTTTGATGTTCTCCATTCCTGTGCTGTTCTCCATTCCTGTGCTGTTCTCCATTCCTGTGATGTTCTCCATTCCTGTGCTGTTCTCCATTCCTGTGATGTTCTCCATTCCTGTGCTGTTCTCCATTCCTGTGATGTTCTCCATTCCTGTGATGTTCTCCATTCCTGTGCTGTTCTCCATTCCTGTGATGTTCTCCATTCCTGTGCTGTTCTCCATTCCTGTGATGTTCTCCATTCCTGTGCTGTTCTCCATTCCTGTGATGCTCTCCATTCCTGTGATGTTCTCCATTCCTGTGATGTTCTCCATTCCTGTGATGCTCTCCATTCCTGTGATGTTCTCCATTCCTGTGATGTTCTCCATTCCTGTGCTGTTCTCCATTCCTGTGCTGTTCTCCATTCCTGTGCTGTTCTCCATTCCTGTGCTGTTCTCCATTCCTGTGCTGTTCTCCATTCCTGTGGTGTTCTCCATTCCTGTGGTGTTCTCCATTCCTGTGGTGTTCTCCATTCCTGTGCTGTTCTCCATTCCTGTGCTGTTCTCCATTCCTGTGCTGGTCTCCATTCCTGTGCTGTTCCATTTTGTTCTTAATATTAAAAGTGCTATAAAAAGAAGCCGTCAGATTTTAATATTTTGGTATTAATTGAAACTAGAAAAAATATCTGTTAGAAAGTTTGATACATTGAAACAGAGATTATGAACACCATATATGACCATGCAATGCTAAATGGCTGCAGAGAGTATCAATCACAGATCGTATTAGATTATATTGGCTGCATTTCGTAAGTAATAGTTCTATTTATGGACATCTGCTTACTGCATCATCGACACTAACAAGATGGGATTACGTGGAAACTTAGCGGACTGGTGTTCATTAAATAGAAGCAGAGCACGCAATTGAATCAGAATGATACAAATAGATTCATTTTATGAGAGCGTTATCTCAAATTGCAACTATCAACGTCTGTTGTGAATAAATGATTTTCTAGAAATAAAAACACAAAATTAGATTTATTTCGGAAATTAAATTTTTACCACGGAAATATCCCATTCACTATAAATAGTTGAATGAATGTCGGTTCTAATTGGATACTAAATACCGTTCAACTTAAAAATAATTGCATGCTAGCATTGCGACCGCAATCTCGTGATTTTGTTGTTAAATGCAATTGTTACCAGATTGCTGGCTTTATGTTCAATGTTTGATAATGCAGATCCGAACAAGGAGTGTATTTGCAGCACAGAAATTTGCGCCAATATTCTCTTAAGTACATATAATGTATTCGAAGTGCGCGTATCTTTCATTCTAAGCAATTAGTTGTATTTTCTGCAGGCAGACTCTTGACGAATGGTGTTTCGTCACGTGATGTCTATGTGTCCTGTCAGTTTGAGGTATAATATGGTTGTCGCCAGAGAGTGTTGACGATTTAATGACATTTAAACATCTCGAGTCTGTTGAAGATAAATGTCAGAAATTTCGTATTGTCTCACAGTAAGTTGGTGCAATTTTCATTTTATATACAGTCGTACCTCGTTCATTCGAGTTCATCGAGTCCGAATATTTACTTCGAATAATACCTGGTTTCGATTCGACATGCGTGGGAAGATACATCGAGAGCTGATATTTATTTCGGATTATACCAAGTTTTCGGATAGAAGGTTGTCGAATAAACGAGGTCTCACTGAACTTACATGAAGAAGTCAAGTACTGTAAGTCACATACAATGGGTACAGCGCATGTATAAAGTTTACAAAAACAAAGGGGATTAGACAAAACTAAATGAGGGGAGGAGATGGGAGTACTGCCTCGTGGGTTCAGGTTCGAGTACGTGTTGGTTCAATTGCGTCTTTCGAACATGTACTTCTATTTGATATGAGCATACACGTCAAAATTGAGTTAAAGGTAGTCCTACATAGTCTTACTTTTTTTGGACAAAATATCCTTAGTGATAAATATGAGAAAATTGGTGGTAATTTTCTTCATACAGATCTACTCTTCAACACTGCATTGTCACATTTCTTACAAATTAACCGAAACCACCAAAACGAGTGTCCGATACTGATATTTTCCATCTTGAACTATTCACTGAGTTTTGCAGTTCCAGGATTTTTTTAAAGAAGTTACAATGCAATATTTTAGTGTATGTCTGTGTAAAGACATTAACGTGTCATTTTCTCATAATTATTACGTAGCAACCTTTACCGTTCAATGCCTATTTAAGTAAAATTTATGTTTTTTTTCTTTTATGTGATGATTTCTTTCATGTGATTATCATGTGTTATTGCTCGAGCTATATGTTGACGTTGAATAATCGTTACAAGTACAAAGCTATACGTATCGTCGATCATTCTATCCAAATTAAAGCCGATCTTTTTGTCAGAAACATTATTATTGGAGGCAGAAATTCACCTTGCCAAGATCGACGTATGGTGATATTCTGTGGAATGTGGATGTTATGTGACACACGGACTGATAGAATTGACAAAAAAAATCGTGAAAAATGATTTTCAAATCCTCTGAAATCAACATTTGGAATTATTCATTCCCCACAACATTGAATCTTCTAACAAACACAATGTATTGTCTTCTGGAATATTAAACTAAAATAAGTGTGTGGCGATTGATTTAACTTGAAGATGTTGATCTGTTCTTGGTGAATGGTGATCAAACGGTTGTTACATAATATGATGTGTTTGGAGATCGTAAGAAAGTGAAAGAAACGTTAAGTCGGAATACCACATTCACAAGTCAAATTTGTAAGACGTAAATTTTGCCTATTTTATTTTTCGGCGCAGCCGTATTAACATGGCTCTGCTATTTGCATATAGGTGTTGTGTAAACCAATGAAATCTTACGTTAACCACTAAACTAACTTCTGTTCAACCGAACAACGTTTGTAACCAAAACGCAGATTGGTTAACCTTTCGATAAGGCATACGTTACTTTATCGAAATCCACTGAATTTGGTTGAATTTACCGAAATCCATTTTGGATCTGGCGTGACCAGCAATCGTAACATCTCGGCACTTTTTATGTTGCACAACAAATATTAATCTTCAAATTGCGCCGCTCATCTTTTTTCAAGATATGTTTTTCATTCATTCATAACCGATGGGTAACTCCATTTTTCGTTAGTTATAATTTAGACATTAGATGGCAGAAGATGTAAATCAGGTCTTGAAACGATTCAGTTATTCAGTTATTCTTACAAAGCAATAGTGAACACAGTTGCTCAAATCCTCTGGAATCAACATTTGGAATTATTCATTCCCCACAACACGTCTGCATTCCATCATTGGTGCTTGCAGTTGACATTGACATAGGACACCAATGTAATACGGCAAAGCCTTTAACGAACTCATTAACAAAAGTTAATTGGTATTGTTTGCTGCTTCTTAAGTAGTTTCATGAAATCCCGAACGTGTATGTAGATTGAGAAATATTTGTTTTCTTGATGGAAATATTTAAGTAACTACAGAAGAGTTAACCTCACGCATGAATCATAATAACACAATTTACTGAATTCAGTGATATAATTCATACTCTCATGGTTATCCTGAAACGTATGATAAACTTGCTGTCGGCCACGTCGTTATTGATCATGCAGATATGCTTACTCGCGAATTTTCGTTAAGGCCTGTATATTTGTTTACCAAAACTAAACAAATAACTTGTTTATTGTTATGTAGTTTCTTCTTCTGAAGCAAAGTAATGCACACAATTATTGCAACGGTGTTATATTTATAAATAAACATTTTGATCACGATGCGTTATTCTTATTACGGTTTACAAACATGACAAGGTTTTATGAAAAGCAGATGAACATAAAATTGTTTGCCTGAACAACTGCGTCTGAAAGTAGATCTATAGTATATTTCAAGATTTATCTATAATGGGTAGTGTTGTTAGTCAACCCCGCGGAAAATTGCCCGGCGTTGGAATTAAGAAGACCATCTTGGTTTTATGTACCAGTCGCAGACATTTATATCGTTGTAATCAGAAAAATTGATATGTAACGCGTAGATTAACATAAATGTGTGATTTCACGACTGATACAATAAGTACTAGTGAACTATATTGAAACAGTCTATACTGTCTATGACCTGGAACCAATATATATAATATAATAAATATGTATATTGGTCCCAGCTTATGCGTTGAAAGCTCGGCATGACAAAGTCACTCCGTACCACAATAAACCAGAGGAATACAGACCCGAACGACTCGCCATACATGTATATGGGGTGTACACTGATGACGCCATGTTTTTCCCCAGGTTTAAATTGCCAGTTTTGTCAATTTTGCTATTTATCCGACGATAATGAAACACTCAGTATGTGGTCTTTGTATTATTCATAGTCTGTTTGTCTAAATTGTTTTTTCCTCGTCTTTCTATAATGTCATAACGATATCGCAGGTATACTAAACATTCAACAATAATGTTAGTTATATAAAACGGTGTGAAAAGGATTGAGATAATACGTAGCTACGAATCGTTTGCGTAATATGCCCGAGGGTACTAACATTTACTAGAGGGGGGTAAAATACAAACCTAGATATGATATTTTTGCTTATAAATTTTTCATTAAACTGTCAGTTGTCACAAAATTTTGAAAATATGTTGTTAAATAAACGAGGAAGTCTTGCATTAAAATACATCGCATACAATGCTAAACTGAACTTTCTGAACATAAGATTCAGTTAAGTATTGACGAGTATATTCCTTCGAAGTCGCTCACAAGTTTTTTAGCAGTTGTATATAAGGTGTCAATTATGTTTCATGAACTAACAGTAGCGGATCCGTGGTCCAGTGGTAAAACGCTGGACTTGTAATCCAGGGATCGCTGGTTCGATTCCCCGCTCCATCACTGACCGTACTAACAGTCTTTCGGACGAGACTTTAAAAAAAACCCGAGGTCCCGTGTATGATGCTTTACATCGAGCACGTAAAAGAACCAGGGGTGCTTCTGGAACTGGGGCATCTTCTGTATCATGCACTATCCTCCAAAAATCTAATATGACTAACATTCTTCTGGAGGCGTCGCCCATATGGGAAACCGGTGGCGACGATAAATAAACGCAAATACAAAAACAAAATCATGAACTAACTGTATAGTCCAGTGTAGGGCGCATTCTGCTTAGCACTTGGCTTGGTCGGCGGTTATTTCCCTTTATCCCTTCTTCCCTCATAGATAAGAAGGGGTAGCCGTTGACTTTGTCAGGTATTTTGTGGAGTCGTCTTTCCGCATTTGTTTCTGTGTGTCTCTTGTTGGAGACGAACAAACCGCATGATGCGTGTATGTGGTCGCACGGTCATGATACGCTCCTTTACTGATTTCCACAAGTATCGGAGCATTAATGAAATAAGTTTTATATGAATAAATTATCATTCAATCAATTCACCACATGGGTAGAGTTGCTACAAACAAGCAAATACACGACCGTTATTTTTTAAACTTTATATACCAGTAGATTCATGAAAATCAAAAATACTGTTTTATGTGTTTTTTATTAAGTACGTTTTATAAACAAGACGAAACTATAGACAGTGAGCGTATCATGATTTCTATTCCATTTAGTGTCATATAGAGCTACTGTTATCAGAATAAAAAGTTAATACAAAAAAGTTATTTTCCAACTTTCAGGACGGAAGTTTTCCTATTTTAGTAAACACTAGTATGTTGAATTACCTCCCTAAATATATGCAAATTTTAAAACCTGTTTAAATAAATTTATATATCAAATGCAAGCAAGGGTGACGATTGGGAAATGTTACACCAAATATTTTAAAAGGAAATGTTGTTTGTGTATTTTTTGTATACGGAAATTCCCGGACACACACGAAGACTAACCCGAAATTTGTCGGATTTGGCCGAATGTGATTTATACGAATTGATTCCATCAGAGTGTTGAGAATCAAAGAACTGTGAGTGCTTACATAGATTGTGTAGAATCAAAGTTATTGGGGCACCATTAGGAAGATGTTTGGTATAGTTCGCTGTGTCGACTTTGCAGAATCACATGGCTAAGAAGTACTATTTGGAATGGTAGTTTGATATTTAAGGGGTAAAAGGGAACCACTGTATAATACATGTCTCAACGTCTATTTTAAATATATGTCAATAATAGTAAAACTGTTTTCAAACAAAAAATTCAACCTTCATTTACAACAGGTTATCCAGTACATTTTACTTCCAATTTCTAGAAAAGCTATTTGATTTTTAACATGACTTTCTTTAAACTGTCAATAGGACATTTTCAGACATGGACTAGTACTTGATTCAGTTACGAAACAATAGATACAACGTATCAACAACACATTTAACTTTGACGTTGTTTTTCTTGGTTTGTTTTGTCTTCATTTATGCTGTACTACAAATCTTAACATTCAGATTGCAACAAATGTGCTTGGTTCAGATCGCGCCAACCATCTTTTTGAAAGATAGTTCTTGTTGTTTATGATATTGAAAGTTGAAATATGTCAAACTGATCTGAGTACATTGTCGTTGTGCCTCGTTTATTGCTTGATTTGGTGCTAGTTTATGGAAGGGGCAAATATTCATAGAAGGGATACATCGTGGTAAAAGTATATAAGAGCCGCTGTACGATCTCCAACCTATTCTTTTAATGACGTCAGTTCCAGATAACGTCACATGTGGCGTCAATATGTACTGACTGTGAGCAATATTTGCCCCATATGGCAATATGAACACGACATTACCATAATTATTGAGTAAATATTTTTCCTGCTTGCAAATAGTGACATCCCATGTTGCGTTTTCTTGCAATGACGTCACTTCCCCAACAGAAGAGGTTGGAAATCGTACAGCGGCGCTCATATGTTATTAGACAGTCAGACGTGTTTAGACGGTGCATGATCTACTGGGAATAATTGAGAAGAACATTATTCTCTATTGGACATTTTGTCCATTTAAAACTTCAGTGATTTATCTAATTGAGTTGGAAAATTTGAATCATGAATTTTATAAAGGTCGACTGGCTGAAATTGTAGAGGATTGTGGTGACTTGCGTGACACGGATTGCCTCTCAGTCAGACTGAGTGACACAGCAAAACATCACATACTGGCTAAGTTAATTCACAAAGTTATGAGTAATAATGATAATAATAAATTCTTTATTTTCAGAAGATACCATATTAAGGTTAATAATAAATTGTACATCTTATTTTCAATATGGCCTTCTATTAACAAGATAAACAAACAATAATTCACACACGCACAAACAAACAAGCAATCTCACACAATAAATTGTACAAGTACATCATGTATTAACATCAGGATGTAAATGAGATTATTCAAAATTACAAAAATTAAGATGATATGAAAATAAAAAAATTGAAGTAAGACAACAACAGACACCTCACATAAGACACATACATACACGAATGAATGTTGTTCCATTCTTGTATGTATGTGTGGTGTCTATACGTGGTAGATAGGTGTGGTTTACGCTCCGTCACGTGTCCTGTATGTATGTGTGGTGTCTATACGTGGTAGATAGGTGTGGTTTACGCTCCGTCACGTGTCTTGTTTGTATGTGTGGTGTCTTATACGTGGTAGATGAGTGTTGTTTACGCTCCGTCACGTGTTTTGATGCCACAATCGTATAAAGACATCGGAATGAGCGCCCGTCGCTATGGAAGATAAGTTTATATTTACTTGCTATTTGTTAACATATAAACGTTGAAAGTAAGTGACTCTCGAAGTTTATGACGAGAACGCGGCATTCTAGTGTTTTATTGTCATTGTTATTTTATTACTCTGCTACGGTTATATGTACTTCTTACAAGCTTTTGTTTTATTGTCTTGGGAAAGCTTCTCTGGTGTGTTTTTAGAAATCAGTCATATACCGATACTTACAAATATTTATGTCACAACTATTCCTTGAGTATCGTAAAATGTAATTCTGTCTTGGAACATTTAAATACGAGGGGTGATTGTATCTATCAATGCCTCGATATTATTATTTCGTGTGGTAAATTCGTTATGGAAAACATCTTAACCAGAATTCTTTGAATACTATAAAACTATACAATATAGACAATATTTTGATATCAGGTCACACCCGATGTTCACAAAGGATCAGCTAATCTAGATCAAGTTAATCCTGAAAATATTTTCTCATTTTCTTAAAGCAACTGAATACTTAGCAGTACTTCATATAGAATATAACAAATACGAGTATACCTTAAACTCTTCCACTCATCATTGTGAAAACATTTAGAACTTGAGATGTTGAGAAACTAATTTATTATACTTAATACTGAAATTGCTTGAGATCAAAATAGGATTGATTTTCAATAATTGATCTTAACTTATCAACAACCGTAGGTTTCCTAATAAAGATGAAATTTAAATTTATAGGCTTAGGAAATTTGCAAAATGACCCTATCAATCACAGTATGTAGGAAGATTTAGCTTAGCATATAGTAAATATTTCAAACTTTAAGATAAATATATTTGTGATCTTGATCCTGATCCATAAAACATATTATTTGTGAACCTGGGGTGTGATGTATTATACGAGTATCGTAAGAGGACAAAGATAAATGTTTTAAAATGTCTGTGGTCGAATGATTGTTGCTGCTGACTTCAAATCACTTGCCCTGCAGCGGGTTCAGATCCCAACAGGAATTTAACATTTGTGAGGCGGCTATTCGGCTGACTTACGAGCATGTCGTTGGCTAAACCAAGATGCCCGTCAGAGTTCTTCCACCACTTTTATAACTGGAAAAGTCACATCATGACCCTAGCTGTCAATGTGACCAAACCTCATTACAAACATATCCCAGCTTGGGTTGGAAGTGCTTGAAAATCTCAGAAATTCGGAGATTCTGCAACAAAAAGGCTAATACATTGTACATGGTCTTTTTACAATGGAATTGTCTGGTAGTTTCTTCACATTACTTGTTTAGTCTGAGTGGGTTTCAGAATTCATGTTAGCGTAAGAAGTTCATTGTTATAACTGAAAGAAGAAGTCAAGACGTACAGGCACGATAATACAAAGGTTCTGTAATGTTTGAATGATTGTAGAGATAGGCAAACAACATAACTCAACTGTTGCTGCTCTCTTGTTGTCTTTAAAGGAAGCCATGCTGCACATTTATGTAGTGAACAAGATATATCATGATAAAAGATGGTCGATGCAATTTCAATGTTACAATGTGTTGTGCAAAATAAAGATTTGCCGAGATGTTACGATTGCTGGTCACTCAATATCAAAAATGGCTTTCGGTAAATTCACCGAAATTCAGTAGATTCTGGTAAGGTACCCTTTATCGAAAGGTTAACAAATCCGCGTCAAGGTTACAAACGGTGTTCGGTTGAAGAGAAGTTTAATGGTTTAAACGTAAGATTTGATTGGTTTACACTACACTGATATGCAAATAGCAAAGCCACGTTATTACGGCTGCGCAGAAGAAGAAAATTGATTACAAGGTTTAATATGTTCGTATGTACGAAATGCGTAAATAATGGATTCCAATCGTTTATTGCCATCACCCTTGACGTTTTCATAACCCTTGTCAAGGTTAGACTACTTTTTGTGTTGTGCAAAATCGCATATTCTGTCTTGTTAGAGTTGACATCTGTAGGGATTTTCTACTCCCGTACTATTTAAACGTCTGGTCTGATTTATAGCTTCAAATTCTCGAGGGAAATATCGTGGAGAAGTCGAATGTGATTATACGATTAGTGAACAAGTTGTTACTGTCGAAGACATGCCTGGGGAAAGGTTTGATGGATAATTTCATATGAATAACAGTGGAATTTGCGACACCCTGTCCGTACCCAATCTCGTTCGTTCTGAGTGGTTTTTATTCACATGTTTGAAACAATTCCCTCCAGTATGTTTCCGTTAACAGATTCTTGATTCTTCTAACAAACACAATGTATTGTCTTATGAAATATGAAACTGAATGAACTGTGTGACGATTGATTTAACTTGAAGATGTTGATCTGTTCTTGGTGAATGGTGATCGTATCAAACGGTTGCTACATAATATGATGTGTTCGGAGATCGTAAGAAAGTGAAAGAAACGTGAAATGGGAATACCGCATTCACAAGTCAAATTTGTAAGACGTAAATTTTGCCTATTTTATTTTTTCAGCGCAACCGTATAAACATGGTTTTGCCATATCAGTGATGTGTAAACCAATCAAATTTTACGTTAACCGCTAATCCAACTTCTCTTCAACCGAACAACGTTTGTTACCTTGACGCGGACTGGTTAATCTTCGATAAGGGGTACGTTACCTTATACCCCGGTCACATATCCGTACGGTGTCCGTACGATTTAAAAAATCGCACGATTCCACCAATTTTAAAATCCGTACGGTCTCCGTACAATCGTAGCTTCTGGTCACATGCCTACGGGCCCCGTACGATCTTTTGGAGAATGCAATCGTAGGATATCCGTACGGACATCGCAGACAAGTCGTGCGGAGCTCGCAAGGATCTCGGACGTAACTCGTACGATGCACGCGTGTTCATATGGCGCCCGTACGGTGCCCGTTCGGTGCCCGTTCGGTGCCCGTACGGTGTCCGCACGGTGTCCTTGCGACAGGAATGAACCAGTTCGGCGATATCTAAAAAATTCTCAGTCTGAGACGCTGTGGTGCAATTGTCATCCTGTACCACGCCTCGACAATAATTTGTTGAACTCAAAAGATATTCCTGGTTTTATACCACCTTCAATCGTCAAGGATGTCATACGGAGTCCGTACGGCGAACGTAAGGCCCTTCGGGCCCCGAACGGACATCGCAAGTTCCCCGCCCGGTGTCCGTAATATCGTACGGACATCGTACGTTGACCGTGCGACCACCCTGCGATAGTCGTGCGAGCACCGGCAAGCTCTTACGGGCCTCGCGGTGTTCCAAATCCGCACGAGATCTGCCGGGGCCCTTGCGGTGCCCGTACGCGGCCCTTGCGAGCTGCTCACGACTTCGAAAATTTCTACGAGCTCTGCGAGAGCTCGGGAGCTCGGTGAAACATTATCACCGAGTACCCGAGTCTTCTACGAGTTCAAAAAATCCGTACGATGCTCGCAAGAGTCAACGATGTCCGTACGGACTCCGTGCGATTCTGCAAAATTTCGGCTGAAAACCTACTCGTATGGAGCTCGTAGGGTAAATGTGACCAGGGTATAATACCGAAAGTGTGACCAACAATCGTAACAGCTCGGCATTGTTGCACAATAAATATTAACCTTCAAATTGCGCCGACCATCTTTTATCAATATTTGTCTTTCATTCATTCATAACCGATGGTTAACTCCAATTTCCGTTAGTTATAATTTATACGTTTGGTGACAGTAGATGTAAAGCAGGTATATAACTAGTCACAGTTATTCTTACAAAGCAATCAAGTAGTGAACACAATTGCTTGAAATAAACACAAAGACTGTAGGCGGAATATTTAATTACACTTGTACCTCAATCGATTAAATTATTGTATCATCTTTCAGTTATCTCTAGTCATTAAAATTTAATTCTTGAATGAAATTAACACGCAGTGTCTGAGTGTATTTCTTGTTTAAAGTTAATGGAGTTATCTCCCCGAGTAACATAACGTAACGGTTAATAATAATAATGTGTCTCCGACCTATCGCGTATTTGAACAGCGTTTAAGCTAATTATCTGTCCTTTCTAATTAATGTGAGTTTTGTTAAAGTTATTCAGGTTTTTTTTCGGCGCAGCCGTACTAACATGGTTTTGCTATTTGCATGTCAGTGGATGTGTAAACCAATCAAACCTTACGTTAACAACCAAGTCAATTACTCTTCAATCGAAGATACAAATCTGCAAGGTGTATGTCTTACTGTAAACAGAGACTAACATCCAACACAATACAAATCCAAATATTTAGTCGATATTGTAACAATAATTGTCACCGAGTCATCAAATATACTCTGATGTTACCCCCAAGTTCAATTTCGAGACAAATCGCAATAAAATAGCTATGTAAGTCATTGCAGCCTGGTTGTACTATGTCAGTTTGCTAGTGAATTGCCCATATAGTATTTTATATCTAAAGCATCAACTATACGCGATCACTTTGACATTCATTACCGATGGCTATCCTCTATTTGTTGATTGCTATTGTTTGATTGGAGTAATAAACTATATTGTGTACAGTTTTACAGTTTACTTACAGGATTTTAGGTCTTTGTCCCCTGAATCACATTTATAGCAGTATGATACAGAGAATATATTCACAAAGGTACACAACACAACTCGTATTCAGTATCAAACTGTACAATAGTGATTGTAATTATTGATAGATTCCGGTGAGTGACAGTTACAGATTCTGATAACCTGGCAATAAATAATGTAATAACGTGGCGTAATAACATGGAAGATAAATGGTATTGTATCAATAATAGTAGTTCACTGTTTCTGAAGAGAAAGTAATTAACCGTACAGTATATGAGTTGAGAAAGGATAATTAAAATGATATAAATTTTCTCGTCTTTCAAAACTCTTATGCACATAAATCGATAGTTTTTTCGGCGCAGCCGTACTAACATGGTTTTGCTATTTGCATATCAGTGTTATGTAAATCAATTAAATCTTACGTTAACCACCAAGGCAATTTCTCTTCAACCGAACAACGTTTGTTACCTTGATGCGGATTGGTTAACCTTTCGATAAAGGGTACGTTACCATACCGAAATCGACTGAATTTCGGTGAATTTACCGAAATCCATTTTGGATCTGGAGTGACCAGCAATTGTATTATCTCGCCATTTTTGTGTTGAACATCAAATCTTAACCTCCAAATTGCGCCGACCATTTGTTTTCAAGATATTTCTCGTTTAACTATAGATTGGTTTGTGGATGAGATATGATGAGACTTGGTATCGACCTGCTGTGTTGTTTCTGATGACTTATTTGATGTGATATGACAATATGCATACAATAGTCTCGTCTTACGATACAACAATTGGGTGGTCGGATGCCAACGTGTACTAACCCACATTTTAATGAAGATTGAGTTAACTACTCCTTGTTACTGTTCAAAATGGGACTTTTATTTTGGTATAGTTTCTAGCTTTCTAAGACGTCTATAGCAGGAGATTTTGAATATGTGTACTAACCCACATCTACTATAGGTTCTTCCACATTACTAAGCCTGAGTTTTGAAGCGAAGTATGCATACCAAAATGAACTATCCCACAAAATCCTTTTTTTAAACTGCAAATAAATACCATTTGGAACTAAATAACAAACTATTGCTATATCACCAGCAGCATGAATACTTCATATGTTGTCTAGAAAGTATCGTCTATTATGAGGAATTCAAAATATTTTAAAGTAAATTTTCTAAAAATGACCTATGTGAGGCTTAGTTCACTATGGCATCAGACCACCCAATTATGTCAGCGCCTTTCTTTCCACTTAAACAAACTGTCCTCAAATGAATTTGTTTTCACAACGCCGCTCAGTAATCCTTTCATGCATCCAGTCATATTTTGACTGATCATAATTACATTTAAATTCTTCAAAACTTGATTTCATGTCATGCGGGTATTCTTTGATTTTACGTCTGTGAGAAAATGTTCTTTAGTGATTTGGTATTAAAGAATAAGGTTCCAAAAAACATAGAAATAATTGTGGCATATTATAAATGATTATATTTGTATATTTTTGCCACAAATTGCAATATTCCAATAAACTCAGTGTCGTGTTTCCCTGCTGTCGAACGAAATGTTTGGTGGACATATAATTTTATATCATTATGGCAATTTGAGAAGACATTGATTTTTTATGGGTTTTTTCTGCTAAGTACAAAATGTAATAAAATAGACAGGATAAGAGATATTTCTACGGTAATGTATAAACATGTATTTAGATTTCACGATTCGATAGCAGAACAATAGTACCATGAACATCCGTTTTCCCGAAAGAACATTTTGTGTTTGCTGCTCGTCCTGACGAATTGATTTGTCTGACAATCTGCATATAGATGCAAACATCATTATTGTGGGATGTTTTGTACCATGGCAATAATTACTAATATTTTCTCCGTTTCAATTTTCAATATTCTAATCATAATAATTACGCATTGTTGGAGCGTATAGAAAACACAATGCATAATGCGACACATTTCTGATTAAACTCTTTTTGTGTCTGATATTTCATGATTGGGAAAAACTTCCTCAAAATGTACAGAGAAGTAAACTCAGCCCCTGGAGAATGTTCTGAAAGTCATGTTACTGAATTACCAATAGTTGTGAAACATGTGAAATCAAATTCCAAATACTGTCGACAATAAAAACGCTATCATCTGTTTTATACCGAATGGTGGCAAATAAACGTAAAAATATACTTAACACCATAAAACGCAGCTATTTCACTTAGCCTTCATTCGTTCCAAGTGCTTAACGTGTTTTATTGTTACAAATGTGTACATCATTCATCAGAAAGTAATCAAGCTAGTGCCCTGGCCCTTGTATTCATATTTCATAACTGATTAAGTTAAGGAAATTATATATGCGAATTAAAATATAATTATTTCTTTATAATGTCACCTTGTTGACGATGATATTTTAGTTGTGTTTTAATGGCATGGAGTGTATTATAACAATGTCATACCTCACAGGTGCTCTTAGTATTCAGGTTGATTAAAGCGCCAAACAGTGAAAACTGACTTGAAAATTGTGTTCTTGAATTTGAGATGATCTTATTATTGAGGTGTTCTTATTATTGAGGTGTTCTTATGATTGAGGTGTTCTTATTATTGAGGTGGTCTTAATTTTGAGGTATTTTTATTATTGAGGTGTTCTTAATATTGAGGTGTTCTTAATATTGAGGTGTTCTTATTATTGAGGTGTTCTTATTATTGAGGTGTGCATCCTCTGTTGATTCTAATTGCAATGAGTTTTAAGGTATTTCACCCATAATGGACATTTATTCAAAGGCAAATAAAACTTGTATTGATTCAATATGTACTGTACTGCGGATAAATATTTAAAATTTCACAATTTTTTACCGTTCTAAAAATTAAGAAATGGAAATTTCCTTTCAAACCTTTAATATTGTTAAAAGCAGATGACCTAAACTAAATTGATGTATCAATGGGGCATCAAATTGTCTGTAATAAAAATTATTGACATGATCTAACACAGAATATATCAAACTTTCAGAGACTTTTACAGTCCGGTTACAGTGCGATTCCATTTTGGACAGACTGACGTGCACAAAGTAATACTAATATTCTTAGTGGTTTTGGTTGCCTTTTTACAAAAGTATAAGTTTTTTTCTGGAAAATTTAACTTAGTGTTGTTGTAAAATATAATAATATTGACTTTGCAACAAAATTATGGATGGAATACCTTAACATTTATTATTCAAATTACGCTCCCACACAGCGCTTTGATTTCACTACCGTTACATTCACATGAACATGAAGGTATCGGAATAAGCGCCCGATGCTAAAGGAGAGTAGATTCAAATGAATTGAACAATCGGAGAACATCGCAGAAAACCGTTCAAAACAATTTCATCATTTCAGATCACTTTGACATAATGTAGTGATGATTCTCACAACTCAAGATGTCGGGTTAGCTCTTTATATCAGTATACATCAGACACTGTGTAGTCATTACCTGAAGATTTTTGTTTGATTTATTAAATGTTTAATTAAATGTGGTGTTTATTTAGATATTTGACATTTTAACTAATCGCCATGGGCAATGCACAGCTGTGTTGACTGTCTAGTATATTGTGTTTTAGATCAGTTTTAGTATATAGTGGTTAGTTAAGTTCTGTCTGGAAGTAAATTCATGTTGGGTGATACTTTTGTTCGGTGATTGAAATTAGTTTAGAAACGGTGAGTAGATTTGTAAAAGTTTAGTTTGATGCAGATAACTTTAAGATCAAAGGTTAATGATCGATTCACTTAACTACTCACTTAAATGTGACAATTACTGTTGACAAACATACAGTAAGATGTATACAGAATATGACACGTGAGCCGTGAACTTTCAGTCGCATCCATTTACAATGAATGATCACTGAAAGAAAGCGTTAATAACTTTGATGATGTATACGATTAGTATTATATGTGTATCTGACTTTGTGACTTTTATTAATGGTAACAACATATGTATGTGTGTATATATAAAAGATGTTTTTTTATTTATAGTATCATCCTTACTTAAAGGGCCATTCATTTCTGACTTATGAGACAGATACTTTCTGAGCACATTTACTTCCCGATTCCTATCCATTAATGCCAGGCACCAGGCAGGTAGGCGCACGGTATCCATTATTTAACTTGCTAGCGGCTCACCAACTGGTCATATCAGAACGGACCCCTACTGGGATTCGAACCTTCTAGCTCCCACTCCCAAGGCGATTGCTGTAACCTTTTAGCCAAGGGAGACGGGTGTAAACGTATTTAATTGTATTCGCTGTTTTATAAATTTGTTGTCAAATTAAATATTACTATCAAACAATTTATAGAGAAATTTTGAACACGAATTAGATAACAACGTGCTTACGACTGATGTACTTAACAATTTGAACAATGTAAGTACATGTTCATCTGTTTATGATATAAAGCTAAAGTATTTAAATTTATGTTTGAAATCCATTATAATTACCATCATTTTGAATTTGTTAAATCAATTAATATTATAGGTTCCCAGTCACCATGTACACTTAACGAAACTTATAAGTGTGCAGCTATAAATATGACAGTATCTCGGTCAATATTAGTTCGATCTTGTTGCAATTTTCAACAAATATAGGGAGATACCTGGCATAATACTATATTTATTTCATGTCATAAATCTACAGATTGAACAAAAATCTCAATAATTGTGATGATGCGAAAAAAATCAATACTGCAGCTCCCTCTTAAAGATGATCTGGTTGATTGGAAAGGGTCTAATAGCGTGTGTGCCCACTCTGACTCAATGCTCCGTGTTATTTAAACCAATATATTCGACCCTAGAATCATCTACACGTACCCAATAGCAAATATACAAAATTATTGTAGAAATGTTTATCAATAAAAAAATTATTCGACTTTAAAAAAGAGCACACTTATAAGTATTGTTAAGTGTATAAATATTATGTATACACCACATGGGTCTATGATATTCTGATTATTAGAAATAAAAACTTGTAAACTTGTAAAAACTTATTTTTTGTTTTTGTTTTAATTTCACCAGGTCGTTTATTTACATTGTTTTATAATTATATTGATATCGCCTTTCTCACTTGATGTTTGGTTCGGAGCAACACATGAAACATGAGCAACACATCGCCTCTCGAGCAACACATCAAAACATGAGCAACACATCGCCTCTCGAGCAACACATCAAAACATGAGCAACACATCGCCTCACGAGCAACACATCGAAACATGAGCAACACATCGCCTCACGAGCAACACATCAAAACATGAGCAACACATCAAAACATGAGCAACACATCAAAACATGAGCAACACATCAAAACATGAGCAACACATCGCCTCACGAGCAACACATTGCCTCACGAGCAACACATCGCCTCACGAGCAACACATCAAAACACGAGCAACACATCGCCTCACGAGCAACACATCGCCTCACGAGCAACACATCGCCTCACGAGCAACACATCGCCTCACGAGCAACACATCGCCTCACGAGCAACACATCGCCTCACGAGCAACACATCGCCTCACGAGCAACACATCGCCTCACGAGCAACACATCGCCTCACGAGCAACACATCGCCTCACGAGCAACACATCGCCTCACGAGCAACACATCGCCTCACGAGCAACACATCGCCTCACGAGCAACACAATAAGCAAGGAGCAATTAAGAGCAATGTCTGGAGATAATGACTGTAACAAAGTGTAAAATATAAATTTTAATATATACTGTACAACTGGTTTTATTTTGTTATTAATCGACGTCTCCATTTCTTTGATGTTTAGTCCAAGGCAATTTAAGTCAAGAAATAATATATTATTTATGTTTATATCTCCAATTGCCTTTTTGAACCCCGATTTTTGAGTTTACTTGACATCATGTTTGGACAATGTAAGCCCCCTCAGGGTAAGAAGATGGTCAGTACAGATTTAAAATATGATAAGGTAAATAATTAAGCGTATATGAAACGTCTAGAGCAATACCAATATATTTATCGTTGATTATATGTGGCGTTATAACGAATTGGCCCCAACAACTTGATATTTGTAATACATCATGAGAGGCTGGCGTTAAGACCCTACAGGCCGGGTCACGTGGTTACATCCTGCGCAACTCGATGTACAATAACAACAATATATGATATTTAATGACTTGTAGCCAATCTAGTTTACGAAGTGACAGTAAGAATTTCTCAAGATGACAATCGGTGTGTTATTGTATATCTATGTGCTGTATACGCTTGACTTACTCCTTCTGTCTTAAGTATATACCGACAAAAACAACAGTATTTGTACGCTTAAGTGTGCAGTAGCGGGCACTATACTTACGTGAAGGATAATAAATGATATACACCTTTGGTATGTAAATTTCCTGTTTCTATATATTTCCTTAAGTTCAACTGTATAACTTTTGTAAGAATCTGATATCAACAGAAAATTATGATATGATATTTTTGAAGGATAATGATGACGATTAGGTAATTAGATGGCAGTGTTGTCATATTTTTTTCGAATTGAAGTCGATATGAGACGCTTTTCTTACAGCCTTAATAGATTTACGTTCTTTTCCGTAATGGAGTTATGATTCGTATAAGACGAGGAATGATTACTGTACTTTCTAATTGACAGTTTTCTATTAGCGTTCTGTCATTCTTGAAATTATCAGCTAAATGTTTGGTGTAAGCTAATATCCGGCAGTGGAGTAAAATATTTGCTACATAATGTCGCCTGTCAGTTCTTGTACTTTGTGTTATTATTTTATGTAATTCCTTCATGTACGATAATTTGATACTTGCAGAAACGTTTTACTCGTCAGTATTGTAGCTCTGGTTGGGAAAATACGATATTGTCCTTTTAATTGTTTTGGTATCAAATGTATGAATGTTTGAGCTTCCAATTAGTAGTCTTCAATGATCTGTGCTTATTGTTGGACACAGCATATCTTTACATTATGTAAATGTCATTCATAACGAGAATAATAATTATAAATACAAGCAGAGAGATCGTTAACATGTTTCATTATCATCAAATGTGTAACATCCGTTACGCCGCGTGATGTATGGTCAAAGGGAAGTAAATACGTCTAATTATTGTTTCTATTTAGCTAGACAGAGTATTCTCCCTTGTTATTATTTACTTTCAAATAGCCTGAGGCAAAATTTATCTGTCGAAACACCGTGTTAATAAATATATATCTTATAAACATCACGCGACCTTCGAATGTCTTCTAAAGTAGCCTCATAGTTTGTTAATTCATTAAGTTGCTTTTCTTCGAAACCCGATGTTTATTGTTGGATTTACCTAACCACATGATGTAAACATATCTTCATAATGTATCAGTTCTTTATGATTATGAAATTATAATCATTATGATTATGAAATTATAATCAATATTACGAAAACCTTTCGTAGATTCAAATTATTAATGTGTTAATTTTAAGGATTCGCTGAATGGTTCGGTTCTTTTAACGGGACTCGCTTTGAACCTATTCTACGCTATACTATATCATGTCAAAAAGATAATGTCAGCTTCACCAATAGCATATTTTTCAATTAAATCATATTAATAATACAATTTTAGTTTGCTGAACTGTCACTGTTTTAATGATACTTATTTAAGAATCGATTTACCTGAATTTTAGTAAACAATTCACCATTAAGCAAAATTTACAACCTTCATATCCAAATATGTAATGGGTATATATTTGTGTGTCGCGAGTGAAGAGATAAGGTTAGAGAACATGTTTGGCTCATGATTATCGTAGATGCTATCAGAGACATCATGTAGGTACAGAGTTCTGATGTCGATTTAAAATATGAGAAACAGTCAATATCTCTTGTCTTCACCATGCTGAACGAAACCGATCATAAGTTCATTTTCGTTGCTGTGACAGTTTACATGGTCCGTATGCTGTGAACATCCCCGCACTCTGTTCGATTACATGGTCCGTATGCTGTGAACATCCCCGCACTCTGTTCGATTACATGGTCCGTATGCTGTGAACATCCCCGCACTCTGTTCGATTACATGGTCCGTATGCTGTGAACATCCCCGCACTCTGTTCGATTACATGGTCCGTATGCTGTGAACATCCCCGCACTCTGTTCGATTACACGGTCCGTATGCTGTGAACATCCCCGCACTCTGTTTGATTACACGGTCCGTATGCTGTGAACATCCCCGCACTCTGTTTGATTACACGGTCCGTATGCTGTGAACATCCCCGCACTCTGTTTGATTACACGGTCCGTATGCTGTGAACATCCCCGCACTCTGTTTGATTACACGGTCCGTATGCTGTGAACATCCCCGCACTCTGTTTGATTACACGGTCCGTATGCTGTGAACATCCCCGCACTCTGTTTGATTACACGGTCCGTATGCTGTGAACATCCCCGCACTCTGTTTGATTACACGGTCCGTATGCTGTGAACATCCCCGCACTCTGTTTGATTACACGGTCCGTATGCTGTGAACATCCCCGCACTCTGTTTGATTACACGGTCCGTATGCTGTGAACATCCCCGCACTCTGTTTGATTACATGGTCCGTATGCTGTGAACATCCCCGCACTCTGTTTGATTACATGGTCCGTATGCTGTGAACATCCCCGCACTCTGTTTGATTACATGGTCCGTATGCTGTGAACATCCCCGCACTCTGTTTGATTACATGGTCCGTATGCTGTGAACATCCCCGCACTCTGTTTGATTACAGGAGAAGTTCGAGTTGCTTGGGTGAAGTATATGCTCTAATGGGTCGTTCACTGTGATACAAGGCGCTCGTGCATTTCGTCCATGCTCTCTTCTTGGGTTACTAAACTTTAAATAAATGGTTGCGAGTATAATATTGTATTAGTGTATATTTCAATGTCATAGAAAAAACATAATGATGTAATACTTGCCACTTCTAGGGGGGGCGTGCGTCACCCCTTTCATCCCGTGTCCTAAACCCTTTATGGATCAAGATGTAGTATGATTCTAATGCACTAAACATCGTTCCTTAGATTGTATCCATTGCTTGTTAGCTGAAGGAGGGTGTTATGTCAATCAAAGTTGCTCTTTTATTCAACACTACACATTGGTGTACGTTTGGTGTAGCAGTGAATATTGTATCATGGTATTGTACGTATTGCTGTTGTTGTATGATGTTGTTGTCAACATCATGTTGATGACTCAAATGGCATTCCGATTGATCAAGCATCCCAGTAAGTCAGTTGTGTTCGGTTGTGTGCTAGCTGGTTTATGTGATAGATGTAACAGATAACTCCAGTAATATTGAACAGCTTACGAATACCGATAGTCTCCCTACAGTAAATTCAGCCGATAATAAACCAAAGACTGGAGGAAGTAGAAATTCGGTTACTTTGAATGATTGCCGTAATGCGTAGTCTACATTTATTTGTATAGGAACAATTGCCATGTATTACTATACTAGTGTTCATGTCAAATGTTGTTATTGCAATTGACCAATGTATAATATTTCGTTATACTTTGTATATATGAGCGCCGCAGTACGATTTCCAACTTATTCTTAAAGTGACGTCATTTCCAGAAAACGTCACATGTGACGTCACCACGTACTGACAGTTATCACTATTTGCCCCATATGGCAATATGAAAACGAAGTGACCATATGGAGTAAATATTGTTTCCTGCTTGCAAAAAGTGTCATCAAATGTTGCGTTTTCTTGAAATGAGGTCACATACAGAAGAGGTTGTAAATCATTTAGCAGCGCTCATATATTTGTATTGTTTGTTTATATGCAATCATGGGCAGTATATATGACTTAGGGGCCTATACTTCGGAATAAACGATCTATTATATATACCATGCAACACGACTGTAATTGGAACATTGCATTTAAAAGGCTTGTTAATCGCAATCTAGGGGTCGATGTACGACAAATAGTTATCCATTCATACTGTTTCAACTACACAATTATGTCATGATACTCTCATCAACGACGGAAGTACACCGTCGTCTGCGCCAATTAACATCCAATGGATCGATTTTGATGTACTTCTTGGATGAGAATGTTACATTGATCTTTACAAACAACTCAAGGCTGTACCTAGCAAGAGTTTGTACATATTTCAGTTATACCTGGTTACTATTTAATATATTAATTAACTAATATGTTCTGTTCTGCTCAATTTTGTTCTGCTCAGTTCTGTTGAGTTCTGCTCAAGTCTGTTCTGCTCAGTTCTGTTCAGTTCTGATCAGTTCAGTTATGTTTTGCTCAATTCTGTTTTGTTCTGTTATACACGTACTATACAGTAAAACCGTTAAAACTGAAAATGATATATATATGAATATATTGGTAAAACTAACCTGCAAGCCGCTTGTAACATCGATTGTTGATTTTGATTGATGTAAGTTATAACGTTTATGGTTCGAAATAATTAAACTATCGACAATAATCTTCGTAGACCTGTCACAGTGACGTCCATCATTTCAAACTACTTCCTCATGATGAAGAGAAAATACTCAAGAATACATTTTGACAGTACCAAAATTCAAATAACTTTCATTATATTTCAACATTTTTACAAAATCATAGCAGTATTAGTTGAAGGACGGTTTAACGATAAAACAGTGTACATTTCACCTTGTTATAATATGGAGTTTCACAAATATTGCTTAAAAGCAAATATGGCTATTTTCTAGGGTATATATCGCCTTAAACTACGATCTATCTGATATATACTGCACTGAAAGTGTACTCGAATTGTATAAAAATGTTGAGAAGTGATTTTCTTTGATTGTGATAACGAGCGAAATTTATTGTAAGCATTCTTTAATAAAGTCCGAATTGTGATTTATTATATACCGGTGAACATCACGTTCTTATTACCGAAATACATTGAAAAAAATGTTTGGTAGCCTTTGTACCAGCTATTAAGGCAATGTGTCTGTTTAAAAAAACATTCCGACCAGTACTATGAACTAACCACTCGCCCCATTAACTAAATATAAACGTATAAAGAAATTAAACCGGTATTTCTAGTTCGAGTTGCATACAAATCTTAAGTGTATTCCAGTATGGTATTAGGGAGATGCTCTGTGATCAAGTGGTCACTAGCTGTAAGTAAATAACTTGCTCTTGACCGCTGCAGGCTCGAGTCCCACCCGGGAAGTAGAATTTGTAAGTGAGGAAGTTGTTCAGCTGGCTTACGGACGGTGAAATGGTTCTACCCAGGTGTCCGCCTTGAGTGTCCATCCATCCTTAGAGTTGGAATAGTCAATATGTACGCGTATTTCATTTTTCGCATTCATTCTGTCATGTGTTAGGCCTATCCGAAACAATACGGGGATATTTATGCATAACGTACGGAAGTTGTACTTGATGTGCGGTTTATGATACCGGTAGATAAGATCTGTATGTATGTAGATATGTCGACATCTATAACCCGAGGATAGCAATATACTTCACCAACGAGTTAGTAAACAAAATATACTGCCGTAATCAATGGGCAATAATCAATCACATATTTGACCTAGTTCCCGCCCGGTGTACTTCTCCACCCAAGTTATTACGCATTTCATTTGACGTATCTATAGTCATAATTTACCAAAATTGTTCACAGAAAAACAACAAATTATTTTACATAGTGTTTTGTTAGTCTAACCAAGTAATTGCTATCTTCCCGTGCCCGCACAACGCACTCTAATGATCTCGCATGCTATTTTCAGGTAATTTGCAGCAGACGACGATTCATAACGTAGAGCCAGGTGTGATTGGAAGAATAGCGATGTATTCTAAACAATACAACTTGTCGTGTTGCTAGGCAACAATTTCTAGCGATATTCAACTTCCCAATTAGCGAATCGTTATCGAGAATTCGCTGACGAGAAGTGGTGAAAATGCCGCCACCTAACAGCCCTCCGTATCAATCGAGTAATCGCCCGTTGCTCGGCGTAAAAGCACGAAGTCATCCGACTACAAATAATCAAACAACGCACGCTGGTCGTGGCGTACATTACTCTGTAAATGCCGCGTCTCCTAACATGGGTAACGGCGCGAGCGCTACGAAAATAATTATAGATGGAGAGACATTGGATTTAGTTAAAATTAAACAAATAATTCCTGAGCTGAGAAAGGAACTTAAACAGAAAGATGCCAGGATTCAACAGTATGAGCAGGAGTTAAACGAGAAAAATAAAATTCTTGATGAAAAAACCGCGGATGTGTCTAGATTAAAAGAGGAAGTTCATAAACTTAAATCAGTTCTACAATTAAAAGTTCACAAAGATGGAAAACCGGATATACTTGCAACGATTCAGGAAGATGGGGCCACTCCACCGGGGCATGAAAGGGCCAAGAAACAGGGAGTCTCGGGAGAGAGCCCTATGTCGATTGGTGAAGGCCAGCTTGAGATTAAACACTTTGAAAAGGATTTCAGGTAAGATTTGGCTCTGTTTGCCTTTCTTGGTTACGTATATGTGGTATACGAATTATGACTTAACGTTACAACCGTTTCACTTTTTGTTCTGGTTTGTGATTAATTACAAAACTTGCGTTGTATGTTAGAAAACCAGTGCGCATGTTCAACAACGATTTATCAAAACTTGTATACACTAAATGCAAATTAAATCGGGGGATACATGGGTTTTATTGTTTTATTGCTTGAATTACTTAGTTTAAACGTACTATTTCAATGTATGTATAATTTATGATATCAATTAAAACTAAGGCAGGTTACTGATTTGTTTCAACGAGTTATCTTATGTCATTTTATTGACATAATGATAGTGTAAGTTTTCGGTATGAAAAATATTGTACTTGATTGTACTTGATGCAAAACAAGCTAGTTTGTTGACTACAGCACATGAACATGGGAACATACTTAAGGTGCCTGGTTCAATCCCACATCAATGGAATGATATTTGTCATAAAGAGGGGATGAATATTTAATATAACAACACAACCATGAATAAACATTATATTTCTTGGTATCTAGGATTTGAGTTATTTGAATATTAAAGTTTGCTTTGGTTGTTCATATAGATAAATAAAATACTAAATAATTTATATATTCGTACAAGAGGTGATTTAACGATTTCCTGTTTGACAGCATGTGCTTGAAATTTATCCAATTTTAAATCATAATGTGAATCACCAACATAATTGTTAAAAGCCATATAGACTTAAGATATGAATAAAATATATGAAACACGAACATCATATTCTTAAGATATGAATAAAATATTTTGAATTTTTAAATCACTATTATGTGCAGCATGATTGCTTAATGTCTGTACAATTATCTATAAAATTCATGCAATGGATTCAGAAGGGGTGGGGACTGGTGATCTAAGACCCCGGGCCCCCCTGAGATTTTGGCAAAATGGGGTTATCCATATCTAATTTAGGATCTGGACCCACACCCCTGACATAACTTGCTGGATCCGCACGCATGCGATTATGATTGATGCATTATTCCTATGTGAGATAAATTCATTAATTATTCTATCATTTGGCTTAATAGTATTTTATACAGATAATAATTAATCTAAACAACAGGAAAGTTAAAACAGAATGGTAACTTTTTGTTTATCACTTAGAGAAGGACTGACGCAGTGGTAGAGCGTCTGACTCCTGATCCGAAGGTCGTGAGTTCGAGCCCTGCGATGAGAATTAAGGTTTTAATCGAAAACTTCACAATCCCTAAATTGTGTGTGAGTCCTGGTTGGTATAGACAGGAAGCAGTCATTGAGATGATTAGTATAAGTTGTAAAAACTTGTTTCACAATTGATGTAAAATAAATAAGTTTAAACTCAATATAGCGACAATCAGATAATTTAATAAGCCATTCTGATACCAAACAATATCCATAAATATAAGTTTGAGTGTGTTGTGGCGTGGGAACTTAGACGGCCGCCCAGTTAGCTCAGTTGGTAGAGCGCCGTACTTGTGTTTAAGGGATCGTGGGTTTGAGCCCCACATCGGGCACACTTTTAATTCCCTTTGATTTACTTCAACTTAAATCAATTTCAAATTAGCGTTGATGGTAAATTCAAGCAATGTTTGACCTCCATATTAATTTTCTCTAAACCGATGTTATTAAAATAGATATACGCTGCTGATACCATCATTGTATTGTTGTAGTTTCTTGCAGAGTGATGATGTAGAATCAATATAACTCAGATATGATAGTTGTCAGTAAATATCATCACTGATAATACATGAGTAATTGATTTACACACGTCTACAGTTTCTTTTCACACTTCCTTAAACTGTTGCCTGTCAATACGTCAGTATGCTAAATTTTATTATATAGCTATATTTTGACTTAAATCGTCTCAGTTAGTGCAGACACTTAGTGTATCTACTAGTGTATTGAATAACGATAAAGTGTCGTTATGTACTAAATCTGTAATACTATCATCAATAATTATTGTAAAACTTAAAGTCCTTCGGGCATATTTAAAATGTCTATACTTCTCAGCAAATAATTACATAGTACCATTTGATATAGAACAAATAGCGCTGATTTGTACTCAAAGTAAGAAATGATGTCATTTAGTATTTACTCCACAATTATTGACTTAAAGTCAAAATGTTTCCTCCACTGACTTTTACAATTAAATGTTGACTTTATTTATTATGGTAAATGTGAATTAAGTGAATGATGTAGAATGATTAACCTTCACAAAGATGTGTAAATAGTTCACAAACAACTGAGATTATACTGGCCGCTATTAACTTTGTATTTCAAATCGATACTATTTATAGTGTGATCCGAGACATTCACTTACAAGGTGAGTTGTTGTGTATTGTGATATACACCATAAAACATTCTCACATTCTTACATTCATTTATGGCAGTGATCAGTTTTACTGAAGTGACAATCCTTCATGTCTCTTGTTTGTATTAGGTCAAGCTTAATTTCAATGGGTGAAAGTTGGCCTTAAAGTGGCTCAGTGGTTAACGCTGCTGACTACGAACCAGAAGGTCGTGGGTTTGCTCCGTCAGACAGCTGGGTAAAAACAGAGATGCTTTTCAGTGTTTCCCACCTGCAGACATGAGAATTTCCACAGATTTCCGAAAAAACGCAGATTTGGTGCTTGCAAGGGCCGTTCTTGAGATGATTTATGCCATCTTACATGCTTAAAAGCAAGGAGCTTCAGCAGCCCCCTCAGGATCCGAATATTTAGCTGATTTTGAAATTTTGCATTCTCATGCCTGCACTTAACACTGTTCTGGTATGCAACCTGGAAAGCACTGGTTAGACTCCATGAAAGTACCAGTTAGACTCCAGGAAAGTATTGGTTAGATTCAGGAAAGTACTGGTTAGACTCCAGGAAAGTACTGGTTAGACTCCAGGAAAGTACTGGTTAGACTCCAGGAAAGTACTGGTTAGATTCAGGAAAGTACTGGTTAGACTCCAGGAAAGTACTGGTTAGACTCCAGCAAAGTACTGGTTAGACTCCAGCAAAGTACTGGTTAGATTCAGGAAAGTACTGGTTAGACTCCAGGAAAGTACTGGTTAGACTCCAGGAAAGTACTGGTTAGATTCAGGAAAGTAATGGTTAGACTCCAGCAAAGTACTGGTTAGACTCCAGCAAAGTACTGGTTAGACTCCAGGAAAGTACTGGTTAGACTCCAGCAAAGTACTGGTTAGACTCCAGCAAAGTACTGGTTAGACTCCAGCAAAGTACTGGTTAGACTCCAGCAAAGTACTGGTTAGACTCCAGCAAAGTACTGGTTAGACTCCAGCAAAGTACTGGTTAGACTCCAGCAAAGTACTGGTTAGACTCCAGCAAAGTACTGGTTAGACTCCAGCAAAGTACTGGTTAGACTCCAGGGCGCCTTAATATACCTCTCTGTACTGGCAGATAAATTTCCCCTTTTGCTTCAAAAAGTCCTTTTATCAGGTGTGCGGGGGACATACTGGGTTGTCTGAAATACAATAAAATTTAATGCATCGTCTAGTGTCGACCTCATAAACACAGTAATTTGCATAAATTGCTTTTCAATGGGTAAAAAGATGACATGTGAAAACTTATTTTTGCCATTTACAATTTGCATATCAAAGTTGACAGTTTCCTGGGAAATAGTTCATAAGCTGGTAAATCACTTTGTCAATGATTTGAAAGCTTTGAAATCTGATGTTTAATCATGTTAAAGGCACAAACAATAAAACCTCAATAGTTAAAGACCGCCCTTGGGACCATTGAAAAATGGTCTTCTTTTTGAGGTGGTCTGAATATTGAGGTAGATTATATAAAGAGTAAATCTGTGAAACTGAACTTGAAAATTGTGTTCTTAATTTCGAAGTTGTCTTATTATTGAGGTTGTCTTTAAGTGAGGTTTTACTGTGGATAAAAGTATCAATAATTTTATACAAAAATAATTAAGCACCGAGTTCCTTTTTTATTTTTTTAGATCCAATTTATTTAAAATTTCGAGATGAAAATAAATCTGTTGTTGTTAGCAAGGAAATCCAATCCATTAATGTTTCTCTTATTTCTGTGAGAATTCTTTCTATAAAGAACTTGATTTGTCATTTCTTCAATCAAAAAGATTAAAGAAGCATGTTTTATTACAAGCAAGATCAATATGTCCACAGACAGTCACCGAAAAATATCAAGGCATTTCCTTTTAGCAATATTGAATATGAGACAAACTTGTGTTTCGAAGGTTTAGAATAACGTGAACGGGAGGCATGTTGGTGATTTTGCTAAGGTTCGAGGGCTTCTGAACTGAAGGTCGTGATTTTGAATCTTGTTCAGGGCAAAATTCTCCTGGGTTATTCACAATTAACTCAAGATTTTGGAGTGTGTACTCAGGTCCGAGACCCAGGAAGCTGACATCAGCAGTAAAGCCCAAGTCACACCGGACTTGCAACCAGGTTACGACCTAGCTGCGATCGAAAAATATTGGAATCGCGGGCAAATCGTACAAATCATAGAAAGATCGATGACCGGTCACAGAGGTCGTGGGTGATCCCCAGAGCCAAATCAGTCGCAGCAAGGTTGATGGTCTGATGTTCAAAACTTCTGACCTGGGATTCCAAATTGTAAGAGGTCGCAGACAGGTCTTACATGGTCGTACCGCCTGAGTCGCGCTTGGATGCACCACGTTTTGTGCATGATTGTTGGTGAAGTAGTGCTACCGATCCTGCAACCTGACGATTGGTGGTGCCACCTATCGATTGTTCTTAAGACTGGTGGAAGATAATCATACGATCGGTGGTGCACCAACGATCATGCTAGCGGTTGCAGGTCGCCACAGATCGGTCGCTGATCACCTGCACTAGTCGCACAATTACATTTAAGATTTGTCTTGCGGTCGATCTTCTCCAATCGTTGGTGATCGCACAACAACACGCACAACCAATCGTATGATGACCTACCACCAGTTCTAAGAGCAATCAGAGTATGCAATTGCAAATGGAGATCCTAGCAAACATTGCCGATTGGTCGTATCAATCGCACGATCCAGTGTGACTGAGGCATAAGGAATTGTCACTAATTCTAATAAGTAGCAGGAAAATCACCCAAAGTAGAAGGAAGTCTGTGGGGTACTTCCCTTAATTATGATCATTCATACAAGAAAAATGGGCGGTTGATGATGCTTAAATTACTGGGAAATTTTACCCGCTCCCCGCTCATATTGACGCCCCTGCAATAGTGAGTAATTATACAAAAACAAACGTTGAAGTTGAGGAGGAAATGCTACGTACAAATGGCGTATCCACCCCAAAAGCACAAGGAATGAAAAGATAACATGTACATGTAAGTAATGACAGAAGCTAGAGGAACATGAAACAAACATAAATGACGGTTGAAGATCGGAGTTACCCGCCTTGGAACACCAGTGTTGTTACCCACCTTGAAACACCAGTGTTGTTACCCACCTTGAAACACCAGTGTTGTTACCCACCTTGAAACACCAGTGTTGTTACCCGCCTTGAAACACCAGTGTTGTTACCCACCTTGAAACACCAGTGTTGTTACCCGCCTTGGAACACCAGTGTTGTTACCCGCCTTGAAACACCAGTGTTGTTACCCACCTTGAAACACCAGTGTTGTTACCCGCCTTGAAACACCAGTGTTGTTACCCGCCTTGAAACACCAGTGTTGCAAAAATGCAGCTGGAGGTTTATGTCTGATTTAAAACCAGTAATAACTTGTTACACAAATGATGTAAAATAAGCAAGTTCAAACTACAGAAATGAAGGTTACCAGCAGTACAAAAATTTATCAGCCTTGTTATCGCTTAAATTGATCATAATCACATAATCGAAATGTAAGATCATAGTATAGTCTGTAGTAAAATCCCATAGCACATTTTTTCAACCAGGAAACCTGAACAAGTATCTAAATTTGAGGTAATCTGATGTGTATTTATTTATAAGAAAGGCCTGTTGCATAATACATGTATGTTTTATTTCCTCATCTGTCTTCATTGTTTATGCTTGGTTTCCAATGTATTGTTGTAGTAACTGAAGGTGCTGTATGTGTTAGATCCTATCATAGAAGCCTGGAAATGTCTGGCAGAATGTACATGCATTAAATGTATAATGTAAACAACAGTGGATATATACATTTAATTGTACTATCTTTATAATCACACATGTAATTGAAATTGCCGATAACGCTTAAACTGTGAGCCTTATAAGTAGTCTGGATAGTGCATGGTTGCATGGACAAGTCTAATTGCCGATTCGGGCTACCAACAGTTGAGTCGGACATAGTTCTACTAAATTGTTAATCCATACCATATTCTATGCTCGGACAACTAGCCTCCTATGTGGGACAAGTCAAAATTAACATGTATACTAGTCCAGGACAAGTGTATTTAAAGAAAATGTCTATAAGAGCCCTGGGCTGGTATAGTGATCGAGAGGTAGATCACTTACTGTCACCTGATTTGATGGTCTTCAGTTCGAGCCCCGCAGAGTGGGGTTAGATCACAAACTTCACAGGTCTTGACTTTCGTTAATTGTGAGTACTGGTTAGTAACCAAGGAAACGGTTATATTTAGTGATTAATGTGAGTTGTAAGAATTTATTTCACAATCAATGTAAAATAATTATGGTTAAACTAATTGAATATAAAGCGATAATTAACACTTTTATCAGAATGACTCGGTTAATGCTCTGTATTCAATTGTTATATTGATTAATTGTAAACAAATATTTTGAAGCTTGGAATTGTTTGATCATTACCTTGAATAGTGTAAAAGACAGAATAAAAACACTAACATTATGGAATGTGATGATAGCTAGCAGTGGAATGCCCTCATTATTAAGTCTATTAATTGATTGTCTTTAATGAATATTTAATGTAATATTATTACCAGCATAGGTTTCTTTTTAGTAATAAAGCATTCCTTAGAAACCCACTGGAATAGTCAATTAAAGTATCTCAGGTAGAGTAATTTGCTCAGGCAATAGGAGAAATCTGTCGAAGCTTTCTTCAGTATAGTAAATTTGCCGGCAACAGTACAACAGTTCGACTTCATTTATTGGACAATCTTCTATCCGAATACTTGGATTCATCCGAAATAAATATCAGGTCCCGGAGTATCTTGTGTCTTCTTTAAGGCACGTGAATTGAAATGGGTTATTCTAAACCATGTATTATTCAAAATAAATTTCGGACCTGATGAATTCGAATGAACGAGGTCCGACTGTAATTTAAGGATATTCGATACAACAGCCTACAGAAAATTACTCAGAATAGCACATGGATTATAGTCTGCGATTATATATGTTAAAAATAACTCCAGTATTTGTCTTCCATTATAACTCTTATACAGTCTGATTCTATGGTAATTTAAAACTTTGACAGTAAAAATATAGGAATTTATGTTCAATTAATTGTCTAAAAATCCATACCCATTAGTTTACTGATAACTGACACAACATTACTCATGAATGCATGAACATATCTGGTTATAATTTATTGCAATCTGCTGACCGCACAAGGTTTCTCGGGTTCTATGTAATTAGTCTGTAACCAGGATGTAACTAAGGGGCAAAATGTATAATAACACAAAATGATATACCTGTAATCATTGGGTAGTTAGAAGGATTGGTGTTAGAGTCATAGTGTTTCCATGTTACAATTAAGCAGTCAATGAACTATCATCTGTGAACTATTACCAATGAACTATCAATGAACTATCATCTGTGAACTATTATCAATGAACTGTAACTTAATCAATGAACTATCATCAATGATGACAGGTTTTTTTCCAGCTGTTGTTATGGCTGTTATTCAGCTATATTCACAATGCCAAATTTTAGTACATATATTTTTCCAAATTTGAATGTAAAATTCCCAATAAATCTCAAGAGAGAAATGTTGGTTCCATTTAGGCAAAAATTGACTAAATAATAGGCTTTCTCTCACAGGCAGTTTCAATAAATAGCAATTGATGATTAATTAATCAGTACATCCTTTACTTTATTCTTAAAAGTCGCTGTAATTTCTAGACCTTAATTTCTATTTCTAGGTTAACAATGCAAAAATTCCCAATTTGAAGGGTATGAGTGAGACATCTTCCCAAAATTGCCAAAATAAACCCTGCATGAACTATCATCAATGAACTATATATCCATTACTTGAACTATCCATTACTAATGGCTTATATACTTACGTCTATTTTGATAAATTGAGGATCAGAAATAATTTGAAAAAAAAACAATCTTTATGTTTGCAAATTGATTTTGCATATTTTTGCAAGTTGATTTTGCATAAGAGAAATCGAACATCATGTTGGTTGGTTAATCAATTTTATCCACAAACTTAATTGGTCACTAAAAGATCTTAGCGAGTTGATGCCTTCAGATTAGTTCATTTATAATAGAAGTTGAGTTGTTTACTCAATTGCCTTCAAATCCTAGAAAACACTATTTTCAGCATCAAAATGAAGTATCAGTTGAATTATATGACCACACACGTATGTGCACCATAGATTGGTTACATTGACAAGACAGGAATTATATGACCACACACGTATGTGCACCGTAGACTGGTTACATTGACAAGACAGGAATTATATGACCACACGTATGTGCACCATAGATTGGTTACATTGACAAGACAGGAATTATATGACCACACACGTATGTGCACCATAGATTGGTAACATTGACAAGACAGGAATTATATGACCACACGTATGTGCACCATAGATTGGTTACATTCACAAGACAGGAATTATATGACCACACGTATGTGCACCATAGATTGGTTACATTGACAAGACAGGAATTATATGACCACACACGTATGTGCACCATAGACTGGTTACATTGACAAGACAGGAATGTTATAAAACAACACGTATGTGTACCATAGACTGGTTACATTGACAAGACAGGAATGTTATAAAACAACATGTATGTGCACCATAGATTGGTTACATTGACAAGACAGGAATGTAATAAAACAACATGTATGTGCACCATAGATTGGTTACATTGACAAGACAGGAATGTTATAAAACAACATGTATGTGCACCATAGATTGGTTACATTGACAAGACAGGAATGTTATAAAACAACATGTATGTGCACCATAGATTGGTTACATTGACAAGACAGGAATGTTATAAAACAACACGTATACATGTGCACCATATAGATTGGTTACATTGACAAGACAGGAATGTAATAAAACAACATGTATGATGTTATTAGAATAGACACAAAGTTGTAAATTTTCAGAGTTTTCATTTAGATAGGATTAGTTTATCAGCTATAAAGTGGGACTAAAATTCAAAATACGATGCATAAAATAATGCCATAATTTCCACACCTGCTTGTAGACAGTTTTGATATTTGTGAGAAATAATAAGCCATATTTCCTCTGGTATTAATTGCACCATGTTACTTGTACATTTATGAACCAACACTGTAAATTACGAATTGTCAAACACAGAAAACACTTTTATTGGTACATTTCCTTGATTAATTGCCATCTGTGATTATCTGGTAAATTTCCTATTTTAACTGATTCCACTCATGCTATAATTGGTAATTTTCCTTCATGTATTGTCATGCTACCCATGCTTTAATTGGTAAATTTCCTACATGGATTGGTGTTTAACCCATGCTTTAATTGGTAAAATTCCTACATGGATTGATGTTACCCATGCTTTAATTGGTAAAATTCCTACATGGATTGATGTTACCCATGCTATAATTGGTAAATTTCCTACATTGATTGAATCGCTACCCATGCTTTAATTGGTAAATTTCCTACATTGATTGAATCGCTACCCATGCTTTAATTGGAAAATTTCCTACATTGATTGAATCGCTACCCATGTTTTAATTGGTAAATTTCTTACATGGAATGATGCTACCCATGCTATAATTGGTAAATTTCCTACATTGATTGAATCGCTACCCATGCTTTAATTGGTAAATTTCCTACATTGATTGAATCGCTACCCATGCTTTAATTGGTAAATTTCCTACATTGATTGAATCGCTACCCATGTTTTAATTGGTAAATTTCCTACATGGATTGATGTCACCCATGCTTTAATTGGTAAATTTCCTACATGGATTGAATCGCTACCCATGTTTTAATTGGTAAATTTCTTACATGGATTGATGTCACCCATGCTTTAATTGGTAAATTTCCTACATTGATTGAATCGCTACCCATGTTTTAATTGGTAAATTTCTTACATGGAATGATGCTACCCATGCCTTAATTAGTAAAATAATGGATTGATTTGATAAGCACAATATATTTATAAATGGACTGGTTTACTTGCTTTTGAATTATGTATTGATACACCAGCTAATTCTCTTAGTAAATTTTCTAAAGGGGTGGAATCATATATCTGCTATCTAAGTAAATTTCTTATTGGACCATTTCAGCCTGTAAAAAGACATGCAGTTCTTTTTGTCAGTGGGGCTCACGGTGTTTAGACCCTTACACTGTGGGCCCCTGAGGCCTCTCTGATTTTCAGTGACTCAACATTTTACTTACCATGCCCATACCCATGACATCATGCTCACCTGTGCTTGAACTTCAATGACATCCAGAGATGGAATACTTAACTGAAGCAGTTTAAGCTGGTAGAATTTTACTGTCCTCATAACATTCATGCCTGGAATTGAACACAAATTTATTCCAAATGACTTGATCTCTCAATGGTTAAACAGTGTCCTAGATTTTGTATTACATTTGTAAACCTGACATAAGTACCAGACAAAATCTTGATATCTTAGAATGGAACACCATGCACACAAGAAGCAGTCTATAGACAGACTGGACTCAGCTGAGATTACATTATGCCTAAAATGTTTTTGAATAGCAGCCTAATGCTTAGTTTAGAATTCTTTTCACAGAATCTGTTAGGAGCTTGAAGGAATGAAGTATGTGGCGCAAAGTCTGACAAGGTAATGTTATACACGAAGTCAGACAGAAGAATTCGTTGCTCAGACAGTTTCCTGGCCAATGTTGGCTTCATTATTGAATAAAATGATCAAGCACCATTGATAATCCAAATAATACTGTTACAACAAATGTCCCTAAAGAATTTTAATGTGTAACTCAAATCTTCCAGTAGTTCCATTTTTGAAGAGTTTCCATCCTCAAACAGGGTTTCCACTAGGTGCTGAATCTCAAGGGTCATTTTGATAATATTTGACTGGATTTACCATTTTATATATCCCAAATACCTATAATTTAGAGAAAATTGATCCTTCAGCCACAATCCTAAGGGTCAAAATCTGGCTTTTAGGTCAAAAGGTCAACTACAGGGTCAAATGGAACCCCTGCTCAAATTTAGAAGCCCACGGTCATTCTTAAGGATTTGATAGTCTCAAAGTTGTTGCAGTTCTTGGCAAGAATGAACAAAGATGTCACGCAGGGAATGCCACACACAAAGAGCACAGTCACCCTTGACAGTGAGATATTGAACAGAATGATGCAGGGTTTATTTTCAGCTGTTTTTATAGCCGTTTTTCGACTTTATAATATTCCCAATGACAAAAAGTTTTTTTTCCAAATTTGAATGTAAAAATTCCGAATAAATCTGAAGAAAAAGTGTTGGTCCAATTAAGCAAAAAATTGACGAAGTTAGAGGCTTTTATCTAACATACAGTTTATGTATTTCATTAATGAATACGTTTATGAAATTATGTTAGTGAATTAATATAGAATTATTTCTTCTTTATGTCATGTTTTAAAGCAGACAATTTTCAGTTGCGTTTTTAATGGTTTTAAGTATATATAGCGATTGTTGATTAACTAATCATAACATCCTTTAATTTTATTCTAAACAATTAGCTGTAATGTCTAGAGTACCGCGCAAAAATTCCCAATTTGAAGGGTATGGGTCATTCTTCCCAAAATAGCCAAAATAAACCCTGTGATGTAGGCATGTCTTTAAATGTATAAGGTTCAGTCGTCTGCTTACTCACAGATTGTTTAATTTCAAAAATTTGTTTTAAATATGTATAAATGTTGTTTACAAATCCATGCACATATATAAATCTATTCATATTTGTCATCGGTAATTAATATGGATCAGTTTATCTCCAGGTGCCATTCCAAAAACATTCTGGCTAGATAGATAATCCTAGAATCAATAGCAGATAAGTCTACAAACCAATTTGGAATCGATAATGTCTTGATAGATTAATGCTAATGTCTCCCCCAAGGTTGTCAGTTTTTGTGTCAAACACACTTAAACATACTTAGAGAGTATGTGAGCCATGTATGTATAAAACTGCATGTCATTTTGTGGCGTGATAAAATATTCAATAAAAGGACATTGATTTTTTGTTCTTTTAATTCTTTTTCTGATGGTTTGGTCATTGAAGTCTGTACATTGATGGCTAGGTTAAATTGTGATAACATTGTCAAAGTCAGGAAAAATCAGATTCTAAATGTTACTCAGATTGTAAATGGAAACCGACATTTTAAAATAAATATAATGCATCTATTTTTGTTACCCACCAGGTTGAGGTGACAAGCCCAGGGTATTTAGACAATCTGCAAAATGTATTGTTCAAATACCCACCCTTGATGCAGCCCGGCATGTTTAAGACATAACAAGAAATATTTTGAAAAAAGATGGTCGGCACAATTTGAAGGTTAAGAGATGTACGGCCGGTATATTATTACGTACGTTGTGCAACATAAAAAATTGCCAAGATAAAAATGGATTTCGGTTAATTCACCAAAAATCAGTGGATTTCAGTAAGGTAATACCCCATATCGAAAAGGTTAACCAATCCACGTCAATGATACAAACATTATTCGGATAAAGATAAGTTGGTTTACTGGTTAACGTAAGATTTGATTGGTTTACACAACGATGATATCATATGCAAATAGCAAAGCCACGTTGAGTACGGCTGTGCTGAAAGATTCTCCTACTGGGTCAATTGTGTGAATGGCAGTCTCCGAGCACCTCTCAAAATCCCACCTATATGCCCACAACAGAATATATCCTCAGTTCAGCATAAATATTTGTCTTCTTCTTTGTCATACATGATTACAGTAAAACCTCACTTAAAGATGACACCTCAATAGTAAGACCACCTCAATAACAAAACCATCTCAATAGTAAGACCACCTCAATAACAAAACCATCTCAATAGTAAGACCACCTCAATAACAAAACCACCTCAATAGTAAGACCACCTCAATAACAAAACCACCTCAATAGTAAGACCACCTCAATAACAAAACCATCTCAATAGTAAGACCACCTCAATAACAAAACCATCTCAATAGTAAGACCACCTCAATAACAAAACCATCTCAATAGTAAGACCACCTCAATAACAAAACCACCTCAATAGTAAGACCACCTCAATAACAAAACCATCTCAATAGTAAGACCACCTCAATAACAAAACCATCTCAATAGTAAGATCACCTCGAAAATAAGAACACAGTTTTCAAGTCCATTTTCAATGTTTTGCTCTTTAGTCAACCTCAATAAGATCACCTCAATAGGAAGACCAGTTTTTAATGGTCCAAAGGGTGGTCTTATTATTGAGGTTTTACTGTATAGAAAATAAATGACATTGACCACTTGGCTCATCAAAATCCCTCCTAACCTTTTTCTTGGGAGACATTGTCTTTTGAATGTGGCGTTCCCTGTAACATCTTCATCTCTTTGTCATCATGTAATTAATCTGTTATTCAACACTGAATTCTACAGTCTGTTTGACAAATTGCAGTAAATGTAGTAATGTCAAAGAATGAAAGACTGATTACCAACATTGTTTCTCTGATTTATAACACTTTTTTTGTGTCAGAACAACATTTGTGCATGCCTGGTGAATTGACAACAACTTTGTATCTTAAGTGAATTGAGTGCATGTCTTCTGAACTCATGCAAATGCAATTTCATCACCAGTTGTTGTAGAGAAGTGCCTAATTTTATGCTGTGTGCTTAAGTGTAAAGTCTAGGGAAATTGGTTTGATTGGATTATTACTGGCAGGAGGTGACAGATTCTACTGGAGACAACTAACCAACTATATTTACTGCGGATCTGTGATGGCTACCAAGGCTATTGAGGGAGGAAATTACGTTTTCTCCATGATACAGCTGTGATACGAACCCGATGCAATCTTACTGAATATACTCCCCATAGGCTTTGCCAATATCGGCTTTAATTTGTTAGATTTGTAAAACATTCCATTTGGGAAGTAATTGTTACAATAATTAGAGAAAACTATTTGTTGCAATTCAATATGATGTGAATATAGGAGCAAGAATAGACAACAAGACTGTAGTGCATCATTTGAATCCCAGACATAACCAGTCTCATCAATTATGGAGACAGTTTTTTGAAGTCTTGTTCAGCCCTATAACGCAATCTAGTTATGTTAAACAGTTGCTTACATGGACATCAACACCGGTTTTGCATTAAAGATCCTCTACTGGTTAAACATAATAAAGAACAGTTGCTCACATGGACATCAACACCGGTTTTACATTAAAGATCCTCCACTGGTTAAACATGATAAAGAACAGTTGCTTACATGGACATCAACACCGGTTTTGCATTAAAGATCCTCTACTGGTTAAACATAATAAAGAACAGTTGCTCACATGGACATCAACACCGGTTTTGCATTAAAGATCCTCTACTGGTTAAACATAATAAAGAACAGTTGCTTACATGGACATCAACACCGGTTTTGCATTAAAGATCCTCTACTGGTTAAACATAATAAAGAACAGTTGCTCACATGGACATCAACACCGGTTTTGCATTAAAGATCCTCTACTGGTTAAACATAATAAAGAACAGTTGCTCACATGGACATCAACACCGGTTTTGCATTAAAGATCCTCCACTGGTTAAACATGATAAAGAACAGTTGCTCACATGGACATCAACACCAGTTTTGCATTAAAGATCCTCCACTGGTTAAACATAATAAAGAACAGTTGCTCACATGGACATCAACACCGGTTTTGCATTAAAAGATCGTCCACTGGTTAAACATAATAAAGAACAGTTGCTCACAGGGCTGCATGAATGTCCGATTTTATACTTTATCAAACAAGTTTATATAACAATTGAATGTAATCAATAATGTAGTACATTATTTACACAACCAACATCCTTTGCTGTATGTTTGTTTCGGTCTACCCTGTTTGCACTGTTGCCTTGGTAGAACATTTGCCTCCTGAACTGAAGGTCGTTAAAGTTCATTACATGATGTTTCAAATATTTTAAATGTATAAACGTAACCAATCTCTTATGATTTGTAAACTTGACTAAGATTTTGCGAGTGTGTTACTATTTGGGCTTCTCTCAACATAAATCCAGAGTACTAGCTATAGCTGGTAATGACAATCTGTCACAAAGTATTATTGACATTGTCATAGAAACTGGAACTTGGTCTAACTTTAGTGCACCTCATTCAAGAAATAATAATTTCCTAATGATTCTTTTTGTTGCCATTATATGAACATCTTGAATCTGATTAATAATACAACATATCTGTAACTGACTCTGATGAAGTCTATTTATGTATACATCTGATTTGTGAGCCTGAATGTATCATACAGACATAGTGGAACAAATTAGAAACAGAGAATTAATTGAATAGCATTTTTCGGCGCAGCCGTACTAACATGGTTTTGCTATTTGCATATCAGTGCTGTGTAAACTAATCAAACTTTATGTCAACCACCATGGCAATTTCTCTTCAACCGAATAACGTTTGTTACATTGACGCGGATTGGTTAACCTTTCGATAAAGGGTACGTTACCTTACTGAAATCCACTGAATTTTGGTGAATTTATCGAAATCTGTTTTGCATCTGGAGTGACCCGAGCAATTGTAGCATCTCGGAATTTTTTATGTTGAACAACAAAATCTTAACTTTTAATTTTAATCTTTTTTCAAGATATTTATTGTTTTTTATTGGTGTGTAAAATGGCTTCAACAATGTTAATAAGTGCATAGTCTCTATTGACCTTTTCAATATTTAAGCATGATTGATAATTAAAGATTAATAACTCAAATACTATAAATTTAATCATTAAGATTATTATTAGGGATGCCAACGAATGACCATTTTGTAATTCGAATATTCGGTCAACCTTCTAAACCAATATTCGAACATTTGAACATTCGAACATTCGACCTTCTTATTTAATAATAATGCATTTGAAATTCGAAGTTTAACTTTTAGTTTATAATTATAAATTTTGTGTTTTAAACTAATCAATCCTCGCGATTACTATAATATCTATAATTTCAGGGCCTATATGTCATCACAAGAGTGTTATATCTCTCTTGCCCCCAAATATACAAAATGACATGTCAATTAACACCTGTAGATATTACAGGTAAAAGGTCATTCAATGCGATCATGCCCATCATTGAAATTTAATACATTTGCATTCAGCTTTTATATTGAAAATGTATATTTTATTGAATATTCGAATGCTGAATCAATATTCAAATATTTGGACGTACACATGCGAATATTCGAATATTCGTTGACATCCCTAATTATTATCTATCAAGCATTTTTACATTAGAAGTATATTACCAAACCAGATGATAGGATTTTAGAGAGGCTTTAACATTTCAATGGATGAAAGAAAACCTTTAGTCTGACTGTGTATCCATAAAGAATGATATGGCTTTGTGTTTTTTTGTGCTTTTTGCTCCTTCGATTTATTGAACCACTGAAAGGAACCAGACTATGATAGACACATTGTATGTGAATTGTTTTCCCTGATGGAGATTTTATTCTGTAATTTTCATTAATAGCTGTATGTCATTAAGTATGTTCTCATGACAAGATTACAGTATGTTTAAACGCCAGTCCCCTAGAGAAATTAGATAGCAGTAAATCCCTGTAATGTCTGGAATTTGGAAATATATGAAGCCTAAAAAGTAAAATTAATCAATCTATATTGCTTGTGTTGTCAGTCAAATGTCTAGAATTTTCTCAGATGAAGTCAAATAACACAAATATTATAGTCCCTCTTGAAGAGAGAATTGAAGCGGTATTTAGATCACCTGGGTACGATTAGTGCTTATGCGGTGAGCTGTTGTCATGGTGAGCCATTCTCTATCTGAGCCGTGTTTATGGTGAGCCGTGCTCATGCTAAGCTGTGAGGTCTGTTGGATGTCCATTGTTTAGGCATCTGTCGTCCATCCACAACTTGTTTGTGGACGCTTTTGAGTTCACAATTTTCTCTCAATTCTCATCAAACTTGCTCAGAAAATTTGCCTCAACAAAAACTTGGTCAAGTTCGATACTGGGTTATTTTGTGTAGGTGTAAGGTCTAGTTCCTACTGCTAAGCTTATTGTCCTAAAGTATCATCAAGATAAAATCGGAAAAAAATAATTGTTTCCGATTCTGTTAGTTATATATTCTACTTCTGTCAAGAAGATTGATCCAAAATAAATGACTGGCTTTACAATTTCTTATGAAGACGCGTGAGTTATTAAATAATCACATGTAATTGAATGTACTGTCATCATTTTTATAACAAATGTCATAGAATATTGAATTTCCTGTCAGATCTTTTGATTAATCTTTTGTTTCTAATGTTTTCTCCATTATTTTCAGGTCCAAACAGCTTATTAAGGATGCAATTTTAGACAATGACTTTTTAAAGAAGTTGGATTCGACCCAAATACGAGAAGTGGTGGAGTGTATGTACGAGAAGCAGGTGAAGCAAAGTCACTATATCATACGTGAGGGGGATGCTGGGCAACACCTCTATGTGGCTGCAGGTACGTGTGTCCATTGTGTGTCCATTGTGTGTCCATTGTGTGTCCATTGTGTGTCCATTGTGTGTCCATTGTGTCTCCATTGTGTGTCAATTGTGTGTCCATTGTGTGTCCATCAACTTGAGTGTGGCAGGGGTATATCTGCAGGCTGTCAAGTGGGCCCTACTTTTCCTACATTTCTTATTTTCACCTACTTTTTTTACTTGCTCCCTATTTTCCCCCTTCTTTTTCTTGAAAGAGCCCTATACTGACCCTACTTTTTTAAAACAATGAGGCGTTGAACTCAAAATATTTCTTTCACCTGCATAAATCACTCAGGTCTAATCATGGAGAATGTACAGTGCTGTGAATTTTTACCATTTTTGATATTCCAAAGGTAAGACAGGTGAGAAATCATCCCTTCTATCCCTACTTTTAGGGACACATTGTGTGTCAATGATAGACTCAAGTGCTTCTTCAGTACTCAGGCTATTCATAACTTCATGATACCCTAGGCAAACTGACTGTAAAAATCTTGTACTCATGAAATTGAGGTTTCTGAGCGATCCAATAAGATCGCAGTTTTCATTTTTTTTTCAATGGTCGCTGCCATAATTTAGCTCTTCAGAAAGGAGATTCCTTCTTTTTTGTTATTGTCCATTTCATTGGTTGAGAAATGCTAATGAATATTCATGCATTACGAACTTTTGCTAGCCAATTTTCCTAGGGTATCATATATGTTAGTGTGGCACACGCATGTCCGGGCATACACTTGTATGCCTATGCAGAGTTTATTTTGGCTATTTCGGGGAGATGACCAATACCCTTTAAATTGGGAATGTTTGCGCGTTAAACTTAGAAATTGGGGAAAAAGTATAGAAATTTAAGCAAAATTTTAGGACTAAAAGTAATGGGTGTAGTAATAAATTAATCAACAATTGCTATTTATATAAACTCCCTGTGAGAGATGCCCCTAACTTTGTCAAACTATGGCTAAATAGAACCACAAGGGATAAAGGGAGAGAGCTTGTGACATGCAATCTCCTATAGAACTGTCCTCCCCAGATTTTATGATCAGTAAAAAATGAAACTATCTCAGACTGCAGGTCCTTTGTTTCCACAAATCTTCTCTGTGTCATTGTCTCCAGTAATTGGCTAAAATTGATGAGCATGCAGGCACTGTTTGTCTCAACAAGTCTGCGGGGCAGTGTGATCCTAATTATCGGCCTTTAGAAGATTTGATCCAATATTTCCAGAAAAAAGCACAGAAATATCTCAGAAACTTGGTAAAGCCATACAATGACAAGCTAGGCAACCTATGGGAATACATTGAATGTTGGCAGTTGGTTTTTATTTCGATGTGTACATGTTAAAGAAATATGTGCGCTGCTGTATGATTTTCAACCTCTTCTTTAAGTGACGGCGTTTCCAGAAAACGTCACATGTGACGTCACCATGTACTGACAGTAAGACATATTTGCCCAATATCATCATGCAATATGAAAACGAAGTGACCATGTGGAGTAAAATATGTCTACTGCTAGCATACTGTGACATCACATGTGTTTTCTTGAAATGACGTCATTTACAGGAGAGGTTGTAAATCCCAAAGCAGCGCTCATATACCCTACTGTATTTGTATTCCTTCCATACTCAAGTAATAAATCATTTTATTTCTTTCCTGAGATTGTTTAACCGATGCCAATGCTTAAAATCAATCCAATACAGAAAGTGTTTCGATTTTCCTGAAATTGTTACATTTTATTTTTTTGTTGTTGAAAAATTCAGTTTATACGTGGTACAATGCTGGAGTTCTGCATTAAACTTTTGTTGCATTCTTCATATACAATCATGGTAGCAAGAAATGGACAGAATCACACGGAACAAATGCAGTTCTGTCTATCCGATGCCCTCAAATAAAAAGAGTAAAATTATAGTTTGGAGGCAAATTCAACATAATGCCTTTAGACAGATAAATCAATACAGGACACAACAGATGAAATTCTGGAACAAAAATGTGAATCTAAATTATTTGTTTCTGAGAGTTTTCTTTCTGTCTTGATTTAGGTTACAAAAGTTCTATGTTTGGTAGTGTATGTGGCACGTTACATTAGATGATGGTGTCCATTTTCGTAAACTGTCATTTATCATTCTGAATATAACTCACAGAATCTTGGTCCCAGGAAAATGAAAGGGTCATAATATAACTCAAAGAAAACAATTGCCACATTTGGCAGTGTTGTCATGGCAATTAAAATCTATATTTACCATAAATCTTCATAATAAATGGTTTCATGAACTCCGAGTGATGTTTCTAGAAAAAATGGTTGCAATTTTGTTATAATTATGCGTAGAGGAAAGTCTTAAAGGATACCCCGGTGAAAAAGGTTCATGAAGTTATTGAGTTGGTTGTTGTCCAGGACAAGTCTGTGATGCAAGTTAATTATTGTACCATATTCTATGCTCGTACGACTAGCCTCCCGTGTCGTACAAGTCAACTTACATTTGCACTAAGCCTAGGACAACAATACTGTAATTAAAGAAACTTTCTAGAGCCCTAATGAACTATAGTTATTGTGATGATCATTTTACTGTGGTTTGACCTAAGTCAGAAGGTATTTATGTTATGAGCAGCAAGCAGTAATTGTATCTCAGCCAATTAGATATGATTGATTGGTAATCTTTGAACCGCTAACACCTCTGCTGCTGATAAAACAACTAATTTGATCAATGTTTGATTTTTTTAATCCATTCAGCACGGCATTCGAGATAAATGAATTGCAATCGCATGCACGAGAACGTCGTCGCACCCTGTATTATCTCTCCATTTCATAATTCTGGCATCAGAATATTATAATCTTCATTGACACACTGTTAAATTGCTTTAAAGCTTTTCTGACAAGACAATTTATGATTTCATGAAAATAATGAAATTTTGTCCATTTGATAACCATTGGAAATCTGATAATAATATTATGTGGCTTTACAAGCCTTATAAGATGACTTCATCAGCCTCATATAAATTCATATAATCATGAATGGATTTGGTTTTAACAGATCATAATCATTTGTTTTCTGTCAATGTTTTATTTCTCCATTTGCAATTTATTACTGACATTTATTACAGCTTTCAGTTATCGAGATCTTTCAGGGGAATAATCGTGGAATCACATACTGCAATAGCTTTCAATAGAATTAGTTTATCTCTGTTTACTCCTTGCTTTGACAGTCCATCATGGATTAATTACAACTTTGAATGATCAGTGTAAGGTTTTGTGGGTAAAATAAATCAGTGCTGCAGAATGAAGAGAGAAAACATGCATTATAATTACAAGCGTGTTACCTGAGTAAAAGTTGGATGTCTGAAATATGTGTATAACAGTAAGGTATCAAAGAAGATAAATCATGTTATTGCCACTAAATCATTCTAATGTCCTTATACAGTAAAACTTCACTTAAACTACCTCAATAATAAAACCATCTCAAGATTAAGAACACTTTTACAATAAGTCCATGTTCACTGTTGTGCTCTTTATTTAACCTCCGAATATCTGAAGACCACCTAAATAAGAAGATCAAGGGTCCCAAGGTCGGGTCTTATTATTGACGTTTCACAGTATACCATCAATACGAAATGTAAGGATAAGCTATTAATAAGGAATGAGAAGAATAATGTGAACTCCATAATATTCTAAAGGATCACTTTTTTTAGATGTTTATCGGTAATTTATATCATAACCTTATCTTTCTAGATGTTGATGATTTTAATTCCAAATGCTTAGAGCTAAAATAAGATACAACTTACAAATTAGTGCAAAATTTGTGGATTAATGCTTCCATTTTACATGGATGAGAATTTTCTGCGGATTTGCTGAAATCCAAAGATTTGACCCTCACAAGGGCTGTTTTTGAGACAATTTTAGATGCTTAAAAGCCAGGAGCTTCACTGGCCCCTGGACCCCTTGCCGAATTTTTAGCTGTTTTTGTAATTTTGCATTCTCATGTCTGAATTTAGCAAGTTTTGAAGAGTAGTGTTTGTTGATGTAAGCATACTTTGATAAGTTGCTTAATTTTGTTATAATGTTCTTATTTTGTACATTTTCAGATGGAGATTTCGAGGTACTTAAGGACACCAATGTGTTGGGGAAGATGGCGGCTGGTCGTGCATTCGGGGAATTGGCAATCCTGTATAACTGCACGAGAACAGCGTCTGTCAGAGGTACGATACTGGAACCAATGTTTGCTGTTGAATTTATGAACTCAAATTTTTCTTTAATTTCAATACATTTCTTAAACACTGGTATGGCATTTTCAAGATAAAGATCAGACCTAAGGTGTTGAAATTGTAAATGTGATGTTTTAAACTTTTGATACCTTAATTAACCAGAACTTTTATGTGATCCAAAATATGCTGTTCAGGAATATGTGTTACTTCTCAAAAAAGAACACCTTTCCTTTACTTGTAGTGAATTATTCTGGCGCCAGGGGATGTTATTTTAATAATTCAAATCTCTGAACTGGCTCTAGCAAGTTTCTCTATAAAACTGAAACAGAATTAAGCAAGCCAAAAAAAACAGTTTTCTTCTGACAATAGAGAGATTGGCTTTGAAATATTAAAAGTTAACATTCCGTGTCCTTGTTACAAAAACCTTCCCTTCAATGAAACAAATACATTTTATGAAAACATGTAACTACCAATGTCGTACAGGGATATTTAAGGAACTTAAAAACTTGAACAAAGGTTTTCAAGATGTTACCAAAATTTCCGAACATCATATTTTGGTTCACGTCTAATTGGTGGTACTAGAAAATATTGAATTTGCAAATCATGTTCACATTTTATATCGTTGTGTAAATAAATTGTGTTTTCTGTAGCTGTGAGCGATGTTAGAGTTTGGGTATTGGACCGACGTATCTTCCAGGCTATTATGATGAAAACTGGTATTCAAAGACAAGAAGAAAACGTCAATTTCCTTAAGAGGTAAAACAACATTATCTTGTTTGATTTAACTTTCACTATCAAGCACACATCTCCAGGGATTTCCCTGACGCAGAAATCTTGACTCCCTGACTCCCATTTTCAACTAACTGTGCATCTCTGGGACTCCTAAAATAAACTTTTGTCAAGTATAAACTACAAATCAGGGATCCTACAAATTTACTAAGGACCCTCAATTCGTCGAACATGAGGGTTCAAGGATCCCTAGCTGAAAAATCCTAGGGAAAACTCAGCATCCCCTGTCTTCTGTTTGGACTCTTCTTGTTTTAACCGTACACAGTATGAATATATTTTCTCCTGAAGGGATTGTGATACAAAAACAGAAACAATTGATTGTTATGTAAACAAAGAGTGTGTATGACATTGGCGATATGGCTGAGAAAGGTGAAGTCTAATTTCAAGAATTGTAAATGGTCTTCTTGAATGTTTTAGTCACATTTTGATTTGCATCTAATTGAAGAAAGTAGTTGGAATTGAGAACTAATCCATGTGGTAAGACTTGTTCAGATTGTTCAATCTAAGCAAAAGGTTTATTCAATCAGCCTTGTTAGTACGAGGGAGAATTGTCTTGCAATTGATGGAAGTATTTACTTTACCCTCCGATAGCAATTTCCAGTTTTCAATGAAATCTGTCACATGTCTACATCTATAAAGGTTCCTACAATTTAATAAAGCATTGCTTGATAACTAAATTGGACTTTAACAAATTTTGGTCTAGACTCCGTCACATTGCGTTCTCTTGTGACTGTCTGTTGGACTTTTGTCTCATAGTTATTGGAACAAATGTGTCTGACAGTTAGTTGTTCTGACAGAAACATCAGGCAGCATGTCATGTATAGTATGCTTATTCCTTTTTCATTTATCAGAAATGACAAACTTACGAAATATGGCGACATTTGTATTATTCTTGCCAGTTTCTCAGACTAATTAAGAGTAATTAAACATGTCTATGGAAGCAATGCAGGGGTCTTCTGAGGTGCAATGTTAATTAGTTGCACAAGTTTACTGATACTAAGCTGTATATTTCCTTTCGTTAGATTTTATATTGTTAATTATTCAGGATTCACACCGTCTTAAAAGTGCTCTGTGGTAATTAAGAGTCCTGAAAAGTCCTTTTTTGTAGGACCTTAAAAAGTATGTAAAGAGTCCTTATAAAAAGATTTGTTTTGAATTTTTCCATCATCACCAGTTTCTATACCAATGTATCAACAAGTAACATAATAACTGTTTGGTTAAAAAGAAAAGAGAAATTTGTTGACCCTTCATATAGTTTTTCTCGCACAGTTTTAAAAGTCTAGTGAACTAGTTCAGGAGGTATTTCTGGAACAATTCCTTAAATTTCGAAAATAGTGAAAAGCAGTCCTGAAAAATAATAAATAATATCATTAAAACTTTCTGGAATTATTATGCCCCCCTTCGAAAAAAGGGTCCGTAACCTTTTCGCTTCCGATCAATAACTCGAGAACCCATTGACCTATCATCCTCAAACTTGCTCCACACATTCATTTTGGGGTCAAAGGTCAAGGTCACAGGGGGCAAAATGTTTACAAACATCTCTTGTTTCCTTGTATTGGCTCTGTTATCAAGTAATAACATAAATATCAGTATTTGTCATCAATTTGCTGCAGTACGTTAAATGTTTTCATTGATTAATTTTAATCACTAGAAAATTATCAACAAATGTTTCTATTTAAGTGAACATTCACTTATCTCGTTTTTTAATGGAATAATCATGGCTGGTAGATATATGTGATAAGAGTAATTATCTAACATTTCTGTCAAACATTTCATGTTTATGTAAGAAAGTGAAGAGATAGGGAAAGCTGACTTAATCATGTCTATTTAAATGAAGTTTTCGTCAGCAATAATTGAAATGCTGTGTGAAATTACTCACGTAGAAGTATTAACAATAGATTTCTAAACCGGGATTAAAATTCTTCAGTAGTAAATGTGAACCTCGGTAGGATATATTTGGACATAAAAATTAAAATACTGCTCCTAACAATAGTTATATACTTAACGCCATTCAAAACGCAACTATTTCACTTAGCCTTTATTTTGTTCCAAACGTTTAGTAGTTACAAATGATTAGATAATTCTTCAAAAAGAAATTAATGTAAGGCCCTAGTATTCATATTTAATAATTGATTAAGATTAGGAAATTATGTTTGAGAATTTCTTTATAATGTCACCTTGCTGATGCAAACAATTTTTAGTTGCGTTATTAATGGCATGGTGTATATATAATACCAAACCATCCAAATTGGTCAATCGTGAACTGTGTTTAAAAAGACTTATCTCACAAAAGGACGGATTACCTTTAGAAATAACTGAAATCAATTCTACATAAATGTATAGAATTGTTCATTCAGGTATATTTGTTTACGTATGTCCTAGTCGTTTGGACTGGATTGAAAGTTTATTGAGCTTCAAATTTTTTTTATTTGAACTTTAAGGGCTGAACGCAAAATTTAGGTCATTGCAGTTTGACTCATGCATCAAGTATAAATCTGACGTTACTTTTGTATGACACTGACTACGCTGATAATTTTGCCTAACTTCAAACATTGAAAAAAATATCAAATAATTACGCCAAGAAACAACTCTGTCTATATATGCAACGAGGGATCCTTGATTTTCTTCGATATTAAACTTGATCCAATCTTTTCTGAAACCAAGCAGGAAACCTCGGAGGCTTGATTGGCATAGAAGCTCTAATCATGAAGATTGTTTACTAAGCAATTTCCAATTTGAAGGGATACTTGATCTCCGGTATTACACTTGTTGATTACATTGATGTCAGTGACAATCAGATTGTCTCCTTATGTTGATATATTCCAGCCAAATGTTGTTCTGACAAAAGTCCCCCTCTGAGTCTCTTCATGCCTCATGATTCATTGAATGGTGTTAAGCATTCGAATTCACCTTTACTGCAAAGAATGCTGCTTCTTCTTTTATATCTGTTTAGCAACTTGTATGACAGTCGTCTAGAAGCTGTCAGTATCAGATTCAGTCACATATTGTGTCTTATCTACAAATATTGATTATATACACTGGTCTTGTCCATTATATTTCCTGACTAAAGTTATTTCAAGTTACGCATTGTCTGAGATTTGTGTGTATGGCTCATACTCGGTCATTTTAAATTGAATTGTTGCATGTCTTACAGTGACATTGCCAAAGATCAGCAGACTTGGCGAAATGTCATCTGCTTGACAAATTACTACTGATGACTTTAAACATTGTTCTTTGTTTTTTTAATATTTTATAGAAGCTTTCTTGCTGTAGTTCTTAATGTTGATGTCTGGTGTCCGTGTCTAGAATCATCCTTGCCAACTCACAAATAAGTATAAATGAGCACTGCTATGGGATTTACAACCTCTCTGTAAGTGATGTCATTTCAAGAAAACGCAAAATGTGAAGTCACTATTTGCAACAGGAAACAATATTTATTCATATAGTCACTTCGTTTTCATATTGCCATATGGGGCAAATATTACTTACTGCCAGTACATGGCGAAGTCACATGTGATGTTTTCTGGAAATGACGTCACTTAAAGAAAAGGTTGGAAAATGTACAGCAGCGCTCAAATGGTGATGATTTGAGACACATATGATTCAAGTTCTGTATTATTCTGTACACATATTTTATTCAATAGCTTTTATTAAGTTAATATTGATCATTCCAAACTTAGCTGGAGCAGTATGCAAACTGAAATCTTCATTCCTACATTAATCACAATACAGTCTAGACTGTCTGAGCGACCCCCTGCTAATATTGACTGACTGTATTAAATAAACCCTTATTTTTTCCTCCGAAAGCATTGTACTATATATGTATTGGGAATGTCTGTTATGACTCCCTGTAAGATACAACCAACTAACATCGAATCTCTCTCCCGAAAATTGTCATTGCAAACAAACGAGCCTGTTAATAGCGTCTTTCTGATTTTTTGTTCCCATACCACATGCGAGGTGTCAAAACTAGTTGTCAAACTGACCCCAATGACGATAATTGCTCCTGGCCGTTGGACATATTAGGCAGACGATAGTTTATCCATTGATAGTCACCTGTTTATCCGTAGATAGTTGTAAAACCAGTGATAATCGCCATTTAAATACCTTGCGCAATGCTTATTAACTTTTCAACAGAAATGGGGTAAAACCCAGTGCAGTACAAATCATGTTGTATATTCTAGTTATAGGCCTACTGAATTATATGTCTACATTAATCTGTGTATTGAAATAAAACAAATTTTATGGAAAATTGTCGGTAATCTGATTTATTAACGGTCGCCGAATGACTTTTCAAACAAATTCTGGTAAAAAATTACATAAAGATAATAGTTTTATGCTAAAAAAACACATTACTGAAAGTCGAGTATAATTCAGATAGACTTAATTCGGTCAGACATTCTAAAATATTCTAAAATATGGAGGAAATGCATCTTTGCTGAACTTTCAAATTAGTTTTTTGGCTTCTGATATATTATTCTATGTAACATTAAACCAATGCTAGGTTTATTTCTATAGGAACCGTATTGTTCTTGCCAGGCTTATTCAATAAAAGGTTTCTAGCCAAGAGTCTGCAATTGATTTTACAGAAGTACTACATGAAAGGACTGTAATCTACATTGTACTAGAGGGCAGGACTGGTTCATTTCCATGTCTAGTTGTCTGAGTCACAGGAGATTGTCACGAGTTACCTCCCTTTATCCCTTCTAGTGTTTCCTCCAGTTTCCCCTTTCTAGAGTTCTCTACCTTTCTCCCATATAGATATTATGTATAGAAGGCATAAAGGAGAGAACTCTAGGACGGATAAAGGGAGAGAACTCTAGAAGGGATAAAGGAGAGAACTCTAGAAGGGATAAAGGGAGAGAACTCTAACAGTGATAAGGGGAGGGAACTCCTTTGGTCTGAGTACAGTACATTGTGATCCAATCTTGCAATGGTACTTAATTAACCTGGTCAAGATAAAGTGAGAGCTCCTGCATGGCATGGTTGATAGACTGCAATGTTTATTAATGTTAAATACATACAGATTGTTAATACAATATGAAATCATTTGTAAAGCTTGTTTAAACGAAACATTAATTAGATAGAGTGTTTTTTAATCTTATGCTCATCTCTGTCTGCCATATTGTCTCTCTATTTATATACAATATTAATCCTGACATTCATTGAATGATTAGCAACCTGTAAGTGTGGACAATCCATAGAATGTAATCAAAACAAAGGAAATTATGGATACATTGGTATTAGGCAATATTTACTATTCAATGTTCACAAAAGTTTATCTTGTGAAATTTTCATGACAATCTCCCATGGTCGAGTGGTATAGGCATCAACCTTGGGAGCAGGAGGTCGCAAGGTTTCAAGTCCGGTAGAGGTCCATTCTGATATGCTTGACTGAAGAGCCACCATCTAGTCTGATAATAGTTACTGTGTGCATATATGCCAGATGCCTGGTATTAAAGGATATTAAAAGTGCTCAGAAAGTAGGTGTCTCATAAGTCAGAAATGGCTGGCCCTTTTAATAGGGGTGACACTATAATGAATAAACACACAATTTTCATAACTGAATTAGGAAAAAACAAGGAACAAATATTCCTGAGCAATCACCTCATATGTTGCTGTTGTAATATCAATACTTTATCTTTTACCTCTCATTTATGAAGAATTTGCTAGGCGTTGACAGTATCACATTTTGATAAAGTCAGTCTTATCATAAAACTATGTCACTATCTTTGTTTATTAATTTAATATCTTCATTGTATTTGGTTTTGATACAGTATCAGGCGTGTCAATTTACTGATAACAACTTTATTTTGTTTTGTATTAAGTAGGATATGAAATTATAGTACTTTAAAACTTAGAACAATTGACTAAATTTTTAATTTATGTTAATCTTAAGAAACGTACGTGGAGCCTCAATAATATATGCAATACTTAATTATTACTGATTAGTTATTAATTACTCATCAGTTTTATCAAAGTTGAAAATATGTCAAGTAAAAAAATAATGGTTGAAAGTTTAAATGTCATAAAAAATTATATTATTGTATATAATATAATTTTTTACTGAGAATGACTATTTCAACATGAGAACATTTTTTTTTATTAAGGATGGGTAATGGAACTTTGTGATCTAAGTAAGGTTAATGGCCAGGATGAGGAACTTTGTGATCTAAGTAAGGTTAATGGCCAGGATGAGGCACTTTGTGATCTAAGTAAGGTTAATGGCCAGGATGAGGAACTTTGTGATCTAAGCAAGGTTAATGGCCAGGATGAGGCACTTTGTGATCTAAGCAAGGTTAATGGCCAGGATGAGGCACTTTGTGATCTAAGTAAGGTTAATGGCCAGGATGAGCTTGTTTCTTTTTGGAAAAAGATTATTTACAGAAAAAATCATACATTTGAACTTTCAAATACTGTTATTACGATAAGAGGGCTAATGTTGTAATCTTTGAATTAATATTGTCTTTGTATATTTCGGAGCACATTCATCATACAAAGTAATCACCGACATTATGAATAATTCAGCAGCTCATTGTTCTCCCTTTTAGTCTATTCCTTATTGTCTATTTGTTAAACATGCGGCTGGATTGAACACAGCAAGGCATTCCTTCTGCGTATTTTATCAAATATCACAAGCACTCTAAAAGCCACCATTCACTTTGTTCTGTCAGACATCATGTTTTATACTAACTCCTACACTGGGTGAAGACCTCGTAATGGAGAGAGTGTTATTGCATCCCTCTATGTAGTGACTGATTTCATTGTTGACTTGTTGATCATAGTTAAGAGACAGTACATGTATATCTTGCGGTAACATTTCACTGTAGGATTCGTTCCTTGTCAGTACAAGCCTGTCTTAAATAATCAAAATATTTTGTCTCTTAGGTTTTGAAGAAGACAGTAAAATGTCACAGTCAGTCTTTTCAACAACACCTTTCAGTCTTTTCAACAACACCTTGTAGCTCAGTCTTTTCAACAACACCTTGTAGCTCAGTCTTTTCAACAACACCTTGTAGCTCAGTATTTTCAACAACACCTTGTAGCTCAGTATTTTCAACAACACCTTGTAGCTCAGTCTTTTCAACAACACCTTGTAGCTCAGTCTTTTCAACAACACCTTGTAGCTCAGTCTTTTCAACAACACCTTGTAGCTCAGTCTTTTCAACAACACCTTGTAGCTCAGTCTTTTCAACAACACCTTGTAGCTCAGTCTTTTCAACAACACCTTGTAGCTCAGTCTTTTCGACAACACCTTGTAGCTCAGTCTTTTCAACAACACCTTGTAGCTCAGTCTTTTCAACAACACCTTGTAGCTCAGTCTTTTCAACAACACCTTGTAGCTCAGTCTTTTCAACAACACCTTGTAGCTCAGTCTTTTCAACAACACCTTGTAGCTCAGTATTTTCAACAACACCTTGTAGCTCAGTATTTTCAACAACACCTTGTAGCTCAGTATTTTCAACAACACCTTGTAGTTCAGTATTTTCAACAACACCTTGTAGCTCTCCCACTTCTTGTTCTTCTTCCTCTACATCCAGATGGGGAGGCATTGTCTTGTAGATGTGGTGTTCCCTGTAGCAACCCGTCCATTGGCTGTTTGCTCACATCCACAACCTGGTGTCCTTGAGTGATGAGGTCTCTGTTGTGAAATGATGGCATTTCATCTTTGGAAAGTTCCAGGCATCTCAGCCATGTAAGCATTCTATCTTTGGAAAATTCCAGGTATCTCAGCCATGTTGGCATTCTATCTTTGGAAAATTCCAAGTATCTCAGCCATGTTTACATTCTATCTTTGGAAAATTCCAGGTCTTTCAGTCATGTTGGCATTCTATCTTTGATAAGTTCCAGGTCTTTCAGTCATGTTGGCATTCTATCTTTGGAAAGTTCCAGGTATCTCAGCCATGTTGGCATTCTATCTTTGGAAAGTTCCAGGCCTTTCAGCCATGTTGGCATTCTGTCTTTGGAAAGTTCCAGGCCTTTCAGCCATGTTGACATTCTATCTTTGGAAAGTTCCAGGCCTTTCAGCCATGTTGGCATTCTATCTTTGAAAAGTTCCAGGCCTTTCAGCCATGTTGGCATTCTATCTTTGAAAAGTTCCAGGTCTTTCAGTCATGTTGGCATTCTATTTTTGGAAAGTTCCAGGTATCTCAGCCATGTTGGCATTCTATCTTTGGAAAATTCCAGGCCTTTCAGCCATGTTGGCATCTATCTTTGAAAAGTTCCAGGTCTTTCAGTCATGTTGGCATTCTATCTTTGGAAAGTTCCAGGCCTTTCAGTCATGTTGGCGACCTCTTGGTGAGATTTGTTGATTATTGCAGAAGATTGTTAGAACTGTTCTTGCTAGGTTTCGCGCTGTTGTTATTTTCTTTTACTACTTATAGTAGTTACGTTATCATATTTATCACACTACACTCCTTTCATTTAACTGTTTCACTAGTTGTGATGTGAACTTCTTCAATGTATTTTCGTTGTTCATGACTTTTAAAGGTATTAATGATCTTCACTGTAATAATTTTTTGTGACAATGTTACATTTGGGAAGACTCTTGTCAATGAAGACATTTGTAGTTATTTGTACTGTGTCTATTTTAGATCCGATCAGTTTACAACATTTCTCCTCTCTATTATCTCCAGTAATTACTATGGATACAAAGTAAATGTCATTCTTCTATTCAAAATAGTTGATTTTTATTTGTCCGTCACATTCTGGGTGGTGTATGTGTTCTTGAAAGTCTATTTAAAGGTACATAGTCTTACATTTAGAAAAAATATCCTTAGTCAAACATCGGAAAAGTGTTTTATATACGGGTATGTATTTTCTATCCTGACCTAAGCGCCGAGTTAGTGCTGTCATAGCAAAGGCATGCACTAGTCCTGTAATTGGATCTTCCAGGAAACTTTAAGGAAAAATTATAACGCAATATTTTAGAGTACGTACGTCTCTATGAAGGCATTTTCATGCCATTTTTTAAAAATCCTTACTCAGCTTGGACATATTTTGTTAAAAAATTAGACTATCTACCTTAATGTAAACAAGCTGTTGTGGATTTTGATTCCAAATAAGATCAGCATGATTGTGGTATTGTGTTGGTATTGGTTTCCTTAAGCAAAGACTATTAAAATTGTTTTTGTTGAGCTCTAAGATATTACTTGACCTGTTGATCATGAAACTAATTTGGAGAATGATTTAAGTGCAGGTCCTGTCCATCAATAGTTACAATTTGAAAAAATGAAATGGACAAGTTATGGGGGACCTTGACTTCAGGAATCCATTTTCTCTTGAAGGATAATTATGCTCTTCTGACTTTTACTTGTTCACATAATTATATCTTAGTTGCATTTGTTGAAAATATTTGATTGTGACTTTAGGATATTGCACATTGATTTACATGGAAAAAGTACTATGGAGTATATGCCAAGTTATGTATTAGAAGATTGTTTTCTCTTCCTGGGGAAGTTTTCTGAATTCCAAAAATTAAAACATTCCCGCCTTAATATTGATACAGTAGATCTTCGAAATCAAACTGTCGTCGGATCCTGCATTTAGTTTGAGCCATCAGTGGTTTGAGACATCTATGCTATATATATGTATACATGTACGAGCTGTCTGTTCCTGGTACAAGTTTAGTATGCATGCTGAAAGCATGACATTTGTGTTTTTTTTTGTGTTTTCATATTATAGAATGCTCATCCTGATTTAATATAGATGTTGTTGCCAATAATGTATTGTGATAACTGTTGCTTACTGTCTCCGTTAATGAATGTCAAGGACCAGTGGGGAGTGTCCACACCCTAGGAATGTCATAATAAACATACTTACCTGTTCACGGTCTCTGTTATAATGATCAATATCTAAGTGTAGGCAAACTTTTCCATTATTCATCATTGGTGTACTTTCTGTACTAATTCTGTTTACGACATATGTTAGGAGACAGAGGAACTTTTGTCTAGATCAACTGATTTGATCAATTGTTTGTGTGATTCTTGTTGACTGGCTATCAGTGAAGTGATTGTTTCCATCAGAACCAGGGATGGTCAAGATTGGGTTATAAGAGCTTACAACAGGACATATAATGGTGCTACAAAGTGTCAAAGGAAATACATTCCATCTTCTATGAGACTCCTAGTATTGAGACCTCTTTTACTTGCTTGGTTGTCCAGTTTTTGATTCCCCCAATTATTGTCTGTCAAACTCCATTGAAGGTTACGTGGTTTGACTTGTCTTCTCTCTATACACAATGCTAATTGTCATTAAAACTTTTGCCCTATGTTTACCTAGAGAAAATTGCTTAAATGACCTCATTTAAGTTTCACATAGTTGAGAAACTCATTGAGCCTAATTAGTATTGTTCTATCAGTATGAAAATAGCTCTCCTTAATGGAGGTAAATAAAGATCCTAAAACATATTCCTCGTTGGTTCATGTATTTGCTTGCCAATAACAATATTTTGTAGCCCTACAGTTCACAATTGATTTAGTTTTTTTATCAGGTTTGGTCAACAAATGTTGAAAGCTTTTAATCCACTTCTAAAAGATAATAATTGCTGGGTGCTCAAAATACTTCCATCAGTTGTGAAATAAGAGTAATTGCAATCAAAGTTGATGCATAAAACTATACATACGATTCTCATAGACTTTTATGCCCCCACTCTAAAAGGGGGAGGCCCGGGCATATAGGTTTGTTTATTATTGTGCTGTAATTTTGCATTTCCGTACATGTTTCCAGTGTGCCTTTGCTAAGAAGCTTACCAGCAGAAAAACTATCCAAACTGGCAGATGTCCTGGAAGTGGTAAGTCTTGAATACAATAAGTAATCTCTGATTCCATTCCTCTTTGTTCTATAAACTGGTATCGATCTACATTCTTTTAAACAATTGGGACACAGTAGGAGATTTAGTGGTGAAGTTCTAATGATGTAATTGTGAAGACAAATGGTGGGTTATAATATATGCCATCTGTCAGTCATATATCACGCAACTAGGCTTTTATTGTCTGTGCCCAATTTTTCTGGGACAGATGGAAATAAAACTGTCAAAGCATCATAGTGTAATGCCCTTTAGGAATTCCAGCTCTGTGAACAAAGTGCAATTAGTGGAACGTTTTGTCTCGGAGTGAATAATATTGAATAAAATTAATGTGGCAGCTACATTTCAATAATTGGGATATGTTTATAGGCATCAATTATTAATGATACAACTGTATTCTCATAGTTGAAGATAATATACATATATAGTTTTGTCTGTCATAGTTGAATGTATTGTCTGTTCTAGTAAATGCTGCTAGAAGTTAAACATAATTTCAACTTTCTGTGGATACCATAAATTCAAACGCAGGAGATTGTCATGAGTTCTCTCCCTTTATTCCTTCTATACATGTATGTATGCATATACAAGGGACTAAGGGAGAGAACTCTAGATGGGATGAAGGGAGAGAACTCATGACAATATCCTGGTGATTCAACTTAGACATTTATTAAGCTTCTTTATCTTGAAAATAATAAAATACTCACTTTAGAATAATTGTTTTATAGAGCTTTAACACGTCTCTTGACTTCCTCATTCCTTATAAAACTGTTCTTGCTGACATTTACAAGTCTGGTAATTGTAATTTATTAGTTTAATACGTTTTCATTTTTTGTGCAACCAGAAACAACCAGCAGGTTGTGTTAACTTTTTTTAATAAATTAATCCACCATTGAGTGAGCGTGGGCAACTATTTGCCATGTTCACCTGCTTAATATGCAGTCTGAATTGTGACCAAATGTCACGTCGATACATTAAATAAAACCCGCCACTTCTGCGTACAACTTGTTTGTCTTGAAAAAGGCAGAGTGCCACAACATTAACCAATAAATAATGTTGTTTATGTTGCTAGATCGTGATAGTGTTGCCATCTAGCTATAAAAATCAAAGAGCTGAAAGCACAGAAGTTGGTCGGTATTGAACACTGGTTGTGTATTTAACACTTGCAGGTTCACAGAAAGTACAAATCATTATTGTCCATTGTTCAACAATTAAATACATTTCATTGTGCAGTAAAGATTTCTACTTTTGAGTTATGCAGGTTACGTTCAGATGTTGAACTACTGTTTAACCAATTCACTGACCTGTTATTCTTGCACCACATCTAGATAAAAGTTATTTTCGTATTTAGGCGATGTGACTGTCAAAAATTGCATAAACTTAAGTCAGTTGTAAATCATCCTACATATGCAGATTTCAATATTGTTTATTCGACTTCACGCAAGTATGTTGGTTAAATGTATTTTACCAACATCGTTTTTTCTAAAATCCGAAGAGTAAATCAACAATTAATCTCCACGATTCATCTGCCGTACATGGAACCAGATGATGCCAAAGATTTATAAGCTGTATTAGTTACATATCAAATATCTCGAGATACTTAAACAAGCAAGAATAAGCTGCTGAGAAGTATTTCCATTAATAGACTGAAATAATTATAATGAAGATTAAATGTCTACAAACCTACACTGTGCTTATAGCGGTATAGTAATTGACATTGACAGAGTTACCAGTCAAAAGAACCAAAAAAATATATTTGTTCAACATTAACACTAGGGCCTGTATACACATTTCAGACTTCAGTCATAGTTTGAGACTTAAGCTTTTATTTCGATGAACTTTGATCAAAATTCAAATTCACAAGAATTGTTGCATCAAGAAAGCTGGTATGAATGGTTCAGTAGCAAAAGTAGCGATTTCTGGGAGTGATTTCTTGTTCAACCACTTTAAAATATGTTTTAGACTAAGGATTTAAATGTTGGTGAATACGGGCCCTGGTTTAACTTTATTACGAAATGTTTTAAAGTCATTCATTGTAATTTATTGAAAGAATTATATATAAATTTACTTATCAATTTCAGGACTTCTTTCATGAGGGAGAGTATATTATACGTGAGGGTGATACTGGAAACACGTTCTTCATCATTAACAAAGGGGAGGTAAGTGAAATATGCGTATAAAACTTGAAAATTGCAGGAGAAACAAGAAGCAATGGGAGGGTAAAGTTTTATATTTTCCACGGCTTAGATATGTTTAACTACGATGGCCAGATGTGGTAAAGTTTTATATTTTCCACGGCTTAGATATGTTTAACTACGATGGCCAGATGTGGTAAAGTTTTATATTTTCCACGGCTTAGATATGTTTAACTACGATGGCCAGATGTGGTAAAGTTTTATATTTTCCACGGCTTAGATATGTTTAACTACGATGGCCAAATGTGGTAAAGTTTTATATTTTCCACGGCTTAGATATATTTAACTACGATGGCCAGATGTGCTAAATGTTTATATTTTCCACGGCTTAGATATGTTTAACTACGATGGCCAGATGTGCTAAAGTTTTATATTTTCCACGGCTTAGATATGTTTTACTACGATGGCCAGATGTGCTATAGTTTTATATTTTCCACGGCTTAGATATGTTTTACTACGATGGCCAGATGTGCTAAAGTTTTATATTTTCCACGGCTTAGATATGTTTTACTACGATGGCCAGATGTGCTAAAGTTTTATATTTTCCACGGCTTAGATATGTTTTACTACGATGGCCAGATGTGCTATAGTTTTATATTTTCCACGGCTTAGATATGTTTTACTACGATGGCCAGATGTGCTAAAGTTTTATATTTTCCACGGCTTAGATATGTTTTACTACGATGGCCAGATGTGCTAAAGTTTTATATTTTCCACGGCTTAGATATGTTTTACTACGATGGCCAGATGTGCTAAAGTTTTATATTTTCCACGGCTTAGATATGTTTTACTACGATGGCCAGATGTGCTAAAGTTTTATATTTTCCACGGCTTAGATATGTTTTACTACGATGGCCAGATGTGGTCAAGGTTTTTTCCTAAAGAAAGATTAACTTTTATATTTCACGAGTATAAAGTAATATAAATAGTTTCGGCAATAATAGTGGCAAATATTTGTCTCTCAAAGTGACCTAAACATTTTAAGCGCAGAAAAATGGTGAATTATTATCTGATAATTCACAGTGAAATTATCAAAGCGATCATTTCACTGAAACGGACTACTTTTTCCAAAAGTGTTTAATTCTTTTGAACATTCAATGTAATCATGAAAACAATGTTCTTCTTGTTGATACTAGGTGAAGGTCACTCAGACAATAGCCGGATTTGATGAGCCGCAGGAAGTGAGAAAACTCAAAAGGGGAGATTACTTCGGCGAAAAATCTTTGCTCAGGTAAATAATCGAAATGAATGAACTTGCAAGAAATAAAAACCATTTCAGCTAAATTTTGTGTGATACTGCTTTCTGTAATGATGATCTTGTTTGTTGGGCAAATAATAGAAAAAAATATCGACAGTTTTGCTTAGAAATACCACTGGTTTGCAAATCTGTAGTATTCAATTAACATTTCTCGCTACAGTTCTTGATTGATTTGTCTAGTTTTTGTCATTATGTCAAATGTTCTAAAGTCAGAAATCTATAATATTGTGAATCGAGTTTGAAGAAAGGTATATCTGTCTTTCACAGTCTTTATCATGTTTGAACAATAGTGTGCATGTGTTATATGTAAAGTCATTCCTTCCGTCCTAACACAGGGGAAGATTGCTTTTCTCCTAATGTTCCTGAAATGTCTGGTATTGTTGTCTCGGCTGCATTGATCAGATAGAACCTTATACTGTTGCATAATTCATGTTACTGAAAGAGTAATTTTCATTCAAATAAATGCATTTTCCTATCTTATCGTGCATGAATAATACTCGATTGTAATGTATAGTCAATGGTGAATATGCGTCCGATTAAAAAAATGTTGATTAATGTATAACATTTCATTCTTTGAATAACAGACAATAGCTACTTGGGGATTGTTTGCATTGTCGTATTAACCACTCTGGCACCAACTCAAAGTGCATTCAGTAATATAATAAATAAAACTGTCTCTGGCTTTCTGTTCTTTCTGGCAAATTCCATATTCAAAATTGCAGTGTTTATGATAAAATCTCAATAACGTAACTTTAGTCAATCGTATTGCGTAGAATGATGCATTAGAGCAAGCTTTCAATCTAATGAATATTTCCCCGGATGTTAGATGAAGAACTAGATGGATATACTATACTTGCTGCAGATTCTATTCTTATTATACGGCTGAAATGACGACATGTTGGGGTCACACAGTGAGGAAAACTTGTATCAAATGTTAGGCTGTTGTTACTGTTGCCAGGAAATGTCTGTTGAAATTAAGGGGTGTTGCTTTAAAGATAGGGAGTGTATTTTTGATTGTTTGGCTTGATATGAAGATGCATGTGAACTCTCCCAATTTCCACTGGAGGCTCCCGGATTTGATAGGCCACTCACACTTTCCTGCAGACAGGGAGTGGGGATCTCCCAAATCTTTAATATCGTTATTTTTTTAGTTAATTTTTGACTGGTTTGCTGAAATTAAGTGTCAAACTGATAACTGGGAGTAGTGAAATTAGGATACCAGTCTGAAAATTGTAAAAACACATTTTCAGGGTTAAATAATAGACGCTCTCAAACATAGAATTAAGCACTTGGCAACGTTGATCAAGATACTTCTCGACCCTCAATTGTCATGTTGTTGATATAGTTTAACATGTTTCTTTTGTATTCAGATTTAAAGATCGTTAACTTTATCAACTTTTTTATGGGTATGACCCCCAGATAAAGAGTTAATAAGCAGAATATTACCATTAACATTATACATATTGACTAAATTTTAACTACAGAAAAAATCTGCCACTTTTTGTGGAGCAATCTCCCGATTTGCCCTCTGAAAAAGTTATTACATGTGTAATAATAATAATAAAAAAAAAAAAAAATGATCATAATAATTATACTTAATTTATAGAGACAATGCAGTTATAGGCAATTGCCCAATCTTGCCTGTGAGCCTCTATAAGTTCACATGTATATGTATGAAACATTTTGAAGATATTTACTACATGTATATAGCTACTATAGCTACGCACAGGACTGTTTGTATTGGAGGTGTTTTCATGTGAAGATAATTTTTTGCATGTCAATTTTTAGTTACAGACCAGGATACAAGATTAGGTGCTTATATTTTAAAGTCATTACCTTGCACAAAACTAGTATTTAGTCTTAATCTGCTTTGTTCATTCCTGCAAATTTTGATTTAGTTCCTTGAACATTTTAGCCCACACGTAATCATTTTCAGCATACCTTCCATTGTTCATATATTGCTGTCGCTTTGTTGTCCCAACATCCACGGGAAACGATTTGGTGGTGTTATTGTTGTTCAACTTGTTGTTGCTGTCTTTTGCTGCTATAGATTACTAAGTTCCCACATCTGCAATAATTACCTCCTTCGTTCTTTATTAGTCTCCAGCCATTTTGATAGGCAAAATTGATAAGCACTTAATAATATATAGAGAAATTCCCAAATATGTAATAATTTAGAAAATATCGAGAGAGTTTGCATACATGTGACAACCACCTTCAATCTTCTGCCCACAAGAGTATAATCAATAAGTATTTTTTATATATCTGATTATTACATTATATTCCCTATGAACTTTAAGGAAATTTGCATATTAATATGGCCGACAATTCAGAACAAGGGAGGTAAATATTGTAAGTGTGGGAACTATCTATTGGTGTAATGTAAGCGTATTGCTCATAAATTACCGACACTTTTTGCTTAACAGAAATCTATTCTTTGCTGCCTCTTGCATACCGTAGAAGGTACACTAGTTCATTGTATGGATAATGTTGCTGCAACCAATACAAACATATAATATTTCCAAGTAATTGATGGCTGCCTATTTGTGTTTTCTCTTGTGCCATGTTAAAAATAGTGTTCATAGCCAGTATTGATTTTTTTACCGTTGTCATATAAACCCAATTCGATAAGGCTTTCATTACCGATTTATCCACTATATTGGGTATAGGGTGGGAAGGTTGTTTAAAATCATATTTTTAAATATGAACGGATGAATAATACAACACCCCTATAATCGATTTTTAGGTAAACATGATAATGAAAGAAATAGCGAATTTGAGTTATGACTGTTACCATTTTTGCTTGAATTCAAAGATTATCAAAATATTTCTCTTTTGTTTATCCAAACCCATGATAGCGATTCAAGGTATGTTGTGCTATGTTAGGATATATATTTAGAAGTTTTGGGTACATACAGTGTATTTATTGTGCCTCTGTGTTTTCCTATCTAGCTTATACTCGTACATCATACTATATTCAGTATTTCCTATCTAGCTTATACTCGTACATCATACTATATTCAGTATTTCCTATCTAGCTTATACTCGTACATCATACTATATTCAGTATTTCCTATCTAGCTTATACTCGTACATCATACTATATTCAATATTTCCTATCTAGCTTATACTCGTACATCATACTATATTCAATATTTCCTATCTAGCTTATACTCGTACATCATACTATATTCAGTATTTCCTATCTAGCTTATACTCGTACATCATACTATATTCAGTATTTCCTATCTAGCTTATACTCGTACATCATACTATATTCAATATTTCCTATCTAGCTTATACTCGTACATCATACTATATTCAATATTTCCTATCTAGCTTATACTCGTACATCATACTATATTCAGTATTTCCTATCTAGCTTATACTCGTACATCATACTATATTCAGTATTTCCTATCTAGCTTATACTCGTACATCATACTATACTCAGTATTTCCTATCTAGCTTATACTCGTACATCATACTATATTCAGTATTTCCTATCTAGCTTATACTCGTACATCATACTATACTCAGTATTTCCTATCTAGCTTATACTCGTACATCATACTATATTCAGTATTTCCTATCTAGCTTATACTCGTACATCATACTATATTCAGTATTTCCTATCTAGCTTATACTCGTACATCATACTATATTCAGTATTTCCTATCTAGCTTATACTCGTACATCATACTATATTCAGTATTTCCTATCTAGCTTATACTCGTACATCATACTATATTCAATATTTCCTATCTAGCTTATACTCGTACATCATACTATATTCAATATTTCCTATCTAGCTTATACTCGTACATCATACTATATTCAATATTTCCTATCTAGCTTATACTCGTACATCATACTATATTCAGTATTTCCTATCTAGCTTATACTCGTACATCATACTATATTCAGTATTTCCTATCTAGCTTATACTCGTACATCATACTATACTCAGTATTTCCTATCTAGCTTATACTCGTACATCATACTATACTCAGTATTTCCTATCTAGCTTATACTCGTACATCATACTATATTCAGTATTTCCTATCTTGCTTATACTCGTACATCATACTATATTCAGTATTTCCTATCTAGCTTATACTCGTACATCATACTATACTCAGTATTTCCTATCTAGCTTATACTCGTACATCATACTATATTCAGTATTTCCTATCTAGCTTATACTCGTACATCATACTATATTCAGTATTTCCTATCTAGCTTATACTCGTACATCATACTATATTCAGTATTTCCTATCTAGCTTATACTCGTACATCATACTATATTCAGTTTTTCCTATCTAGCTTATACTCGTACATCATACTATATTCAGTTTTTCCTATCTAGCTTATACTCGTACATCATACTATATTCAGTTTTTCCTATCACAGGCGTTCGTCGCATAAAGGTCCCCAAACCCCACACTACAACTCCCAACACGAAAATGTGAAATCTTTTTCCCCCCACGATATGTATCATATATATCATTTTTGTAACGCCAGATTTTCGTGTTGGGGGATTGTAGTGTGGGGTTTGGGGACCTTTATTTGACGTATGCCTGTGTTTCCCATTGACTAAACCATGTTTTTTTTCAAACACAGCAAGAAAGCTTCTCCATGAAAGCTTTCTCGAAATGTTTAAAAAAACAAATGTTCTGGGTAATACATGTAGGCTGACTTTGAGTAGAAATAAGGAAGCCGAATCAACTGTGCTGCATTTCATTGGAATAATTTTAGACAGAATTTGTGAATATTTTCGCACGTCAAAATGTATGCAAATATTCAATTTCGGAAATTTTAGGAGCAGAAATGCTTTTTTTTCATTGTAAATAAACAGAAATTATGCTGACTGATATTTTCGTGAAATTCTTGAATTTGCGAAATTCGCAAACATTTCCACAGTTAATTATGAAACATTATTTTTACACAACAGCAATGCATTTTGTTTCTTGTTGTAAATATTTTGTTCTTATGTTGTAAATGACATTCTGATCCATTTAGTCGTTCTACAATTGCTATAGTTACTGGGTAAGTAATTATCTGACAATTTATCAGCAAAATACAGAATTCAATTAGTCCTTCAATTTCTTGATTTATTGAGAAATTTTCTAGCTGTTACATTGATTGATTAACTGTTTTTTGTGCAGACAAATTGCGTTACTGAGAAAATATCACTTGTCAGCGTTCCCCGCTAAACCATTATACAATTATGTGGAAAGTAATTGAATTACAAGACAATGTATGCTTACTTCCTTTAATTGAAATATTACTTTTAATTTACTGATGAAATTATTTTTGTATGTTTTGAAACTTAATTATTCTTGATTAAATCGTTATTGTTGCATAAATCAGGCTTTCGAATTCTGTTAAATAACTGCTCCTATTTTTTTGTCATTTTGAAACTTAAAATCTTTATCATCACAGTTTTCACAATTTATAGACACAAAAATATGTTTTATTTTGAGTTAACTTTAATATTCCAGTGGGTATTGATTTCTTCCATCATATTTCATTGTTGTGTATCACAAAAATATGGGATGTTTTTAGGGGCCATGTTTCGAACATGAGGGCAATTTGTCTGTAGGAGAAATAAGTCATGAGCATTGATTTACATGGTCATTCCTCCTTCAACAAACTTCCTAATGTCACTACTGTAATCATCCTCAGTACCCAGGCTATTCATAAAATATAAGGTACTCTGGCGAAACTTCATAATGCGTGAATATTCATTAGCATTTCTCGACCAATGAAATGGACTATAACAATAAAAAAGGAATCTCCTTTGTGTAGAGCTATCTGCAAATTCGAAAAAATGGCAGCCTAACATGATTTGAAAGCCGCAATCTCATTGGAATACTCCTTGGCAATTTCCATATCGCATGAGGTGTGTCATATATGTGACCAATCGAGCGTCTGGATTTCACCTCATTAATAATTCATGAGTACGAGATATTTACAGTCATATTGCCAAGGGTATCATAGATGTTATGAATAGCCTGGGTACCGAGGATGTATGGTATTGTTGTATGTCATATACTTAGTTGATCATTCCAAAACATTACAACTAATTCTGCTTAAACATTAGACTTTGAACATAGAATGCCTAGTTGGGTAGTTTATATTTTTTTAGACATCTGTTTTTACTATGTATGGTCATTTTATGCTAATTAATTTTTATAGTGCTGTACATATATATTACATACTTTGCTGTTGTGCTATAAAATGCTGCAGACCGGCGCATTAAGTTAATTGATTGTATTAAACAACAAGACGCCATTTACCCACGTGGGATAAATATTGTACTATTTAACATAACAACTTCGTAAGAGGAGACAAATTGGAATAAATTACACAAAACGTGACAAGTGTTGGTTGCCACATGCACACTGGTCGGTCCATAGATAGAACTTACATGGTATTTTACAGTAATTGGATATCCTCATTTGCGAATGCAGGCTTGCGGACGGAGTTTGATGTTTTTATTGCAACTAACAGTTGATACATTTATCTCTACTTCAAAAGCATACATTTGATTGAAAATCCCCGGTGAGGCCACACAATATGAGATAGACACTTTGTGTTGGGATCAATCTAGGGTCTAGTGACTGATATCATTACAGAATTTACAATATGTGTAATCAGTTTTCTGATGGGATCAATCTAGGGTCTAGAGACTGATATCATAACAGAATTTATAATATGTATGTAATCAGTTTTCTGCTAATATTCTAATTGTGTTCCTTAATTATTGCGTTTGTACATCAATTTATATACATTGTAAATGTTCCAGTGTCACACCCAATGTTGAATACTGGGACAATATTGCGATTGTCATGTACAATGTGATGTATAAGGACACTGTATTAGGAAAGCATCTAAATTGTTCAATCTTCTTGTTTATTAATCAATTTTCTATTAAAAAGTAAGATTTTTTCTTGTATGAGTTTTGTATTATAGTATTCCTCATAGCCAGAGTTGTTCAATGTTTGTACCCTTTGCTGTAGTTATACTGTGTTATTCTTTCTATTGTATGTACATGTATTTCAGCTTGTCATGTCTTATGTTGAATTGACCTTACGTTTGTCTCGTACTTAAATATAATATGTTGTGCTGATGTTTGAGATCTGTGAGGTTACAAAGACCGTTACGTTTAGAATACAACATAATCCTCATGTACATAAGATCTAGACACAGATATAACTGTCTTTGTAATCTATCAGAATTGCTGTAAAACGTTTATTATGTTCTATCACACTTCTATAATACATGGTAACATTTGAGCACTCCAATAAGCCTATTGTGTTTCAATTATTCAAACATTTCCATATAAAGAAATAATTATTGGAAAAAAATGCTGATGTACCGGTATTTCAGCATTCCAAATTGTCAGTTTGTACCTTGCAATGGTAACATTGAATTAATATAATGTATCTTACATAAGATGTTTTTCTGATGCTGAATTAAACTGGTTATTGGACATTTTGTGAATAGAATCTATAAGAAAAGAACGCAGCGTGCTAGCAGAGTTTCTTAGGAAGTATATTTCTCATCAGTAGCTATAGCAATTTCCCTTGTGTATATAATGCTCTACACTATTTCTTGCTTCATTATAACTGATGAAATATAGAGACTTTATTTAAGACGAAGAAGTTGCTCGCATTTAGATTGATATCAAATACCTACTGCAGCTTTCGACTTTCAATCAAATCTTGCGTGATGTCACGAAATATTGAATTTGCTGCAACAAAGCGTCTTTGGTTTTGAAATAATAATGTGTGTGCTCATTTCTTCCTCATTGTATATAAGCCCGGTTTTTATCATGTTGTGGTTGTCATGTTGATCTTTTAATATCCTGTCTATCTTGTTGCTTCATTTTTATCTTTTTCGTTATTTTACAGTGAGGACCGGCGAACGGCAAACGTACTAGCCCTGCCACCTGGTGTAGAATGCTTGACTGTTGACAGAGAGTGAGTACTTTGTATAAAGTTTAGCATAACCCCTTTTTTACAGGGGTTAATGTATTGTGAGGCATCTTTCTTACAAGGGTTGGAATTGACCCCTGCACCGTCCGCAATCACATGTGATTCATTGTTTTAAGAAATATATAACAGCACTATAGATTGTCATATAGATATATTTACCTTCGAGTTCACAGTTTTTATCAAGTGCTAATCTTGGTAATTGATCTTCTTGTAAAATTCTAATCAAAATATCATTTATTTTGAATGCCAGCTAAATATAAGTACTTCCATATTTCTATATTATGGTACCATGATAAAGGGAGAAAACTTGTGACAATCTCTTGCCCTGTTCCGTAGAGATGTTTGCGGCTAACGTTGCGTAAAATTTGCAATTTGGTTCCCCGTGTGCATTGAATGTGATACAGTGGGCCAGGGATACAAAACAAAACAGTTTCGTAACGTGAGCAACTGTTAGCCTTAACTGAACGCAGGGCTGTGGTACCATGCAAGCATATATTGAACTATCTGTCCTCTGAAACTATTATTGCAAACTTAAAATATGTATTACATTTTGTTCAACTGATCAAATTATCACATGAGATCGTTATCTGCTAATTATCGAGTTCCTGGTTGATTGTAGGATTAAAACACACCCCATTACTCTGTTAATGTTTCACCTATTCGCACTCGTCATCTCTGGCCCCGATCTCTCAAAGCATCTCAGATAGAAATCTCAGCTCAATATTGAGATTTTGCTCAAATCAGAGCCGGAGTTTGAGACTGATCTCATTTTACATGTCTTAAACAAATTCTAATGTTCGTGTTGTAATACCAATTTTGAGTCCAGATGAGAACAATCTTAACAATTGGAGACAATATTTGAGCTGAGATTTGGCTCAAATTGAGATGCCTCGCGTGATCCAGGCCAGTTCTTGTAAACAGTTTGGTATGTTCTGAAAAACAGTTCAGTGTGTTGTTATAATTATTAAAGCACTTGCACAGATAATCAGTCTTTAATTCATGGTTGAAGACTAATGTATCTGGAGTACTGCTGCAGAATATTTTAACTGTATATAAAAAAAGACAGGATTAAAAAACTTGAGTACACAGGGGTCCCACTAGGGGCTGAATCGCAAGGGTCATTTTATAATTCTGACCGGATTTTACCATTTCATAGCCTAAGTACCTATAATTTAGAGAAAGTTTGACCCTTCAGCCAGAACCAGAAGGGTCAAAATGTGGCCTTCTTGAAATTCCAGGGACTAAAGGGTCCCTTGTCGCAGTAAACATATGGGGAGGTCTGCAATCTGCAATCTGCAACCTGAACTATGCTATAGAATTCTGAGTATATCGATGGTTTAGTGCAAGACTATCGTAACTCCCATATTATTAATACATAGGAGTTAGGATAGTCTTGCGTTGAACCCTCAATTTGATCAGTCTGATGTTACCAGTATGTATGACATTGTATGGCACACTGTGCTAATATATATTGATTTGAGTTTATATTCAACACTTTGTACAAACAAGCATCTTGTGTTTCACACCGGTCAGTTTACCATAATCAATTGCTAAAATTAGAAGTTATTTTTAGCCAAATAGAAATACGTTAAGATTTCCAAACTCTGAAAAAAGTTAGTCTGTTTTGGCGCCTATTTTTGTTAAGACCACAAAGATAGATATCTGGTACAGACGTTAATGTACTTTATATCGCCTCATAACACAGAAAGCTTTTTCTTCTCACTGATACGTTTATTTAAGTAGGATCCATTTGTGATAGAACTGACTCATAGGCATTATGTGTCTTCATTTTAGGAGAGTCTTTTGTAAGAAAATAAGATTATTTTATTTGTCTGTTTGGTTAAATTGTATCGGTTTAAATCAATATGAACTTCCCTACGCTGGCAGCCAATATTGCCATTATGTTAAGTAATCATTTCCTATCAATGTTTCTGTCTTACTGGTACGCGTTTCGTAGACCATTTGATAGCAAAAAGAGAAGATTCCTCCTTTGCTGTATTATTTCATACAATAAATTTATGATTACCAAATATGGGCATGGAACAGAGACTGAAGGTTTTAGTGGAAGTGCTGATAATTACAGTCTAAATGTAGAATTGCTCGGTTCTACAAAACGGTTGATTACTAGCGTTTAAATTTCATCTAAAAATCATTAGTATTTATTTCAGTCTCATGAGCTTCATTAAATCTCATATATTTCACTTATTACACAGGCACGAGAATTTTCTGCGGATTCACAGAATCCACAGATTTGATGGTCACATTAGGGCTGTTTTGAGACAATTTAAGCCATCTTAGATGCATAAAAGTCAGGAGCTTCAGCTGCCCCTTGACCCCTTGCTGAATTTTCAGCTGATGATGAATGATTATATTGCAACATGTATTGCGTAATAATGTCCACCCCTCAGACAAATATATTACATTAAATGTTAAACAATGTGACATTTACTTAAAAACTGTCCAAAGAAACAAAGCCTGGATCAAACAATTTCATTTCCAATGACTCATATAAGCTCCAGATGAGGCTTTGTACATAATTTCAGATACATGAAATTCTCTTTACTTTATAAACATTTGCAAGATAAATGCAACATCGTTTGTTCAGAGAATTGAATTCCTGTGTTTGTTCAGGCACATTCAGTGTATAGAGATAAATTTTCTGAATTTGATTACTTCAGCTCTGTCAAATACTGTACTTGTATGCTTTTTGTGTTACATGCTTCAAATGTTGTTGAATGAAGGAAATGGAATAGTTATAGAAACAACAAATTTCATCATTCCAACAAAGACCTAAATATATATAGTATTTAGGTCTTTGATTCCAACTACAATATTTGAAATCCTTGTCTGACAAATGTCACCAATGCCGTGTAATTTGTAAAATAAATCTACTTTGCAATTTCTTCTAGCTTGGATCAACTATAATGGACAAGTCACAGGGGTCATGTACAAGTCTCAGGGGTCATGTAACATGTCTCAGGGCTCATTTAATAGTCCCTGAGGGCTCATGTAATTAGGTAACTCCATATACATGTATTATTTCTATTCCATAGGATTATCTATAATAGCATATGTTCATGTGTAATTCAAAAAATAGATTTTCATAATTCTATGACTATATGTGTATTTTATGTTTTTACAGTTCATTTAATCAGTTGATTGGAACTTTGAGTGAATTGAGAGAGAAGGACTACGGAGATGAAGCAAGAGGTGTCCAAAGGTAACGTAAATGTTTCTATATAGATATCAGTTCATATATTGTCCTTCATAGATCAGGTTCCATTTGTTGAGGTCATAGAACTTCATTGAAAACTTTCAGTCTGAAACAATTACAGTATTATATTTAAGTACAGTTACTAATACTAAGAAGAAGAACAGTAAGCAGTGACACGCTGTCACAATGAAGTTTTAGGTGTATCAAGCGAAAACAAATGTGTATAATGGGTAAGGTTTCGAAGTTTAACTAGCAGCTCGTGGGAATAAATCTACATTACTTTCGGAATAGGTAGCGGCAAAAAACGATCCATAATATCACGATTTTTTGCTTTAACGAGATATTTTTCTAATTTTTTATTTCACAAAATTGTGTTCTTGAGGCAAAAAATACATTGAAATAAAAATTATATGTAATTTTCATTGCTGACCTTTAACCCTTGTTCACTGAACACGGTGAGGTGAGCTACTGACATTGATGACGTGGTTCTAAACATGTTCTGTTGGAAATATTTAGGCCTTTCAATAAGATAGGACCTGATTTGTCTAATCTTTAATGAATTTTCTAAAAGGTTAATTAAACCATTGAACTATAACCTTTGACATATAATCAGTCTGATTTCTATGTCAGATGTGGTTAAAACTTTAATAGTTGTAATGCTTAATGGAATGGTTTACTACGAGATATTCCTCCTGTCAAACAGTATATATCTGATAAATACTTAAGGCAGTCTGCTTTGTTTCTATTATGACCTTTTGGTCACTTAAGGTGGTCTGGTTTATTTCCTATCGTGTGATTATTTCACTCAGATCAAATATGTATTGATCATCACTATAGTATACTTCATCATACTTACAACAAAAATGAATATTTTTATTCAATAGATCTTGTATAAGTAGATTATGACTATTTATATTTCTCAAGGCTTCCATTACAAACATCCTTAATTCGGAAGCCTAGCTCTGTCGTCTGTCAGTTTACTGGTCTTGAATAATTCAGACTTCATACTGCGGATAAATGCTTACTACATTATGAGTTTATAATAGATGAAATCCGAAATGTGATAAAAATGGGGTTTTACCCGCAGTACATACAAAATTTAATTTTAGATCCATTGAAGTTCAATCAGATGTTAAAGTCTTTGTTTCCATCGCGATTCAAGCGAAATGTTTACAGTATATTGTTGTTTTTACAGTCCATTACATTTTAAAAAAGGTGTAGTGAAATGTTTATGTTTGTACGTAAGCTTGACAGAGAAAAAACACGGTTGAAAAGTAAACCAAACAGCAATTATAGCTTTATGCACAAGAACATTTCCCTACCTAAATTGACATGGATCGGTCCTGAAAGTTCATGCACACAGTCAATCTAACACAATTACCACAGGATAAGACGGAAAAAACTGCCTATTTATACCAATACAGAGTATATCTATGATGTGAATACGTGTCGCCCAACTTATACAAAGTTGGCAATAACTCACCATGATGCTTTATTATTCATGCCTGTCTTATTATATCTTTGACAAATTAAAAGCGAAGGAGTAGGAACATAATTATCACCTTGAGGGTATGATTATAGATTTTTGCTTTCTTGGGTTGAGGCAAAATATGACTTCACAAAATAGTTCAAGTATGTAGAACTCAACACATTACTGGTCTAGTCAGGGATGGTAACTCTTTGTTCCCCCATTGCTAGTCTAGTCAGGGATGGTAACTCTTTGTTCCCCCATTGCTTAAGTGAACTGGGTCAGCATTTTTGTTTACGGCGTACAGTAAAAACTCGCTTAAAGACCACCTCAATTAAATAAGACCACCTCAATAACAAAATCATCTCAATGATAAGACCACCTCAATAATAAGAACACAACTTTCAAGTCCATTTTCACTGTTTTGCTCTTTATTCAACCTCAATATTAAGACCAACTCAATAAGAAAACAAGTTTGCATGGATCCCATGGGTGGAATCAAATATGTTACAAGTATGAGAGGTTATTGTTCGGATTGACACCATTTTTTATGACTCAAGTACTGCTGAGACATTGATTGAGTTAATCACCATGCAACCAATATCCTTCGATCATCAACTTATGTCATGTAAATTTTACCCTTTTTGTAATAGCTTAATTTACAAGACTTTAATTCATTTGTTTAAAATTACAAACACCCCATGAAAAATTGAATTTGTTTATCCTAATTGCCACCGGGAAATCCCATAGGGGCGAGCATTCACTATTTTTAAAAACTATATAATATATAACTATTAAAATACATATAACTATTTTTTTTCAAAAATCTAGTGTGAATGTTTTTATATGTGTCTATCTTAATTGATTAAAACTTTGTCACAATGCATGTTTTCTTTAAATTTAAACCTGTTTTTTTTTAAATATTAATTTTTATTTATTTATTTATTTTTTAAATATTTTATTAAAACTACACTACTACAATTTTTAAAGTGACAATATTATTTGGACTGGCTAGCAGTTCTTGTTCTTATGTCGCTGTATAATTGTGGCTGCATATGTATGTAAGCCTAGACTGTCCGAACACCCTTTAATTGTCAGTTTATCTCCTCTTATAAATAGGTGTTAGTGTAACATTTAATTTCTATTGAGGATTAGAAAAGTTTGACTAACTTAAGTTAGTTGTTACAACATAGTATAATTGTTTTGGTAATAGTCCAGACATAAAAGCTGTGTTTTGTTTAATCACAGGAAGTTTGAAAACAAACAATCACTTTTCAATTAACTGTGTCACACAGAAGTAATTATGTTCTTATAATTGACAGACTCCACTTACAGTGATGGAGTGAAGTACTATATGGAAGAATGAGTAACAATTAATCCAGTCTGAATTTCCCCTAAGATTTACAAATTATTTCATTAAATGTTTCTCACTTTATGCAATTTATCACTTCAATATTTTGATTTGCGCGATATGGGAACTTATTGCATCGTAAGAAAGGGGATAATATTGTTATATTTGACAAAAACATCCGATGCTGAAAATGCTACAGTGGCTGTTAGTTGTCATCCTGCAAGTGTTTGTAAATCAAATCATGGTGATCAGAAAATTGTATGTATTTGATTTCGGATTATCTTTTGATGTATTTTTAATTTTCCATACTATGTTATGTTGCAGTTTCAAAATTTTGCAATGGTAAAAATGTACACAAAGTACAGAAACTTACCATTACTTTGAAATATTCATTTTTTGTAATATTAATGAACAAATTAATTATGAACTGCCGAAAATATTTTGCTATTATTATCGTTGAAAAAAATGTATTGGGGACATAATACAAAGACTGTATGGGGAATTATTTTAGTACAATTATGTACACTTAATTTTTTTTTTAAACGTCCACTCGGTATTTCGTCGAAATATAAGAACAGAAATAAATGTACATATTTGCGCCTATTGAACAGACAGGCAACCTGAAATATTTGTAAAAAGTGGTCAACAATACAAAAATTTGATAATTTGATAATTATTTTTCTAATCCTATTTGAATTGATTAATTAATTTGTAAAGTTAGTCATGTAACCTGCCAAATCAGAGTACCATTACCAATCATATTGGCGGCCCTGACGCAATTTCTTCAGTGGTCATTCTCACCATCTTTTCTGTGGATTGCTTTGAAATGAAATTAACCACTTGCTACACAGTACACATGATCCTCGTGCCAAAAGTTGAAAATCATACTCACAGTCAAATGTGGTCAATATAAATAGGTATTTTCTATGTGAAAGTCGATACAGTACTATGTATAAAACTAGAATGCCACATTTTAAGTCGACATATAAAATCTTTTTTTTAAATTTCTATTTTATTACATGGACGTTTAGAATTTTTTTTCAGCATAGTTAATGTTCTTTATGAACTGAATTGAAACGTAGTCTTGTATGTTGTATCTTACAGAACCAGCACAGGCTCACCATCCGATGGAGTGATATCACCCACGGTTGAAAAGATTGATCCTGAGTATCAGTTTATACGATTGGAGGATATGGAGATTGTCGCTACTCTTGGTATGGGAGGATTTGGACGTGTGGAGTTGGTAAGTTGTTGATCATTTCGTCATTTCTTGGCCTGGGATGGCATCTTCATCTTCATTAATCAGCGTCTCTTTAGTCTCTATAAGGAATTGGAATAATCCTTGATTTATCTGAAAATCTGGATTTGTAGTGTTAGGAGATTATTCTGAGATCTGGGTATTATTCTGAGATCTGGGTTTTATTCTGAGATCTGGGTATTATTCTGAGATCTGGGTATTATTCTGAGATACAGGTTTTATTCTGAGATCTGGTTCAACCATTTATAGTGCATTTTGTTGTCAAGCATTTCTCAAACATAATTCGTCATCAGGTTTTGAATTACTGTAAAACCTCTGTAAGAAGACCACCATCCATGGAACCCATGCAAAATGGTCTTCTTATTGAGGTGGTCTTAATATTGAGGTTGAACGAAGAACAAGACTGTGAAGATGGACTTGAAAAAAATTGTGTTCTTAATTTTGAGTTTTTTTTATTGAAGTGGTCTTCAAGTGTGGTTTTACTGTATAATTATCTTCATTTGTACTGATGTTATGTTTGTTTCTATTGGTTACCTGCTAGCTGCTCTTGGAATCCATTATTACTTATATATCGCATTTAATCGTCTGCAAGAATTCAAACGTTATTATCACAGACAATGCATGTATTCAACTCAGAAATACTTTTTGTGCATTGATCATTTCAGCAAGAACTTGATATAAGAAAACAATTGAATTTTATGTTGCCTGAAGGAACAAGTTATACTGTCATTCTACAGAGAATTAATGGAATGTTACAATGATATTATCTCCTACAAATCTAATAAAAATGAAAGCACTTTAAGTGCAAAGACATTCTGTGATCCATTCTCTGTATGGATTCATTTATTTGTCTCTGACAAAGAGAGTTCTCGCAGGTGGCATTCTCGTGAAATTGGAGTCTTATATTAATGAGTAAATCTTCAGAATGCTGTGGTGCGTAATCTCTTACCGCTCCTAAAGTAGCTCTCAGAACCAATTTTCTGCAGTAATTCCGGGGGATCGAGGGTACAAAATCACTAACAAAGCAGCAGAACTGCTGGCAGAAATTGACTACCACATTTTACATCTCATCATCTGATGCTGTGGGTAAAAGTATCATTATATAAGTTTGAAAATTCCAACACAAATTTAATTTGTTAGAAATGATAGTTTTGATTACTAACAATCTCAGTAGAACAAGCAGACCTGGAATTTATTACTATCACAAACCACGACACCAGATTATAGAGTTAGCAAGCTTGCGTGAGCGATTCATTCGAAAAATGGACCGTTAAGCAGTGTTATTTTGGTCGGGAAATATCGGGATGAAATTCAACACTGCAACCTACTTTAAATCCGACAGTGTTCCAACAACATAGAGTCACACTTACTTGCACGATCGGTAATTTCATTTGTTCCATGGAAGCTATTACTAGGTATGATTGTTGACTTGAGTACGGCTTTCTTTGGACAATGCTCCCGTTTCTATATTAAACTACCCATATCTGTCAGGTTAAAGTCAAGTATATACCGGACTCGACTAAAGAGCGGACGGTATGCACGTACGACAAATACGTTGTTGCGGCAGACTTTTGGTCAAATGGTGGTGTTATTCGGCTCATTCTTGAGTAATGATATAAAATTTAGTGCAGATTTAATATTTGCCTAAAACAAGATTTCTCGACAGAAAATTTTGCAACAAATAATGAAATATTGCACCGATAAATTAATGTCTGAAAAAATCAGTCGGTGTTTTTGAGAAATTATCATGTCTGCAAATTTCTTATTGGTCATTTGGTCAAAAGTTTAAGTTTGGAAATTCAATTGGATTGTTGTTGTTAAATTATGAATCCTGAAATGAGAAGCAGCAATCAAAACTTACACACAACTGTCTGTGTAGATCTATCATTCAGTGATTATAAATAAACACCACAGCCAGATTCTCAGATTATGCTTTGCCATTTCATTTGGTAACCTCTAATTAGGATCATACATTGGAGCACTGAAACTATCATTATATAAGTGGCATTATATACCATTGGGAAAAATGATACATCAAAATGAAAATTCATACACTATTTGGAAGGTCCATGAGAAGTTCAAGAACTTTCAATAAGTAATTCAAAAGTTCATGAACTGGAGGTTCATATGAACTTTGATGGTAGGTTCATAAAATGTTCAGGAACTTTTAAAAAGTTATAGAAATGTTCTAGAAAAGTTCATGAACTTCATGAACCTTTTTGCAAGGGTTAAGTATGCTCTATTAGAGTGTGTTGATTGGAAAAATTGTCAATTTATTTTACCTTGGTGTGAAAGATTGCACCCAATGTAATCTATCAATGGATATATTTTTAAACCGAATTTAGCTAATTTTATTAGTCATCAACATGAAAGCAGGGATTTTGACAGATCAGAGAAGAATTTCTGATTTATAACGACCATGGAATACTATGAGGTTCCATTTTATCCAAATGTTTTCCGTATGCATTTTCAGTCAGAATATTTCTCCAGTGACAGTGAATTGTCGTTGTTCTTTAAGAAAGTCAAGGGTTAAAATGTCTTAATTATTGCAAATTATGTCAAATGTCATATTCAAATTCATCGGCAAGAATGTTAGTTCTTACTAAATATGTAAGAACATATATTTAACATATGTTTATTACCTAAAGTAAGAAATACTGCTTTAACGGTGTGTTCCCGAAATTACATCTGAACATTTCACTGAAAGAGCATGATTGTGTAGTTTTTCATCGGTAGAATGTCCATGCAATGTAATTTCAATAAATTCCTTGGCAACAATTTTAAGAGAGCATAAAGTTACAGAACCCAAAGCCAAATATTGTTTTTCTTGTGATTTAAGAACTATTATTTTGGTGCTTGTTACGACAAAACAACATATTTCCTACCACTCAGGGATATAATGATCCAGTTGCATTATCTCATTATTTCACAGACACGGAAGAAACAAGAATCTTAATTTTTCAAGAAATTAAATTTATGGCAACAGAAGTAGAAAATCATGCTTAATCATTCAATGGAATATACTGATACTTGTCTCCCAAAATAGCTTTATATATCTATAACATTTTTCATAAGGCTTTTGAGGTCATGGATGTTAACTTTGTTACTACAGCTTCATATATCTGTAATATTATACATAAGGCTTTTGAAGTCCTCAGGCTTGATGTTCACAAAGAATTAGTTTTCAAGATCGGGATCAAGATCAAATATAGTTTTCTTTTCAAACTTCAAAACATTTGCTATGCTAATCTAAATCTTCTTGCATCATATGACACAGTTATTTTGCATTAATTTCCCTCACATATAAATTCAAATTTCATATTTATTTAGAAAAAGATGGTTATAAGTATGACAAAATAATATCTCAACAAAAAGTTTTAAATGTTTTCACAATGGTGAGTGGGAGGGGGAGGGGGGGGGGGGGGGGCTGATGTTAACTGTGTTGATGTCCCTCTCACATCACGGCAATTGTTGTGATTATCTTTGCATAAAAAACAACTAAATAAGGGTTGATATATAATAAATGGAAAATATAATTGCGGAAGTGCTGTTTTTGTACTGAGAAACTTTCATACAGTTCTTTATATGCTGTAATAAATCTATCTGTCTAGCCTTGAAGTCATATAACTCCATGATTGATATTGTTCGATTACATTATTAATGGCGAAATGGAAATTTATGCGCATGCAAAGTTAGAAAGTTGACCTTTTTCACAAAGACGCTTTAACTGTCTTACTATATAGGTACCTGATTGTCCAGATAAACTTGGTATCTGATACTAACTAAAAATAGAAAGAGATAATAAGTATTTAATAAACTTTTTTACTAAAACTTTACTTACATAAACATGTACAGCCTGACCTCATTCATTCAAATTCATTGGGTTTGCAATTTCATTTTGAATAATACATAGTTTCGAATAGCCCATCTCAACTCAATGTGAAGAAGTGACATCTGGACCTAATATTTATTTCGGATGATACCAACTATTCTGATGGATGGTTGTCGAATAAACGAGGTCCAACCGTACATCTCAATGTATGTCAACATGTCAAAAGAGAAAATATATTGTCCACATTTAGAAAACAAAAGTAGACAAGGAAAACACAGAAAATCATAGGGTATACTTCCTTAACGATAGACTAGACACTAAATATGTTACTACATGTATATTATATATTTTTCAGCGCAGCCGTATTATATATTTTTCAGCGCAGCTGTACTAACATACTTTAGCTATTTGCATATCAGTGTTGTGTAAACCAATCAAATCTTACGTTCACCACTTAACCAACTTCTCTTCAACCGAACAATGTTTGTAACCTTGGATTGGTTAGCCTTTCAATAAGGGCTACATTAAATTACTGAAATCCATGGATCTGGAGTGACCAGCAATCATAACATATTTATGTTGCACAACAAATCTTAACCTTCAAATTGCGCTGACCATCTTTGATCAAGATATTTCTTGTTATTACAGGTGCAGCTGGCTGCAGATAGAAGCAAGACGTTTGCTCTCAAGTGCCTTAAGAAGAAACATATAGTAGAGACAAGACAACAAGAACATATTTATTCTGAGAAGAAGATCATGATGGAATGTAGATCTCCCTTCATAACCAGGTAAATTGTCCCTTCATAACCAGGTAAATTGTCCCTTCATAACCAGGTAAATTGTCCCTTCATAACCAGGTAAATTGTCCCTTCATAACCAGGTAAAATGTCCCTTCATAACCAGGTAAATTGTCCCTTCATAACCAGGTAAATTGTCCCTTCATAAACAAGTAAATTGTCCCTTCATAACCAGGTAAATTGTCCCTTCATAACCAGGTAAATGGACCTTTCTTAAGTGGCCTCCGTTTGGTTTTGCTTCATTTTACAGTGTTTGAAATAATTTAGAAAATCTGATATTAAAGAAACCAAATGCTTCATTATTGTTGGATTTCTCAGTTTGAATAATATCAAAAAACTACATCATGCTTTATGAATTAACATTCGTTAATCCTTGCTCCTAAATGGTGCATTTGAATGCAATACCTGCTCCCTTAGGGGAGGAGCAGTGGTCGAGGGGTAAGGCGCCTGACTCCTGATCCGAAGGTCGTGAGTTCGAGCCCTGTGATGAGCGTGGTTGGATCATGCTAGCTGTTTTTGAGTACTTTGATTCACTTTGTATAGTTTGGGTTTCTTTTATGGATGTCAACGAATGGCAATTTTGGTATTCGAATATTCTGTCAACCTTCCGAATGATTATTAGTACAAATGCATATTCGAATATCTGAATATTCGTTGAAAACCCTCGTTTCTTTCCTTTCACATAATTCCTTTATTCCATGGAATCTACTGATATCACATTCTGTCAGTCTATATAAACCAGACTTATTCAGAAGTTTGGCTTTGTTGTAACACTTTGTTGACAATGTCTGCCGCAAATGAATGCAATTACGCTGCCAATAACGTCATTTGCAGAGAAATTACACCTTTGTTTGTTGTAATTGTATCATGCACGCTGTTTTTGTTTTCTATGTAACACTTGATTTGATTATACAATCAATCACATACATTGATTAGCATTGTTTTAACTTGTAAATAACTTTTTACTGGTTGTTTATAGGGATAAGATATTATGCACATATTGTTGAGACATATTGAAATATCTCATGTCAAACTACGGCCAAGTTAGAGCATACCATACAAACCGTATTACTGAAATCAATATAATTTGATCACCTCCAGATTTGTGGGGAGGCATTGTCTTGTGTATGTGGCGTTCCCTGTTTCAACTTATTTTCTCTCTTCTCTTATATTTTACAGGTTATTTAAGACATTCAAAGACAGAAAATTTGTATATATGATGTTGGAAGTGTGTCTTGGTGGTGAAGTGTGGACTATATTACGTGATCACGGTAGTTTTGACGAGACAACATCACGTTTCGTGGTGGCATGTGTACTTGAAGCATTCCAGTACCTCCATTCTAAGGGTATTATATATCGAGACTTAAAACCAGAGAATCTACTACTGGATACTAGAGGATATATCAAATTGGTAAACAAATTTTGTCATTTTTCATGGCATGCTTAAAACTTCAGGCAAAGATCACCTTGGAAAGGATGGTCTCAGTTGACAAGTGGGTATCTTTTAGCAGTTTAAGATATAAAGTTGCACCATCTCCCTAGCAACAACATTAGGAAAATAGCAAAAAGTTGGTTGTTGAGAAGTTTTGCTCTAGAGAGGATAAATGAATAGTTAATTTGAAGTTCAGGAAAAATATACTTTGATACTTTTGTTGAAATGAGGGTATTGTTCAAGAGAAGGCTGCTTTGTAAAGGTTGTATTGTACTGATCAATGTTTTTAAGTGGCTTAATACCATTTTCTATGTTTGGTTGTTAATTGAATATGTCAATTATTTAAAAATCAACTGAACCCTATACATCTAGAATCATACTTTTACATCATTCGGAAAACATCGGCCAACTACGTCCAGTGCCTCGGATGTTGGTAGAGCAGTTGTAACTTTTGGAAATACCATTTGAATATCATGTTAAAAATATGGTGGCGTGAACGCTGGAGTGCTGTTGAAACGGGATTAGAATCTTCTATTTAAGCTATATGAAGACTGAAATATGTGAGTTTTTAACTAGATATGACAACAATAATCCATTTCCTATGTGAATTTATCGCAGTTATTGAAGTTAAATCCTTTTTACGAGAACTATTTTTTGACTGCACAAAATGTTGAATTTTGCTGCATAGTGCTCCTCCTGACATACATTAGAGGATGTTCGTAGAGTAACGAAGTGGTACGGAGATATCCGAGAGCTGTCGAGAATGCGTTTACATTTGTTTTGACTATGATATTTATTGCTTCCTTTCAGGTTGACTTCGGTTTTGCCAAAAAGATTGGATTTGGTCGTAAAACCTGGACATTCTGTGGTACCCCAGAGTATGTGGCCCCTGAGATTATCTTAAATAAGGGCCATGATTTTGCAGCTGACTACTGGTCTCTAGGAATACTCATGTTTGAATTGCTTACTGGAAGGTAAGGACTTTGGTTGCTAGGCAATATTAGTTTCTTCCTGTTTGCAATGGTTTAGTTATGGTTTCTGTGCAACATGATCTGTTTGTTGTTTATACATGTCAGCATTCTAGCTCAAAATTCAAATTCCTGTCCATTTTTGACAAGTTTGCATCTAAATGACTCCCAGCAAATTTCTCTGAACAAATTGTTCATAATATTGTAAAGGTAGTGCTTTCAGGTGCGTAGCTACCTGTATGCAAAATACACCATTGCATACACATGGCTATCAAAAATGGCAAAAATAAAAACACAAAAAATGCAATAATCAACAGTTAAGCATTTGTATACACTTTGGAATATAAGTTTTTTCTGAATATAAAACGCTTCAAAATTTACTCGATCGCACCACAAAAGTTCTAGAAATGTGTTTTTTCCCCCGTGGAAATCATGCCTGCTACATTCTATCAGCTCTTGCTATGCCCCTGGCTCATTAAAACATATTTTACAATGATAAGTGTTGTGTAATTTGCATGTTTACTCATTGATATGCCAGACACAATTGCATACAAAATATTGTTATATGTTCTATAAGTGTTTCAATCTGAAAAAGACGGCAATTTTCTGTAGTTCATTGTAAGGGAAGTGGTTCTGACACAAGCTTTAAAGGGACTCGACTCCAGAATGACCCAAAAAAACATGTTTGAGAAATAATTGCGTTAAATTCTATTTAACACAATATTTCATGCAGAAATGTAGATTAAAATGCTAAAAAATGCGTTTTTCATAAAAAATCGAGTCCATTTCGTACGATAAACATTGAGTAGGTCGGGGTATCCCGAGATATTTATAACACGGAATTCCCGCAGCGAATATAGAACAAATACCACGTGACCGATTACACATTTGTAAACAAGACAAGACTGCAGAATCTGTGTCTCCGATTGCCGACGTAGTAAGTGTTTTCTTCGTTTCACATTGTTTGTTATCCAATAAATATACGATGTTTTGGCAGTATTTAGGTCAGTTATACGTCTTACAGACAAAGACGACTCGAATTTTATTTTGATCGTTGAAATATTGACGTAATATTGGACATTCTTCATAGCGACATTACCACGACGGGTCATTTCAAAATAATTTGACGATACCTAATTAGCTAATTGGGTCTATGTTGTAAGTTAATATTATTTGTTATTTACACCATTTTGTTAAAATGCCCTCTCATGAAGCAAGTATTTTATTATTCAAATGGTTTATACGATAATGTTATCTTAATTAGCATGAATGAAAATGAAAGTAGCCCTTGATAGATCATAATTAACAAACTTTACAAAGGATCATCTATTGATAAGTTCAAGTTCTTAAACATATGTGTTAATTTACAGGAAAGCTTTTTTAATATTTGTAGGGGTCACCAGCCTCTGTGACGAAGACAATGCAATATACAGGGGCATGGGAAGGTAGAGGCCAAGGTAGGGGTGGACAGTGAGACAGAAAGAGTGTTCAGATGAAGGCCGTTTGAAATTGAATTTAAGATGAAGAGGAGAATAGGATGCGGCTACATGAAGAGGGAAGACAGCAAGCACATGTAGGTTCAAAATCAGTTTGAATTCATTAATGTATTTCCACTGAGTTTTAAGTTCCCCATGCTTTTAAACTTTTTGTGAGTCTTATAATATATCTATATACATTGTATATATATAGATGTGCAGTTGAAAAATCTTTTCTAGTAGCTGGGTTGATCTTTTCCTGAGTATAATTATTCCATGCTTTATACATGTAATATGTAACATGTACAGCTCATTTCAATTCATCTAAAGATCAAGAATGGCCCAAAAGTTTGTTTCAAACTTTTGAGCTCACTTAGATCTGAAGTTCTAAAATTGAGCTATTTTGTCTCCTTTTGTCCACCTCATTCTACGATTTTAATTTTTATTATCCCCCGCCGAAACGAAGGTTTTGGTAGCGGATATAGTTTTGGTGTTGCCTGTTCGTCACACTTTTTTCTTTCCGGAGCGATATCTTGGTATTGGTTAGACAGATTTCATTGAAACTTCCTATGAATATAGAAGGGTATTTGAATGATGCATATCAAATTGTGTTACATTACACTAGTGTATGACAGAGTTATGGACCTTTGGTATTTTCAAATGATCATGTATTATAATTATGGAAAATAATTGGAACCACATCTTGGTGCTGGTTGGTCAGATCTAAATTTCATTGCAATTTGAATATAATAATAGGTATGGGAATGATGCATATTAAATGCTCCATGAATCCATTTGAGTATGGGAGAATTAAAGCCCTTTGCTTCTGACGAGCAGCTAAAATGATGTTATAAAGAGTTGTACAGATTTTTCTACCCAAAGCAATCTCATAATAGTTGGTATTTATATCATATGATTAAGGGTTGTCTGTCCATCCACCAGTCTAGGGAATGATGCATATCCAATGCCATAGCTACATGTATAAACACCAACTTCTTCGAGGGGAGCATGACAAGCTCATGCTGATGAAACTTTTTTTATTATTATATGTCCTCAAAGTTACGACTCACTATATGTGGTCTTTTCGAGGGATATTAAATAACTAATTGATTTATATTTTCTGTAATTTGTCTTATTCTGCAAGGGATATCAATTCAACAAATTTGCTTGTTGTCTGCATTGTTAAAGTTTTGTTTATAAATTTATTTATATAAAGAGCAATTATGCTTCCAGGACATGATAGAACGATGGATGATGAAAGAAGAAAAACGTTGAAGGAGCTGACGGAAAGTCAGCCTCTGGTTATATTGGATATAACTGCTGTCCTCACAAAAAGTCAAAAGGGGCCCCTTGAACCAGGACCCTTAGCGCCTGTACCCAGCTGGTGTGTATGTACATTGTACAGAGATGAAGACAGAGTTTGCTATAGAATGGCCCCACAGTATTGCAACGACAGACAACCAGTTAGGTAAACAAATGTACCTTCCTTATATTTTCAATGTCCTTGTATATTTATACCACTACAAATACAGTTAAGCTCAAACTTACTCATTTTCAAAAAGCTTATACTTATCACTCTTGATGACTGCTTTCTTGGTAACTAACCAGTATGTGTGCCTAAATTAGAGATTGTTAGATATTGATCACACCTGACTCAGTGGGTTTCAATTTCTCGACCACCATTTTGACAATAGGGTATGTATGAGTCTTCCTACTGTTTATGATAACCATTAAGCAGGGACTAAATACTTAATTTTTTATTTATTAAACTTTTTTATTTATTAATTTCAATGTTGGCATAAATTTGCATTTCATTACAAACTCTGTTGATTATTTTTTAGAATTAGTTTATGTAGCTATATATTACTGTGTTGTATTTTTGTATTTTCAGGATAGGTAAACAATCACTGATCAGTTAACGTTGCGCCTACAACTGACATTCAGAGATGACATGTTAGCTAGACAAGCATAGTCATTAAGAAGACACAGATAGAGCAGAGCCTACATGCATTCTGCCTATAGGCAGCTTGTTCTATGACTATATGGGTGCTTGCGGGGATACAATCAAAGACTTGTACTAGCTGTCTATGTTCATAGATATACAGAAATCCAGAAGGGGACTAGTATACCAAGTAGACATTGTGTTGTTGATGATAGACTAAATACAATGTGCAAGTGAACATCTTCTAAAGACTGTTAACATTATTTCTTTTTAGTACAATTGTTATTTCTTGACAAAAGTTGATGAACCTTGCAAAGTCAAACTACCCCATCCAGTGGTAATTCTTTCATGAATGGTATTTTAAATATTAATTTTCAGTTTCAATGCTCATGTTCATTCAACTTAGACATCAAAAGTTGGGGTTTATTCACTTTAATTAAAGTGTAATATTTTGTTCATCCACCAGTTCTGGTTCATTTGAGAAATGTTGGAATGATAGTTATAAACTCATCTTTTGAGAAACATGACAAATTGGTCAATGGAGCTACCAGGATTCGCACCCCTGTCTCCGTTCTGGTATGCTAATCACTACACCACAGCGACTTACTCGATCCTTGTTCATTTATGAACAGCTACACAACTTAAAACTCGGCTGTGTGTTTCAGATATGTACAAATAGTTAATAGCTATGCATAAAATTTAAATGTTGCATAATAATGTGATTCCACTGTATCTCCATTGGTCATTACTCTCTATTGAAATAACTTGTAGACAAATGAAAGATTTTTCCAGTGAGTTAGCTGGAATGTAGTATAGCAATTTAATTTTGAAACTTTTTATGCATTTTAGTCAGTATTTAAAAGTAATAGAGAGAAACATAGAAATAAAAATATTCCAGAGAAGATGTGTCAGGGTTTATCAAGTAATATTCACTGATCATGCACCTATATTGATGTACAGTTAGTTTGAAATTAATCAATTCAACAGGGGAAAAGTCTTAATAACAAGTAATGGGACTTTTTTATTAATTAAACTATTTTTAATGTTTGTATTTAATTTAATGCTTGTTTGAGACCTAGAGTCCAACAAACTCGACCATGTCCAGTGTTTTAGCTCACCTGAGCACGAAGTGCTTAAGTTGAGCTATTGGGATCGCCCCGTGTCCGTCGTCGTCTAGAATTTAGACTGTTAACACTTAATATGTAACATCTTTTACCTGGTCTGCATGAAACTTGGTCAGAATGTTTGTCTCAATGAAATCTAGTCCAAGTTCGAAACTGGGTTAACACTCCAGAGGTTTCATTTTTACTTTATGTAAGTGTGACTTGGTAAAAATGTTTGCCTTAATAAAATCTAAGTCTAGATTGAAACTGGGTCATCTGAGGTCATAAACTAGGTCACAGAATCAAATGATTGAAAATCCTTAAGGATTCTTGGGAGGCTGCATTCTCTATCGGAACTTCGTAAAACTTGATCAGAATGTTGGTCTTAATAAGATGCAATTCCAGTGTGGTACTGGGTCATGTTGGGTCAAAAAGTAGGTCACGAGGTCAAATCATTGAAAATCCTCACTGAATCTTGAAACCAGAATGGCAATGTACTCAGGTGAGCAATAAAGGGCCACCATAGCCGTCTTGTTTTAAATATTACACTTCATGCAAAAAGTGTTTATGTTTAATTATATTTTTCAAGAGTTCTGAAATATGGACAGTACAGACCGTGAACCATATGTTTAGTTTAGTCTAAGGGTAACGAAGTTTATTATGATACAATAGCATCTTTTTAAAGTGAGCTCATAAGACACATTTTTGGGAGCATTTGACTCTTACAAGTGCTATATCTTGTGTACTATGTTATGCTAACTAGCAAATTGTTATAATGTCACAATTTTGTGATAGATATGTACATTTGGTTTACATTATCATAATCCAAATTCATAGACATTCAGTAAAAATGGTTAGCAAATATATCTTGTTTAACTGCACAACCTCTTCTTGTTTATTTTTGTCCTGAATTTTGTTATAAGTCAGAAACAGCACAAATCCGACATGCCTTGAAGATACAACTAATAGCAAATTAAATACAAAAGAATTGCTGCAACAAATATGAATTTTATTTACTACCGAACATTTTATGCAGTTAAATACACATTCATGAAATAACAATAGAAGTCGGATCAGTTCTGTCGAATTCATCAGGTCCAAAATTCTATTAAAAAGTAAACATGGTTTCAAATAGCCAATTTCATTTCGACAAGCATAAGTAGATACATTGGGACGTGACATTTATTTCGGCTGTCAATTAAACAAGGTGCGACTGACAGTATATTGACAGAAATAAAAATATCTACTCTGAAAGAAATATGTACATGTACAATAAAGATATTGTATGACAATTAAAACTACATGGTTCTTTTTTAAACAAAAAACATGTCTCCCCGATGACATCAAAGGGCCATTATTCAGTAAAACATCATCTGAGCGAAACGAATGGACAATGATTCCCAACTACACTTTATGCTTATCAATCCTGTGAAGTTTTGTTGAAATCCAACCAGTCGTATTTGAGATGAAGCGCAGACAAACACTGTACATGCATAAAAACAAAGGGCAATCACTCAGTGAAAATTATCTGAGCAGAACGAAACGACAAGGATTCACAACTACACTTGATGCTTATCAATCCTATGAAGTTTGGTTGAAAGCCAACCAGCAATATTGGAGATGAAGCGCGGACAAATAAATATGAATAAACACATCATAGGGCCATAACTCAGTGAACATTATCCGAGCAGAACGAAACAACAAAGATGCTAAACTACCCTTGATGTTGATTAATCCTATGAAGTTTGGCTGAATTTCACCCAACAGAATAGGAGATGAAATGCTGACAAGCTGAAAGTGGACTGACGGACAGACAGACGTCAAAGACAAAATGTGTCTCTAAGGGAGACATAAAAATGAGGTCCGACTGTATATCAACAGAAAGAAAAACATCTATACTGAAACAAAAAAAACATAAATAAAAACAATTCTTGTATTGCGACATTGTACAACACTGAAAACTACATGACATCTCCTTACATAATAACTCTTACATGCTGCATTCAACAGAACATATTAACTTAACTATTGAAATTGAATTGAAAAATATAAAGATCTAAATAATCATGTCATTTCATGATGCACCTCATTATTGAGAATAAAAGTAATGATATGTTGTATAATAATCATATTTTATGAGAGCACTTTTACTAACTAGATGACCTGAGTGAAGGCTACATGTCAAGCCCACCAATTGTCAAGAGAATACCAATATATAATGCTGTACAGTGAGTGCATATCTATTTCACCCATTTGTGACTTCTGAGTGTGATCTTGACCTTTGAGCTATCTTAATGTACTGGTAGGGTATGGGTCTTGCATGACACATGAGGTCATTATGATGAGCAATTGTGCCAAGACATTTAGGAATCCCAATGAATGACAGCGTAATATTCCGGACAAAATGTTTTGACTAATCTTTTTGATGTTTGAACTCCGAAGTGTCACATTGACCTTTGACCTACAGACATAGGTCCCGAGTGCAACATGCCGTCTCATCATGGTAAACATTTGTGCTACATAATTTGAAAATTTCTACATAGGTAGATGACAGTGTTATGATCAGTACAAGATGTTTCAGACATTTGACCTCCAAGTGTGACCTTGACCTTTGAGCTAAGAACACGTGTCTTGCGTGTGAAACACTGTTCATCATGGTAATCATTTGTACCAAGTTATTTGAAAGTCCCTCAATAAATGACAGTGTGATGGTCTGGACAAGATGTTTTAGACCCGTGTTTGACCTCTAAATGTGAGTTCGACCTTTAAGCTACAGACATGGATCTTGCTCGCAACATTCTGTCTCATCATGGTTAACATTTCTGCAAAGACATTTGAAAATCCTCCAATAAGTGACAGAGTAATGGTCCAGAAAAAGAATATCAAGACGGAAACACACACCCCGGATCACTGTTGTTGGGACTATATCGATATCATTGCAAGCAGACTCGACAAAAATGTAACTTGTCTTCACTTGTTCCTCGCTGGTTGAGTTGGTAATATAACTAGATAAATGTAAAAGAGTGAATTGTTCTAAATACTTTTGCGCTTCAAGTACAACTTATTTGCTGTCAAGTTTAAATTGCCCAAACACACTGTAGACCATCTGTTCTCCTACAACCGGTATTCAGACTTGACTGAAGTCTTATTGGAACAACATTCTATTTAAAGACTGGAACATTTTTGTCTTTTTTAAAAGTCAATGGCATATAGGTCTTGGCTTAAACTGGATCTTGGCAATAATTTGCCAAGATAATCAAACGGTTGACGCATCAATTATCAATCTCAGTGATCTACCACCCTTTCAGTCCAGAATTTTTTTTTCTCTCTCAACTGGTGGTGATATTGGAGCAATGGTGGCTGAAATGTGTTGGGGATGATGCTCCTCAGATTTACAACAAATTCCATACAAATTTCCATCAGCAGATTAGGAATATATTCATACTCCTTTGTCACAGTTCAATTATTGTTGGTTGCCTTTGAGTATGTTCATTTGCATCTGGAACAAAAATAGATTAGTTCATATTGTAACCAAAATAAAAATCACTAAGAACATCAAGTTTATACAAGTTTGCATTGGAATCTACAAGGAAATTCAGATTTAGACTGTGCTGCACTATTTGCAAGTATCACCAGGATGTAACCAGTACTTTTTATCAAACTAGATTTGATATTCACATTCAGTTGATTTGAAATTTCAGTAGCAATAGTGTTCCAACCAGATAATGTCAAGTTACAGCAGTCAATTTTAGCTGTAAACCATTTATGAGAATAACTTCACACTGATTAAATTACCAATATAATGTTTAGCATAAGTATTTGTCAGTCAGAAATATTACAAATGTTTTGCCCCTAAAGTTTTCAAGAATTCAGAGCAGAAGCAGTGATGACAAATGTGGAGTTTAGCCTAGACTTCCCAACTTTATTAATCAGTTGTCAATCACATTTGTTACTCAATAATGCTCAAAATAAAATAAAAATATGTAAACATAATAAGTACCTGAAGCCATTTTGTTTTGTAGTCTAGTGGCTACTCAGTAGATGCATGTTGAAGCTTTCTTCTGCAATTGAAAATGTATTAACATCAAGCCTAAAAGCATGATAGGATTTATTGGAAATGCTGTACACCATATATTTACAGTAAAACCTCACTTAAATACCATCTCAATTAGACCACCTCAAAATTAATATCACAATTTGAAAGACCATTTTCATTGTTTACTCTTTATTCAACCTCATTGTTAAGACCACCTCAATAAGAAAACCAGTTTTCAAGGATCTCAGTTACTGAGTTAGTGATGGTGCGATTATAGAAAATAATCAAAAATCATCACTGGACATCCGATGTCGGCGACATTCAAATATTACAGTTATATAGAAATGGTTTCAATGTACTCAGTCAAATACAAATATACAAAGTAATAGATATGAGAAAAGTTTCCATTAAATAGAGTGAGAAACCTCAAAGTAACCATAGATATAGTGTAGTAACCTGGTAACTGGAAATGCAAGGGTCTGTTTTCATACTTTGATAGAATGAGAAAAGTAACCATTCAGTTGACTTGGTAACCAAAAGTAACTTCAAAGTAACCATATATATAGTGTAGTAACCTGGTCACTGGAAATGCAAGAGTAGTTTTTTCATATTTTGATAGTATGAGAAAAGTTACCAATAATTACAGAGAGTAACCAAAAGTCACTTCAAAGTAACCATAGATATAGTGTAGTAACCTGGTAACTGGAAATGCAAGGGTTGTTTTTTCATGAAATTCTTCCTTTTTTTAAGCATTTAGTATACTAGGGTAATGTTGAAGAAATTCTCCAAATTCTCCAAAAGTATGAGTAGGTACCAAAGAGATAGAAGAAGTAACCTTCAGTTACCAAAGGAAAGAGTGGGTTACTTATGCACCATTAGGGTCATATATGCAAAGTAAACATACAAAAACATTTATTGAATGATGAAATGATTTAATGACATAAGATCGAGTGTGTAAAACCTAATTGCTGTTAAATGTAGAAAAAATAGATATATATATAAAGTTGTATAAATGAAATTAACTGTCAGCATTGTACTTACACTAAAAAACAAAATGTTTCGATTATGTCCAATTCGGTTATCGATAATGAAACTTGTCCGATTATCCATCACTAGTCTCAGTGTGGTTTTATTATATATAGTTCAACAGAAATAGCTATTAATTTATAGCATTTTGTTCTGTTGTTTTATAATAGTATTCCTGATGAAGACTGACAAACTGAAACTCACAATATCAAATCTTTTTAAATGTTATTTCACAGCAAAGTAATCTTTTAATCTATGTTTGTACTAATAATTAGTATACTTACTGGCATGCAACATACATTGTACTATGGGAATCGTTTGTGCTTCTACTAAGCGTTTTGCTCTATGGTAACATTTTCCAAGGGCCTAGCTCCATTAGCACTGTTTTTAGAACAGACGCCCACTTTGTCTGAAATATATATAGATACTCTTAATGATAGAAGCCACTAGTTGAAATGTATGAATGAAATACAACAACAAATTCTATTCAAAAATGAAATCATGCAAATATTTCCATAACACTGGACATTATAATTATGTCATGAGAAAATTCAAGATGAAAAATAGGATGTAAATGATCAAATAAGTGTCAGGGGTTCCATTTGACCCTTGTTTGACCCTTAGGATTCTGGCTGAAGGGTCAATTTTTCTCTTTATTGTAGGCATTTTGGCCATAAAATGGCAACGTCTGGTCAAAAATTATCAAAATGACCCTTGAGATTCAGCACCTAGTGGAATCCCCGAGTGTATAAATATATAAAACAAATGTTAACTCACAGTCATGAGCACGCACATAGACCGTATCGCTATTGTGGCGACTATATCAAGCCCATTGCTAAGGGCTCAATAATAATATACTTTTAACATAAAACCACTCTAAAATGAAGTGCATTAAATAATGTATTACCCAATTGGTGGGTATATGCTGTTAGAAGATGGCTTCAATGTTTCATAGCTTCAAGAAAAAATTTACCTTCATTTCAAGTACAGTGCCACCTAATGTTTCAGCACAATGATTGGTTACATCTTTCAACAATGGTTTTAATACTTCATTGTCTTTCATACATGCAACCTACATTTAAAATAATCATGATTAGCTCCAATGCTTTTTACTCACCAGATTTACTTATAAATAGCTTTACTAATATTCCTATGACATGTAAAACATTCTGTACCAACAAACATTTTATTTTCTAACAAATATTTTCCTATCATGCTTCATGGTACAAATGTAATAAGAATATTATAGTAAATAGGCCATATAGAACATTAAAATAGTTAGTTTGAAACTTTCAAGTAACTGTGGTTCATACAGAACATTTGACACAAAATTCAAGTGCTTTTGAAGGATTTACTTCTTATCAGGACTAATGCTTACTACCAACTCAATACAAAGTTTAAAAAAGACAAAAGAACATGATTATCAAAAGAAAAGCATAAAAACATGCTTTACAAGATATCTAAACTGACCTAAGAAACAGACAACACACTTGATTCCTATATACATCTATGAAGTGAGTCGGTAGTAGACCCTCATTTTCCAGTTATTGATTAGAAATGACATAATATTCTATCAGAGCAGAAATGTCATAAAATCATGTCTGTCAAATTGTTATTTGACTTAATTAACAGATCTATGAAAATCTTTAAATAACAATTCAATGTAGTTACCTTACACACTGGAAATATCCTACTCCTCTGGCTGATAAAAGTGATATGTGGGGTCATCCAGATCATAATCAAGATCATAGTCATACATGTATGTCTTCTGTGTTAGAGCTTGATCATTCAAACTTCACCCTAAGTAAATAACATATACATAAATACATAATACATATAGGTCTTATGTTTTACAAACCAAACATTATCAATAACAAGGTGGGCATAGTTGTCCTGATTTGCTCACTTTAGTTTCACAGCTCAAACATTACAATCAGACATAATTTTACAAGGATAGTATGGGTATAGGCAAAGTGATAACACTTCCAAATTTGTCTGATGAATCTTAATAATTTTAACTATCAAGGTTCATCAGAATACACCTACAGAATAATTTGGTTGAATTTTACCAAGCATGGGGAATCAGCTTCTGAATCTTTCTATTTGACCAGCTGAATTAGTCTTATGATGGATCAAATTTGTTTGAGAAGTTGTAGAAGTTGAGGCTAGGAAGCGTCTGAATAACTTTGGGATGGGAGACTTCCTCTCACTAAGCAGAAGCCCAAATGGACCAAAAATACAATGATCCATGACAAGACAAGGCATGAGGAAGCAAAACATACATCATAACAAATACATCATACTACAGGTATAAAGAAATGTGCACTTAGTTACAGAGTGTACTTTACATCCGAGTTACTAACATGATACTAGTACATGATACACTGCCTTAGTAGATTTGTGTTGGCCTATCATGTTGTACCAAGAACATAACTCTCAATTACATTGCCATCAGAAATGTAGTGGTTTGGGGTTAGACAGATAGACATCAGAACTTTTCCCCTTGATTTACCTCAATGGTAGCAGCGGTGTTTGATAGCACACAGTGGTTGAGCTTCGGAAGGAGGATGTGCAGTGATGTGGAGTAAGAAGGCTATCAGTTTAGCTCAGTCAATAGAGCGCCGTACTAGTATTTCAGGGGTAGTGGGTTCGAGCCCTACCCCTTTAAATTACTTTCATAATCACCAGAGTTCATTAACTCTAAAATAATATACATGTGGGAGGAGAAATTGTCATTCTTGATCGAGGCATGAGGGAATCAAACCCAGGTCAGCTGGATTACAAGTCCAGCGAATTAAACACAAATTTAAAGTATCCTTTACACACGTATATTGATCTTCGGAGGGTGGGGTACTGTTAATTTACGAAGCTGACTCCAGTCTATCATACATTCTTAAGCGAATTATACAAATACTTGAAATTTGACAACATATTGTTTACATTCAATACGATAACAATCATTTTGAGAAAATCCCTCTTAGTCTTACCTGTCTATCACGCATTTTGCAACTGTAGAATCGTTTTGCGCTCCAATACACTATTTTACTTGAATCCACAAGATCATCTCGTCCCCGATGTTCACATTTTGTCAGCCGAAACAGTTTTTGTGGCTAGTTTGCGTACACATTTTAGCGATAGCCGTTTATTTAGCAGGCATCACGAAGGCTGTCAGTCTGTTTACAATTGATTGCGCACGCGCGGAATTCCAGTGCAAATTTCTGAAACCTCCCATAATCCTCAGCGCTGATTCTATTTTTAATTTTTATACCGTTAGTAACGCTATAGATTTTGCGAAGGAAAAATGTTAAAAACTGGCGTAATTTCATAACTTTTCGATCATTTTAATCATTCAATTATCTTATCTTACTGTCATCGAACGAACAAGACGATAAAAATCGGTTTTTGAAACAATTTATTGATTTTTTTGCAATTTAGAATCTGGAGTCGAGTCCCTTTAAAGCAACACATAATCGGTACTGGCCTTTCCTTATGCACCAGACTTGCTCAGGAAATAATTTGTTAATTTGGGATCTAGCAGGCAATGCAATATTTATATTCAGTGATATAATGTAATCCATTGATGAATCCGGTTTTTATGTCTTCATTCAGTGAACCAGAATGATTTAATATCTCTTTTCACTGTCTAGACATTGATATAGCAGTATTTCACAAAATTGTCTCGTGAGAAAATGAAACTGACAGTACAGGTCTGTGTTGCATTGTCTTGATATATGATGATTTAATCCTATATCAGCCGGCTTGTCTTATATATTGTTATTTACATAAACTGTCTGTGTTTCAACTGGGTTGAATTTGGAAACTCTGCAGGTTGATAGTAGTAGGGCATTGTTAAAGTACTTTTTCCGTGAGCATTGTACGAACATGGTTTTGCTATTTGCATATCAGTGCTGTGTAAACCAATCAAATCTTACGTTAACCACCAAGGCAATAACTCTTCAACCGAACAAGGTTTGTAGCCTTGACGCGGATTGGTAATCTTTTCGATAAAGGGTAGTAACGTCACCTTACCGAAATCCACTGAATTCTGGTCAACTTACCAAAATCCATTTTGGATCTGGAGTGACCAGAAATCGTAACATCTCACCATTTTTTATGTTGCACAACAAATCTTAACTTTCAAATTCCACCAACCATTTTTTGTTAACTCTAAAGGTGAAAGGTTTGAAAAGTTTGGTGTAGTTGCCATGCTTGAAACCCAGCTGCCAGCTTAAATGTCTAAATCAAGTAAAACTTGGAGTATTTGGCTGAGCATTCAGTAAGTAGATTTCATCTGTTACATTAGGAAGTTCTTGAAGTTACTCCAACAATCTATGAATACCATTATGGCAGAAATTGTTTACTGTAATCAAAAATCAATCATACAGATTGAATGAAGTCATTATTTAGGCGCCTTTTTGTTACTTGATACGTTATTGTACATGATTCAGCAATCTGGTTTTAGTCTGAGACTTGCAAGAGATGGAATTGCCTAACATGATAATGCTCCATAATTACGGACAAAAGAGCAGTCAAGTTGAAGAAGCCGAAATGTGCATACATTGAATATTCTGAAATATTTTATTTCATTTAAATGGGTGTTAATTTAAACTTTTGGTATAATATATTGAAGTGCTGAAATCTGTCGCAACTGAAGTACTGATAGTTAATATTGAAACGTTCTATAACTTCAAGTCTCACAAGTTCTTGTGATGGCCGCATCATGCCGTGTATCGTGCAGGCATTTCCTGCCTGACTTAATATAACAATATTCATTTGTATTACTTAATTCAAACTAAAACTTTGTCGGGGAAAATGATTGAGAGGTTATTGTTCCTAGTTGTCAGATAATATACAAGGCTTGGTGATAGAATTTCTTGCCTCAGGAAGTTTGCCTTAATGGAAATAACTTAATGTGATATCATTGTTTGTCAAAGTTCTTTGATGTTGATGATCAACGATCAGTTTATTGTTTTAATGGAACCTTTATATTTCATTTGAAATAACAATGATTAAATGTAGTGAATGTGTGTGTTCTCATAAGTTTTTATGTTGCTGCATGGTGATTAGCTGTCATCGTCATTTTTGTTCTTTTGTGATTTTCATGGCAAATTTGTCTGCAAAGTCATTTGATGTTCCTTTGATGATTAACAAAACAAGGCTTCTACTTATTGTCTTGTGAAGACCATCAGTGCATCGTATTGATTCAAGATCAACTATCTATGCTATGGCATAATGCTTGTATTTGAAAAAAACTCTATGTATTTCCTTCCCTGTCATTTTCAGGGTTCATTTCCATATAAGTATTGTGTTATTTTATAGGATTTTGTAAAATTATTGTACGTTTAGTGCCAAATTTTGTAGCATGACCAATAATTCATCAAGCTTAAAAATAGTAATTTTTGCCTGGAGGACTTTCATGATTATAGTTCCTGAGAAAGTCGCAGAAACCCTTGTCTGTGCGTGAGATTCACAGTAGAATTCTTATGCTTACTTTACACGTATAAAACAGGACTATAAGATGATAAATTCCAATTACATATTCTGGTTTCTTGTCTGTATGATTAATCACCTCTGTCTTTTGTTTCAGTCCCCCTTTCTCGGGTTCAGACCCCATGAGAACGTATAACATTATACTGAAAGGTATCGATGTCATTGAATTTCCTAAGAAAATCTCCAGAAATGCTCATGTTCTTATAAAGAAACTATGCCGTGACAACCCGACGGAGAGACTTGGTTACGGAAAGAATGGCATTGTTGATATTAAGAAAAACAAGTAAGTTATGATAAAAATATATCTGTTGGTTCCATTAAATTCCAGTAAATGCAATGAAAATATGTCAGTATATTGTTCAATGTCGTGGATTAACATATATAAATTAATGCTTGGTAAAGTTATGTTTTGAGGACAACAAAGAAACGGTCTATGGCCCTACCGGGATTCGAACCCGGGTCTATGGATTGCCGGTCCATTATGCTAACCACTACACCACAGCAACCTAACGTTATTTTCATGTAAATTTAACTTATATGAAGTTGTTTACGGTTAACTACGCTTTGGACAAAGTACGGGGCAAATTTTTACATCTGCCACCCAGCACTTAACAACAGCTGTATATATATAGTAATATTAAAATAAAGTCATGTTTTTAGGAACACGAAAAATCGGTCAATGGCGCTACCGGGATTCGTAACCTTATATATATATATTTCTTGATTATTTGATTTTTAATGTTTTGTATGATAGACACAGTTGTTTAGTACCATGACATTCTGCTGCTGTGTTCTATACCATTTGTCTCTAGAATGATATATCATGAAACTTGTTTCCTATTGTAGATGGTTCCAGGGTTTTGATTGGAATGGTTTAATGCAGAGAACTATGGTTCCTCCGCTGGTACCCAAGGTATTGCTTCCATACTCTCATAGTTTTATAGTATATATTACGTTGTAGACTTTCTTTCATTTTTCTTCACATATCTTAGATCTATTGCCATGTTTTATATGCTTTTATAGGTTGCATGATTTTTTATTTATTTATTTGATTTCAAGCTGTTGATTAATGATCACCAAGTGTTTGTATTCTAGGTATGGCTTTAAAACACGATTCTCTGTGTTGCTTTTATGTAGGAACGAATCATACTTATGTCAATCATTTACATTTATGTTATTTGTAGCTTTTCCTCGTCTTGTGAGAAGTAGATACGTTCTTTGGAAAAGAATGTACATTTTGAAGTAAGACCAAAATTAGATGTCATTTAAAAAGCAAATATGGCTATTTTCTAAGGTATATATCGCCTTAGGTTGAATATGATCTGAAGATTTCAATCTGTTTTATGACTTTATTAGGATGGATCGTCCATTGATTGGAGGAAGGTGAGCATTTGTTTAAATGACCTTGACCTTAATGGTTGGATTTATTTGGTCAACATTCCCCAGAAATCCTTTGAGACTATGATTATACCATATATTCGAGCATTTTATGATATTATATTGATCTTGATACTTCGTTTTCATTACTATATATATAATTGAGATGAGAAAGGATATGAAATACAACTACTTTAAAAACAACACAGTAATGTTGTGTATGTTGGGTTGTTCTTATAACGTTTTACTCCATCTTTTAGTGTTGGTTTTGTTTTGTGTCAATGTCATTGGGAGAATAAGACAGAGCTCATTATATACAGTAACACCTCAATAATAAGACCACCATTGGGACTGTTGAAAACTGGTCTTAATTCAATGAGGTGGTCTTAATATTGAGGTTGAATATCAAACAAAACTGAAAATGGACTTGAAAATTGTGTTCGTAATTTTGAGGCATTACTGAAAATCAACACCTGGTTATGATTGTATTTAATCAGATAAAGTTGTTTTAGGTTAAAAGTTATATATGGATGGCACTGTTCTAAAAACCAAGAAGGTCATTTTGGCAAGAGATCATTTTCTGGGGTTTGGAAAGTACCCGGTAATCATAATCCTGCTTGTTTTATGAAGATACCCAAACTAATCGTCAATATGATTTCTGGTGGGTACAGGGTTTTCCCTGGGATTTTCAGCTATGGGTCCTTGGACCCTCGTGTCTGACAATTAGAGGTCCTAAGTAAACTTGTAGTGTTCCAGATATGCGGTTTATACTGGACAAATGTTTATTTAAGGGGTCCCAGGGATGCACAGTAAGTTGAAAATGAGAGTCCCTAGAAAGAAAAGGGAGTCAGGGACTTATGATTTCTGTGTCAGGGAAATCCCTGTGGGTAAATATACTGCCAAACCATTGAAAGCTGGCTGAAAATAGCAAATATTTGATGCTCCTATAACTATAATCACACTTAGAAACAAGAATTCAAAAAAATAATTTTGTATCTCCTGAAAAGTTGTGAATTTATGATTTTGGTTTTTGAAACAGTGTCATTGATATATATAACAATAACAACAAAGCTGGTCGGATTTCAAAACAATATATATAAAAGCCTTATATATTTTGCCAGATTTTTACATGAAAATCTGAGATATACCTTGTTACAAACTTCAGATATTGAGACGAGTTTTGAATAAAAAAAAGATGAAGGTACTATTTGTGACCAACCTCTATTTACAAACATCTTACCTCTGCAAGTTTTTGTTTTAATTCAAAGCTAATTGCATTTACATATATCCCTTTGTGAGTGTCATGATTTGTGTCTGATGGTGAGTTTTGATTGACAGTACTAATATCTTAATTTTTGGTAGTTTTATTTAAAAATGTATATTTGGGTTATGATTTTCTGTCAAAGTGATGCATTGGAATTATATAGAATATATTGTTGTTTTGTTATGTTGTTTAAAGTGTATAACACAACTTAGCTTGAATGTATCGGTGAAGATAAATGTATCATACAAGTCGTCGCATTATGAAATTGGGTTAAACCGTACTAACGTAACATCATGATAATCATTGACAGTACTACACATAGATTTCAGTCTTACATGTCTTCATACAAATCCAACATTCTATCATCGTACATGCTTTGGAAGGATTCTAAACTGGGCGCAAACAGTAAACATTTCATAATGGTGCCCTTGGCAAATCTCGTGTGACTTAGGTTAGGTTAGGGTAAGGTTAGGGTATCATAATAGATCTCATTCTGATAATGAATAATTGTCATTTGTATTGTCATCAAGAATATGTGCATTTCTTTTTGTTGCTGGATTGAGTTCTATATATGGACATGTTTATGTCCCACAAAGTTGTGTTATGGTATAATGACACAACATGCATGAATATATAAAGGTCATTAAAATGGTATCTAATATAACTAGTTCTGGAATTAATGTTAGTGTTATACATCATACAAGATATTTCCCTTTTTTCCAAAATAAATTATACTCCTGCACATAATGTTTGTATATCTGCACATTGTTTCAGTTATAGAAACTGTTAGTTTACCTTCTGCTCAATCAAATATGAATTCACTTTACCTTCTGCTCAATCAAATATGAATTCTGTGATATTCTGACATGTTTTCAAATTGTCCAATAGAATGATGTGTTATAATGATGTGTACTGAAATCGTCAAATAGAATGATGTGTTACAATGACTTGTATTCAAATTGTCCAATGGAATGATGCATTACATTGGATTGTATTCAAATTGTCCAATGAAATGATGCGTAATAATGACATGTACAGAAATTGTCCAAAAGGATGATGCATTATAATGACATCCATTTAAATTGTCCAATGTAGTGATGTGTCATTATGACACTTAATGAAATAACCAATAGAATCAAATAGCATTATGACAATATGTTTGCTGATTCTGCATACTGGTACTGACATACTGATACATAATGATATATCCTATCTATTATCCAGAAATATTATCAAGTATTGAGATTTAAACAATATGTTTAGACAGCTAGAAGTGCATTTATACAAATTGCCACATTTACAACCAGAAATATGTGTCATGTTTATATGTGAATGTTACATTATAATGTTTCTATTTTTATGAATTAGAACTTACTGATTCACAGGAGATTGTCATGAGTTATCTCCCTTTATCCCTTCTATAGTATATATATAGTACTATGTATATGTATACTGTAGAAGGCATACAGGGAGAGAACTCTAGAGTGGATAAAGGGAGAGAACTCAGGACAATCTCTTCAGGTGCAGTCAGTGACCACGTGTACACTGTTTGATCATCTTCTACACTGTTCTCTGGTATGTGTAGTGTAGATCCTATCATGTTTCAAAACACCAAAAATGTCTTCAGTAACTGGAAATGTTTTATAAAACAGACTTGAACAAGTCTTGCTTGCTGGAGATTTGCTTTGTTATTACAATTGTTGATACTTATACAATGATCATATTATATTTCTGTCATTTAGTCATAACAGCCCCTTCCATTGCCCCGTGTTTCCATTGTAACAGCCCCTTCCATTGCCCCGTGTTTCCATTGTAACAGCCCCTTCCATTGCCCCGTGTTTCCATTGTAACAGCCCCTTCCATTGCCCCGTGTTTCCATTGTAACAGCCCCTTCCATTGCCCCGTGTTTCCATTGTAACAGCCCCTTCCATTGCCCTGTGTTTCCATTGTAACAGCCCCTTCCATTGCCCTGTGTTTCCATTGTAACAGCCCCTTCCATTGCCCCATGTTTCCATTGTAACAGCCCCTTCCATTGCCCTGTGTTTCCATTGTAACAGGCCCTTCCATTGCCCTGTGTTTCCATTGTAACAGCCCCTTCCATTGCCCCATGTTTCCATTGTAACAGCCCCTTCCATTGCCCCGTGTTTCCATTGTAACAGCCCCTTCCATTGCCCCGTGTTTCCATTGTAACAGCCCCTTCCATTGCCCCGTGTTTCCATTGTAACAGCCCCTTCCATTGCCCCATGTTTCCATTGTAACAGCCCCTTCCATTGCCCCGTGTTTCCATTGTAACAGCCCCTTCCATTGCCCTGTGTTTCCATTGTAACAGCCCCTTCCATTGCCCTGTGTTTCCATTGTAACAGCCCCTTCCATTGCCCCATGTTTCCATTGTAACAGCCCCTTCCATTGCCCCGTGTTTCCATTGTAACAGCCCCTTCCATTGCCCTGTGTTTCCATTGTAACAGCCCCTTCCATTGCCCTGTGTTTCCATTGTAACAGCCCCTTACATTGCCCTGTGTTTCCATTGTAACAGCCCCTTCCATTGCCCCGTGTTTCTATTGTAACAGCCCCTTCCATTGCCCTGTGTTTCCATTGTACCTGAACTTTCCATGCAAATGAAGTATGTATGAGGTGCTGTAAGAATTTAATCTGCCCCAAAAGTAATTAGGGAGGGGAAAATATTTACCTTTATTTTGAGGACAAGCACTCTGGCCAAGGAGACAGCTTCAATAGTTGACTGGTAGACATTTCCACAGTCACAAATTCATAATAAATAAGTAAACTTTGAAAAGTTAAGTTAAACGTTGATAGCTTTTCTCCAAATTTAGTATACAGCGCATGAAAAAAACATGTTTGATGGCACTCATCTTCATTCTGCAACAATATACTTGCTTGTAAGTTTTGATAGAGTGATTTATCCTGTACCTGCTGAAGATGTTGCTGTGTAGTTTCTTAGGCATGAATAGGGAGGGTCATATCTGGCTCTGGCATGAATAAATGAGGAATTGTTCAAGCAATTATTTGTATCTGTAATTTACTTGTTTACATTATATATAGTCATATAAACTTGTCTTGTAGAATTCTTTTTTTCAGATTCTTCATTTGAGTTGGGAAATAAATATTTTCTATGTTAATGCTATAACAGTTATTAATATTTACATTGATATTGTACATATTGACACTTATTATCTGGTAGTTTATTGTATGATTGTTATAGGAACGTTTCTAGACTCTGGTCTATGTTTTCTCCAGGTGAAGGGCCCTGCTGATTATAGCAATTTTGACCATTATCCCAAATCTCTAGAGGTACCCCCTGATGAGCTGTCTGGCTGGGATGTTGATTTCTGAACAATTTCTATCATATATCTGTGATAAACCATGTACAGGTAACATTGTTGTCTTACAATACAATACCAGTGTAACAAATTGTTCATAAATCCAATTGTATGGCAGATATGACAGTTTTCATTTGATTTCCAACGTAGACTTGTGAACCACGCCTGAACTCTGATCAAGTCAAATGTTTCTTTTCAGTAATTTACGTTTACATTTACTTCATCAAGTCTGTTATAGAATTGCAAGATAAGATAAAATATTTATAAATTTGTGAACCAGACATAATTTTCTTCACTTGATAAAAGTAATGAAGCCTATTTCTATGAAACATTACTTGCGTGCCAGACCGGGATTTCCCGCTGTTACACCGGTGCTAGAAAACTCTGCCTTACACCCCCTTGTGTAGGATGAGTCTCGTGCTGATATTACTAATACACCCCCTTGTGTAGGACGAGTCACATGCTGATGACATTGTTATGTCGTATAACATCGAATAATAACTTGAATGAATTTGTATAATAATTCATTGCTATAAGTAAAAAGTCCTTAAAATGTGAGTTGTTTCATTTAATCTTGTCCATTATTACTTAAAAAAGTATGCAAGAAAAAGAATCTGACACTGTTTTTTTGTGTAAGGTGAAAATATCCGGCTCTCAGGCAACTGTTTTCGCAGGAACATTTTAGGCTCAAAACAGTGATCTCAAGCCTGATATTTCTATCCTTACAATAAACCAGTGAAAGATTATAAAATCGAGGGCCATTTATTCTGCTGGGTTAGGAAGTATTTATTTGATCTTATAATATTGTAAATCCCTAAAATGAATTTTTGACTCTGAAGTTTTAAGCTAACTGCATGGGGACGCTCATTGTCATTCATGAAGCTACATTGTTTAAGACAGATTAATCTCTGGTGACGTTCATGTCACCGAATGCTAAATTCAATGTGACATTTCAATAGATTTACAATATTTACCTCCCTTGTTCTGAATAGTCGGTCATATTGATAGGCAAATTTCCTTTAAGTTTATATAGGGAATAAAATGTAAATGATGATGAAATAATCAGATATATAAAAAAATAACTCATTCATTATGCTCATGTGGGCAGTTGGCTCAGTAAGTTGATGAAAAAGGAGTTGTCACTTGCAAATTGTCTCAAAATTTTCTCAATTATCAAATATTTGGGAATTACTCCTATAAGTGCTGATCAATTTTGCCTATCAAAATGGCGGATTATTAAGAACAAGGGAGGTAAATATTGGATATGGGAACTATCTATTGATTTATTTTCTTTTGTTCGAAAAACTGTGTAGGTTACCAGTTGACTTGGTGTTTAAATTGTATTCTTGAGTTATCATAAGTTGTCTATATTTTCTTCCTTGTAGGTTCCTCAAGCCTGTTGATTGATGGTGCTTTAGCAACAGCTGTGGTGAATGTTGCTTAGCAAAATTTAAGGTTATGGTCAGAGTTGTAGTCAATGGCAACCAGACTTCAAAACTGACGATAGAAGAGGCAACCTTCAAGATTATATAACGAGGAAAAATCAAATTTGACATTATATGCTAAAATTCGGAAGTTAACAAACAGGAAATGTTATGACAGATCATTCAAGAAACAGCATTATTATCATTACCAAAGATGATGCTATGTACTCCCACTGTGAACATTCAAATATTTCCGTGTGTAATGTATCATTATTGTTGATATTATGTTTCTCCAGTGTTCATGTTACTGATCTTGCCAGAATTTTATCATTTTAATACACCAAGGTCTAAGTTGTTTTAATTTTTACACATTTTTACTGCTCTTATAAGCGTATTTGTGTCATTCTCTGAGATTTTTGGCCAAAATGACGTATCTGGGCGAAATTGAGTTATTAACATTTCTGAATGCAGGATTATTTGTAGGTAACTACCAAACACATTTTTGTGCAAAACAACATTTTTTCAGGGAATTACAGACAGCACTTTAAATATGGTCAACTAGACTACAAAACTTTCATGAAGTTCATAGAGTTTCATAAATTTATACAGCGAATATTTTGTCAGATACAATAACATTTTACAAATATATGTTTATTATTCTTTTGCATAAGAAAAGGGGCCACCTCAATGTTTATAGATAATTGTTTTGCTTCTGATCGCTGCTGAATCATAAATCTTTTACTGAAATGTTTGAATTAGCTGTTGCAATTAATGTGAAAACATGACGTCATCTTTATTGCTTTTTTCTCGGAAATGAGGCTCAGTGCATTTGAACCAAAAATCTCAGAGACTGTCACATTTTATTTAAAGTGTCTTTTCAGTAAACTTTAATATGCAACACTATGACAGGCAAGCAAATGATGACAAACATTCACTTGTCTTCTTGTAAAACTGTGGAGTTTTGTCGTATCTCATTTCTTTACTTTATACCTATACATATTAAATTTTACTATCAATTCGATTAACATGTAGAGTATTTGTCGAAAATGTAAACATTTGTAAGAAGTTTTAACTTATTTCATGCTTGTCTTAAATTACTGTATTTGTGGTATTTTTAAATGGAAAAAAAGAAAAGACAAACTCAATGTTTGCTTGCTACACGTTCTCCAGTTTTGAGTCTCAATCTACTGCTTATCAAGGTGCAATCTCCTGATTTACCTTCAGAAAAGGTTCACACGTATGATTTTTTGCGTGGCGGTAATATTGTCAATATCATGTCTTTATCCGTATTATAAGCTATAAATATTAGCAATGTTCTCATTCCATGGTTTCGAGCCTCTATATAACGATTTTCGGACTGGTACCCCTATTTAACACTTTCGGTTATCTGAGTTTGACAAGTAATTTCAGCGAACCAGTTGGGAATTGACTAAAAAATACCCCATAACAAAAATTTACGATGTTGACTTTGAAAATCGGGAAATCGCGGCTCCAGGCCGGGAGAGCGTGAGTTGGCTGTCAAATCCGGGAGTCTCCCACGGAAATTTGGGAGAGTTCACATGTATGCGTGTTTTGTATAATTTTTATTCTTCTTCAGGCAATGGTATTGAATGCAAAACATTTTTAAAGACATTTTTAAAAATAGAGTCTTAATTCAAATAAGAGATTTTATAAATGCTATCACTAGTGAGTAACAATATGCAATTTATTGGTAATTGGACAATATAATGACACTGTGTGTGAATTGACTTTTTAGTGTATTACATGTATAATGATTGTTTCTGCGACTTGTTCTGTGTATTATTTAATAATTATACAGTCACAATAATATGACATAAATGCCTTGTTTGCTTTTAAAGACCATTTTTTGGCGTTCATGTATGTGTGAACACCTTCCATTAGCCAATCAGAATGCAGGGATTTGCTGAATTTGAAATTACTACCTGATGAACATTAGTAAAACATCGTTAATTTCTTTGTTTCCTCAGATCACTTTATAACATTTACTAACTATAAATCAAAAATGTGTCCAGTACTTTTTGATATAAGTCACTTCCCAATTTTATAAATATTTGTCCTGTACAGTCAGAAATCAGAATGTCTTGGATCTGACCCCGATCTCCCGAAGAATCTCAATATGAGCTAAATCTCAGCTCAAATCTCAGCTCAAATATTGTCCCAAATCATCGAGATAGTTCTCATTTGAGACTGGTCTTAAATTCAGTATTAAAAATGAGATACATGTAATAATAATTCAAAATGCGATTGTCTCAGACTCGGGCTCTGATTTGAGTAAAATCTCAAGATTGAGCCGAGACTTCTATTTGAGATGCTTTGGGAGATTGGTGCAAGATTCACAAATATCCATCCCTTAGTTACCCTTAGTAACCCCTTATAAGGCACATTGCTCAAACATTAAAGTATTAACTAGAGTCTACCTTGCTCATATAATTGTTTTTCTGCGTCAGTTCTTCTGTTATAGATAATGCTTCCACTATTTCAACATAATGCTATTTTCATAACAATATATACACACTGTCAGAATATACATAAACCTTACTTTACTATTCTAGATTCAAACTATGAGGAAAGATGGGTAGTTGAAATTCTTATTGTATGTGTTGGTTTACTTGATTATAATTTCATTGACAGACTCTTGCATTGTTGTGCATTCAACATTAAAGAGACATTTACACAAATATTATTATTTTGTTTTTATAAGGAAATAAAATATTTAATGTAATGAATGTTACATTGTTGCCATAACAACCATACTGAATCATTCTATTTTACTGTTATCATCTACATGAGTAACACTGCAATGTATGTAGATTCTAGTCAAACTTACCAAATGTTATATCATAATTGTATTTTTCTCTCATTAAACTTCAATTAGTTTTATAAAACATTGTTACTGATAAAAAATTGTATTTGCTCTAGATGAAAGATGTAACAGTATTTATAAGGGTGCAAGTCATGTTTTATTGATCATATTACATACCCAATAAATATAGAGTCTTCTTAGTCTAATACATGAGTTTAACTGTTAGAAATGGAGCTGTAGCAAAAATACTGATCTATTACATCCACACAGGCCTGTCAGACAATGTTCAAATACGAGGTTTAGTTTAGTTTATGTATTTATATAGGAGTTACAATAGTCTTCTACTAAACCCTTGATATTATTATTAATACTTAATGTGTTAATCTGTCACAAGGTTATCTCCCCGGCTTAAAATATCCCTTCAATAGTCTATATGTAATACAAGGTATACCATAGATGGGGAGATTAACTTAAATAATATTACAATCTCCTGTGATCTGTCTATTATTGACCATCAAGAATATATTCTGCATGCAGGATTTAAACAAGGGATTTTGTCACTGTGATTCGTGATATTTTAGTAACAATTGTGTTGTTCATGCGACTTTATGAGAAGTTTTATTCAGTAGTTCCATCCACAGGAGATTGTCACCCGTTCTCTCCCTTTATCTCTGCTAGAGTTCTCCCCCTTTACTATAGAAGGGTTAAAGGGAAATAACTCTAGCTGGAATAAAGGGAGAAAACTCAAAAAGGGATAAAGGGAGAACTTGTGACAATCTCCAGTGGTTTCATCCAACCTGGTTACCAGATACAATTTTGTCAGATGTAATGATTGATTGATGTGATGAACATTCTTGATATAACAGTTTATCCTGTCATGTAATGATATACCAGTAGACATAGCATGCTGTTTGTTCTAGTTGGATTCTTGCCTTACCTTATATGCTGTTAAAAATACATCTTTTTCCATTATTTTAAATAGAAAATATTAGCCATTTTTTATACCCCAGATTATTTGGTTTATGCTTTTATATATTTATCTGTTGTCAATTATCATCATAATCATATGCAAATCTGTTCTAGAATGTTTAATATTACCGTGGAAACCAAATAAAGAGTTTGTTCTGTTAATTGTCATAGCAACAGTATGTGAGAGTTCACATTGGTTCATGTCTTGACAACCATATATGGAATACACAATATGCTATGTGACAACAATTCTGCTATTTGTATGTACTTTTGTTGTATTGTTCATATACTACCTCAGTTTATTGCTTTGTTTTTGTGTTTCTATTTGCAGTACAGTAAAACATCACTTTACGACCACCTCAATAATAAGACCATCTCAAAATTAAGAACACACTTCAAGTCGATTTTCACTGGTTTGTTCTTTATTCAACCTCAATATTAAGATCACCTCAAGATAAAGACCAGTGTTCAAGGGTGGTCTTGTTATTGAGGTTTTACTGTACTATGTAAGGTATTGGTAGATCTGTTCAAATATTGATAGTTGGCCCCAAGCGCAAACCCTTTGCTTTCATGTTTTACGTCGCTGACCTAAGTAGTAGTAGTACAATATTTCTCGGCATATTAATCATTCCGTAAACAAAGATTCTGACCAGGTTGTAAAACTAAGAAAAGTCAACGCTTGACTGATAATTACCTTTCTAATTACATTGTAGCAATTTCAATTCATTTAAATGACGATATTTCACCACAAAGTGTAATAAGAATCTTTATAATAAACGTCAAGTCAAGTCGAAATTTATATATTGTCAGATACTTAGATAAGAATGCAACATTAGCCACATATATCTATTTGCCGACAACGTATCTAAGCTACAGTATGTCTAACTTATGTCATAGATTTGTGATCATATCAAGTTAACCCCGATAAATGAAGCCAGTTATGTACAAGTTATTGCCCCTATAATTATTGACTCAACTTGATGAAAATATTTGATCTGTTTAGATTCGATTTTAAACAATGAAGTTGACTAGTCTTGATGAAGCTATTTTATATCATCTAGTAACTTGACTAGGGTGACATTTATTTCTGAAACAGATTTTTTATGATAATACTTATGTGTCAGGTAAATTTCTATACAGGAATATTGTATGTATAATTATTTGTTTATACATGTATCTGTTTTTTCTCATACATTTTTATTCAGATAGGTATAAATCAGAATTACTACATTAAATCAGATGCACTGTTTCTTTTATTGATGAATTTGCTCTATACATGTATTGACTACGTGTTGCATTCATTTTATTCATTGTTTTACAATCTTTCGTTGTTTTTATTGAAACAGATACACATTGGTGATATATGTTCAATTGTAACCAAATTTCAGAAATTCGTTTGTGAATAAAGTTACCGGTCTGAGTTTTGTAGTGGTCTGAATATATAGAGTTAAAACATAGATGAAGAATTACTAACTGTTCCATAAATCGGTCTATTGAATGAGGCCATCTTAATTTTTAAATCAGGTTTTGCTGTGCTATTACATCAAACTTGTATACTGATATGTTTGTTATGTCCACTAAATGATAGTTTATAATACTGTATTCTAAACAAATGATGGTTTAATTACAATATTATGTTAAGTTGTTTGTTTCAGATAAAGGCGAAGTTTATGTTATTATATGATATGTTTACCTGTATGTATATAGTGTAATGTTAGGGTCCATATTTTATATATTGTACTCATTCATACCATATTTGCAAGCCAAGCAGAATAAATAAAAAAAGTAAATAAACAAAAACGGTAAATGTTGTTTTTCTTGCTCTTTGAAGATATGTGCCTGATTCAATAAATTGTCACCTTATTTCCAGTAGCTAGCTAGCTGTAACTCAATATTTGGCGGTTTTGAGTATTTGGTATCGTCGAAATTGTCTTTCGAAGCTCTTTCTATCTGTACTACCTAAATTGTTCTGGAATGTACATAACTTAAATAAAATGCAATTCCGTATACTGTATGTTACTATTATCTCAAGAGGGTAAATCATTAAAGTTGTTTTTCTCAAAAAGACGAAAAAAAGGTATGGGGTTCTGGAAATAATGTGACAAAGTCTTATTATATGAATTCAGAGAAAAGTTTAACAATAGATAGTACCCACATCTACAATATTTACCTCCCTTGTTCTTAATTATCAGCTATTTTAATAGGCAAAACTAATATGTGATAATTGAGAAAATACCATGGACATATATGGTCGAATATATAAAGGGAAGCAACCGCATATATGATCTACATTACATGATACTCCCAACAATTAGAAATTTGATTATGACAAGGAGGAGTCAGGTGACAGTGGTTTAAAAGAGATTTAGTCTCGTGCTGTGCAAGTTAAAAGAAAAAAAGACTAGTGCAATGTTAAAAATTGGTAAAACAGGACGCGGATTTAAATGAGTGGTACAGTGGTAGTAAGAGGTTTGTGGTTATCACAGAGTTGGTTCCCTTGATTGTACTACATGTATGTCGAATTACAACAAAAGTGAAGTGTCTTTTAGTACTAAAGCGTATTTACACACATTGTCACAATATTTCACAAATTTCAATAGAATGAATCCAGAAATATTATTTTTCAAGAGTTTATTAATCTATTAAAGAAGAAATGAGATCTTAAATAACAAAAAACTCAAAATTCAACAACAGTAAAAGAAATGTTACATTTACAGAAGTCGACCCACGGAGAGGACGTATACGGAGCACAGCCCACCCACACATTATCCAACCATACATGTATATGTCTGAGTATAAATACGAAAATATACGGAGATCGATCTTTAATTATGAGATTTTCTGTAGCGTTATAATTTACAAATATATATCTTTAAAAACTTAAAAACAAAGAATAAAACACAATATTTGTCATTGAGCAGAACCCAAAAATGAGCAAATAATTACGCCCCTCAACAAGCACAATTCCTGCAGCTGTATAATACATTAAAAATAAGTAGAATTTTATCAAAGCACCTAAATGTCAATGCAACTTTTAAAATTATTTTTTAAAAAATCGCCTTACAGATATGTTGTACATGTTTAATATACGCCATTAAAAACGCAGCCAAAAATTGTGCTAAAGTGACATTACAAAGACAAAACTAGTCTTTATTTCTCAAATATAGTTTCATATAATTAATCAATAATGAAAACATAAAAGAATTGGTCTAGAGTTTAATAAAGTTTTGAACAAGAATTAAGACATAGATATCTGCAACACGCTTTTGACAGTTGGTTATACAAAAAGAAACCTAATTCAAATAGTTGCGTTTTTAATGGCGTCAAGTATATTATCTCAACCAAAGTATATGCTGAATGTATCACATATGTTCACCTGTTTTGATATCCTTACAACATGTATATTGTCCAAACAGTAATGCGTTCTTTTCCAACATGGCTATTAATAGACCACACTGGCGTGCTTGTAGTTATTGTGCTCTAAGAAGATTTGGCGACACACTGAATTGTTGTAGTTATTGTGCTCTAAGAAGATTTGGCGACACACTGAATTGTTGTAGTTATTGTGCTCTAAGAAGAGTTAGCGCCACACTGGCGCGCTTGTAGTTAGTGTGCTGTTCGAAGATTTGGCGACACACTGACGTGCTTGTAGTTATTGTGCTATAAGAAGATTTGGCGACACACTGGCGCGCTTGTAGTTAGTGTGCTGTTAGAAGATTTGGTGCCACACTGGCGTGCTTGTAGTTATTGTGCCGTAAGAAGATATGGTGCCACACTGGCGTGCTTGTGGTTATTGTGCCGTAAGAACATTTGGTGCCACACTGGCGTGCTTGTGGTTATTGTGCCGTAAGAAGATTTGGTGCCACACTGGCGTGCTTGTAGTTATTGTGCCGTAAGAAGATTTGGTGACACACTGGCGTGCTTGTAGTTATTGTGCCGTAAGAAGATTTGGTGCCACACTGGCGTGCTTGTAGTTATTGTGCCGTAAGAAGATTTGGTGCCACACTGGCGTGCTTGTAGTTATTGTGCCGTAAGAAGATTTGGCGCCACACTGGCGTGCTTGTAGTTATTGTGCCGTAAGAAGATTTGGCGCCACACTGGCGTGCTTGTAGTTATTGTGCCGTAAGAAGATTTGGCGACACACTGGCGTGCTTGTAGTAATTGTGCCGTAAGAAGATATGGTGCCACATTGGCGTGCTTGTAGTTCTTGTGCCGTAAGAAGATTTGGCGACACACTGGCGTGCTTGTAGTTCTTGTGCCGTAAGAAGATTTGGCGACACACTGGCGTGCTTATAGTTCTTGTGCCGTAAGAAGATTTGGCGACACACTGGCGTGCTTGTAGTTCTTGTGCCGTAAGAAGATTTGGCGACACACTGGCGTGCTTGTAGTTCTTGTGCCGTAAGAAGATTTGGTGCCACACTGGCGTGCTTGTAGTTATTGTGCCGTAAGAAGATATGGTGCCACACTGGCGTGCTCGTAGTAATTGTGCCGTAAGAAGATATGGTGCCACATTGGCGTGCTTGTAGTTATTGTGCTGTTTAGAAGCCTGGTAGTCTTCCAATACAGTTACATCATCTGCGTCCTTTTCCACTTAGTAAGTAAGACAGACGTACAGTACAGCCAATATCCCCAAACAAATGATGATGTAAAAGGTGACAAATGCTTTGTGGGGGTCTTCTACTAGAATACGACCGAAATATTCATCTGTAAAACAAACAAAACATGAACAGTGTAACATGAAAAATTGACCCTCATTAAAACTGACCGGGGGAGGGATTTAATATTATCATACAACTTCGGAATAGAATCAGCGTCAGTTTGATCCGATTGTGATATCTGAAATCAAACGATGAAAACTGTTCTTTGGTTCAATGTACGTTAACTAAAAGAAAGAGAATAAGTTGCTACAGGGGACGCCACATACATATGACACATACACAGACCTCCGGGAAAACAACAATCCATAAAACTTATGGCATTTGAGGAGGCTCAAGGGTACATACGTAACGGTCTTCTGTGAGACACACTAGCTGTTATCATTGAAAACCCATAAGCTTAATTAAATATGACGCTTTCTATTCACAGAACTCCAAAGCAACCACCGTGTGGAGATGCAAACCGTGGCTGTTGAGGTTGTGACAAAGAGGTTGCTGTTCTAGAGATTTAATTAGTTCTAAATCCTCGTATCGCCAAAATTGCAAAGTTTTTGAGGATAGGTTGTTGCTCATGAAAAAGGGAGAGTTCTGACTTTATATAATTTGTTCAGCCCTATTATTGTTTGTAATTTTATTATATTGCTTTGAATCGGAATTTCATACACGAAATCTCAAACATTACAACATTCCATTCCTTATATGAGCGCCGCTGTACGATTTCCCACCTCTTCTTACAACTTGCATTATATTTATGCTTGCTGTGTGTGATTGGTATGCATGCACGTGTATCAAGTCTTTTCAGTATAAATTTTTGAGCGCCACTGTACGATTTCCAACCTCTTCTAAAAGTGACGTCATTTCCAGAAAACGTCACATTTGACGTCACCATGCACTGACAGTAATCAACATTTGCCACATATGGCAATAAGAAAATGAAGTGACCATATGGAGTAAATATTGTTTCCTTCTTGCAAATTGCGACATTACGTATGGCGTTTTCTTGAAATGACGTCACTTACAAAAGAGGTTATAAATCCCATAGCAGCGTTCCTTATATAATCTGGTTCCCTGCGTACCATCCTGAGAAATAGCACGTCCCGATAACCTAAGTGGTAGGGACAGGTACTTCAGACTATACCTTATATTGTGTAGTGCAGCTTTTAAAATATTACATAAATAAAATCATTGCCCTATATAGTAAAAGATGCGAGTTCGACATGATGTTTATAATGCAATGTAATGTAATTGATGCGATGCGATACATATTTTATTCCCATTCAGGAGGCAAAACCCTCACTGTTTATAGTTTTAAAAAACTGCCTGGAGGAAAAATATTCTTGTCGAGTTAAAATGTTCAGGAAATTTCTACCACTGTATAAACAAAAGCAATATTGTATGTTTCTATGTCTGAAATGGAAGTTTTTGATGTCATTTAATAAGAAAATCGGACAAATCAGAGAGGATATTCAACTTTCTAATTAAAGCCACAGAAATTTTCTACTTTCGTTTTGACGTCTAAAAGCGATTTTTTTTATCTGGAATTAATAAAATGTGCTAAAAATACAAATGGGATTCCAAAAACCTACGTTGCACTATAATTAGATTTGTACTGCGCAACAGTATCATAAATTTTCCCGCGACAGAAAATTTACTACCAAGTAAACCTCTCTAGATCTACAAAATCACACCAACAGTCGAAATTTCATCTGTCCAGGGTGTTGCTCTAGATAGGTTCATAGCAGTATATCGTGAACGCAGCACATAACTTATTAATATTAACATAACAGTACTGCAAAAACTAATACCAATAACCGGAAGTGAGCGCAAGAAGCAGTACGTTATTATCAGGCCAAGTCAAGGTGGATGTAACGCTCTATAGCTGGAATACTCGTAAAGCTTCTAAAAACCGGACAGAAATGAATCTAAAAACCAATTCACTCAAAGAAATTTAACAGAAAAAATAATTTTACACGCCAAAAAATGTTCTTGGGTCGGGGCAAAAAATAGGATAGGTCGGGAAACCTGAAACAAACATAATTATTTTTCTTTTACGCCTAATGAAGAAAGGAAATAATAGAAAAAGACAGCATTATACTTATCATTGTATGAAGTGGTTATGACGTCATACACGACACTGGCAGGAAGTTGGTTGTTGAGCAATATCAAGGCTCCTAACTGTTACCAGTTTTAGCAACAAGACAAGTATATCAGCTTCTATTGCCTACGACTGGTCTCAACCCAATTTAAACATCAAGAGGTAAAAACATTTCATGATCCATCTTGACAAAAATATATATCTGACCAGTTTGTGTCTTTCCTAATATCAAACACGAAGTTTGTTTAATCACCGATTTTAGGCATACTAGAAAACGATATATTTGACTTCATTTTGAATATTAAAAAAGTACAAAATTTGGAAAAATCGAATTAAGATACTTACAAATCCAATAGATAAATCTTATAAATTCATAAAACATTTTGATTACTTCCGTGCGACCGATCTCTTCTGAAGTTGCGTGTAAAGCAGAGATAACAGAATCGTTATATAATATACGTATGGTTACACTTGGGATTCCCTCTGGGGTTTTTGGCAGAGGGTTCCCAAATATTACACCAGACGTAGACTGACGCTAATGTGGAACTATTTCGAAAATGACTAATTCTGAATTTAGCACACTTAAGTTTTAGTATGTTAAATTCAAAACATTTGTCCAATTGTTGTAAGTGACTCAATTGCCAGCTTTGTTTGTATTATTGGTGTTGTACAACAATGTGTTATTTTTTGTTAAAAACTGGTTAGTTATCATAACACAGACCCGCTCATTGACACTACTTCTCTGAATGTTTTTTCATGTACATTAACCGCTAAGGACATTTAGCACAAATCTAAGTCGTTGTCTACTTGAAGTTGATAAAGTGCTGCCATCCTATGATATCACAGCGTAGACACAAGGGATAATACCATGCCCAGTCACAACCTTACCATACATAGTCACAACCTTACCATACCTAGTCACAACCTTAACAAGCTCAGTCACAACCTTAACACGCTCAGTCACAATCTTAACATACACAGTCACAACCTTACCATACCTAGTCACAACCTTAACAAGCTCAGTCACAACCTTACCACGCCCAGTCACAATCTTAACATACACAGTCACAACCTTACTATACCTAGTCACAACCTTAACAAGCTCAGTCACAACCTTAACACGCTCAGTCACAATCTTAACATACACAGTCACAACCTTACCATACCTAGTCACAACCTTAACAAGCTCAGTCACAACCTTACCATGCCCAGTCACAACCTTACCACGCCCAGTCACGATCTTACCATGTCCAGTCACAACATTACCACGCCCAGTCACAACCTTATCACACCCAGTCACAACCTTACCTCGCCCAGTCACGATCTTACCATGTCCAGTCACAACATTACCACGCCCAGTCACAACCTTATCACACCCAGTCACAACCTTACCACGCCCAGACACACTCTAAATTACCACGCCTAGTCACAACCTTATCACGCAAAGTAACCTTACCACACCCAGTCACAACCTTACTACACTCAGTCACAACCTTACCAAGCCTATTCACAACCTTACCATGCCTAGTCACAACCTTAACAAGCTCAGTCACAACCTTAACAAGCTCAGTCACAACCTAACCATGCCTATTCACAACCTTAACAAGCTCAGTCACAACCTTAACAAGCTCAGTCACAACCTTACCATGCCTATTCACAACCTTAACAAGCTCAGTCACAACCTTAACAAGCTCAGTCACAACCTTACCACGCCTAGTCACAACCTTACCACGCCAAGTCACAACCTTAACAAGCTCAGTCACAACCTTACCACGCCAAGTCACAACCTTAACAAGCTCAGTCACAACCTTTCCACGCCAAGTCACAACCTTAACAAGCTCAGTCACAACCTTACCACGCCAAGTCACAACCTTAACAAGCTCAGTCACAACCTTACCACGCCAAGTCACAACCTTAACAAGCTCAGTCACAACCTTTCCACGCCAAGTCACAACCTTAACAAGCTCAGTCACAACCTTAACAAGCTCAGTCACAACCTTAACAAGCTCAGTCACAACCTTACCACGCCCAGTCACAACCTTACCACGCAAAGTCACAATCTAACCACGCCCAGTCACAACCTTACCACACCCATTCACAACCTTACCACGTAAACTCACAATCTAACCACGCCCAGTTACAACCTTACCACACCCAGTCACAACCTTACCACGTAAACTCACAATCTAACCACGCCCAGTTACAACCTTACCACACCCAGTCACAACCTTACCACGTAAACTCACAACCTTACCACGCCCAGTCACAACCTTACCACGCAAAGTCACAATCTAACCACGCCCAGTCACAACCTTACCACACCCAGTCACAATCTTACCACGTAAACGCACAATCTAACCACGCCCAGTTACAACCTTACCACACCCAGTCACAACCTTACCACGCAAAGTCACAATCTAACCACGCCCAGTCACAACCTTACCACACCCAGTCACAACCTTACCACGCAAACTCACAATCTAACCACGCCCAATCACAACCTTAACACACCCAGCCACAACCTTACCACGCAAACTCACAATCTAACCACGCCCAGTTACAACCTTAACACGCACAGTCACAACCTTACCACTCAAAGTCACAATCTAACCACGCCCAGTCAGAACCTTACCACGCCCAGTCACAACCTTTCTATGCAAAGTCATATCCTTAGCATGCAAAGTCACAACCTTACCACACACAGTCAGAACCTTACCACACCCAGAAAAGAAAATGGTTCTCATGTTGATACAAAATGATAGCATAAAACATTTTTACATTTTTTATTACATTATTTCATGACGAGGAGGGATTCAATAAAATAAAACATTTTAACCAGTTCACGTTACAATAAAAAATATTCATTGTAATTTGTAAGGCTCGGCATCAGTACTTCTCATTGACATAATGTAATTACGACTACAATTCTGTGGAGGATTTGTCCATTCTGTTAATATCTTCTGGTGCCTGTTCTCGGGTGGAGTAACTCACTTATGAACACGATATATGAATATCATCACTGACACACGTTACCCACAACTATCATATACATCTTTTTCTAATTCTCGCGTCCATAATACTAATTACGTTAGACTGAAACAATGTCAGAATTGAACACAAAATAAATTACAAATTGTTGTAGTATATTTTAGGGAGCATTCAACACTATTGTACAAGCTGTGAAAATGATGTGAATTTCATACAACTACTGGAAAATATTTTTTCTGAACACAACATTTTCTGATTCTATGACAACATAGAACAGTTCAAATTGGAGAAACATTGGAGCGCTGCTATGAAATTTCCAACCTCTTCTGTAATTGACGTCTTTTCAAGAAAACGTCACATGTGATGTCACTATTTTGCAAGCAGGAAACAATATTTACTCCACTATAATAACAGTAAGTAAGCAATATTTGAAAACGAAAGGACCATTACATGGTGACGTCACATGTGACGTTTTCTGGAAGTGACGTCACTTATAGAAGAGGTTGGAAATCGTACAGCGGCGCTCAATTTTATACTGAACAAACTTGCTACACTTGCATGAATACCAATCACAAACAGCAAACATAAATAAGTTGTAATTATAGACATAGATTACGGTGAGACAACAAGTGACTGAGACAGTTCACACACGAACAGGCAAATGTTTACTTACGGTCAGTATAACAATAATTCGACTGGTACAATTTCACATGGTTGCCGTCATGAGTAGGCCTACATAATGAATTTCGTCATGAATTCCGGTGGTTATGAACAATGCAATTCGAGATAGGATACGTCGGAATGTCATGAAGTCTGACAGTTATTAGCAATGCAATTTGTGATAGGATGCGATATAATCATATATTTATAATATGGTGATGTATATTGTAAAAAAATGTTACTTCTATATAACACCAGTGTTACATACACTATGATACAAACACACATACTTAAAGGCACATTGTAACATTATGTATATGCTTATATTACTAAAATTCACAATATATTTCAAATAACAATATTACATAAACTACTATAAAATATATACATAAGACAGCATATTTTATGAAAATATTACACAATTTACAATTTTTGTAATCTCAAAAATATATACAACAAATAAAATTCATATTGCACAAAGAACTATTTACATGCATGTACAAAAGATACAAAACACATTTTCGACATAGATATTTTTTTAGATAGGTTTAAAATATTGAACTAGATTCACAGCGGGCAAGAATAGCTCATCTGACTTTCACCCCGATGTACCAACATATTCACACCAGGCTAAAATCTTGAATATTTATGTTAACACGACATCTCACTTAAGTCAAGGATGCAATCCACTAAATCTCCACCTTTTCCGCAACATTATTCCAGTTCTTTGCGTCTTTTTCGTCGTCTACACAATTTTATCGCCTGTACTCGAAGGCTTTACAGCGTTCTGAAATTTCAACGTAGTTATTTTATTACCGAGATATCGCGTTACCGGCATCTTGTACGGAACAATACAGCATTTGCATACCAGTGTTTTGTAAACCATTCAAATTTTACGTTAACCACTAAACCAACTTATCTTCAACCGAACAACGATCCAAGCGTGACAATTTTTATAATTTCAGTGTAAAAATGGTTTTATATATATGCAGGCTTGGATGTACGCCTTAAAATAAACAGATGTCAGAATGATTGTATGTACATGCGCTCAACACTCTTAACAGCATTCAACACTAGTTATACTGCAGTATGACCCATTTATATAGGTTGTATGACTCATTTATACAGAATGTATGAACTAGTCTGCTAAGTACACTTACTTGATTTCGATACAGTTTCATCATATGTGTCCTTTTCCATACGGTAACTTAGACACACACAAACTACAGCTAATATCACCAAAGAAATAATGAGGTAACAGACGACTAATGCTTTGTGGGGGTCTTCCTCTAGAATACGACTGATGTATTCATCTGTAACACAAACAAAACATGAACGGTGTAACATGAAAAGTTGACCCTTTTTAAAACTGAGGGGAGGGAGTTAATTTTATCATACAACTTCGAAATGGAATCAGCGTCAGTTTTGATTCGATTGGGATATCTGAAATCAATTGAGGAAAACTGTTCTTTAGTTCAACATGTACGTGATCTAAAGTCCTGTTGTTGGAAGTTTGCACTGTTTTATGAATTATTATTAAATATGTAGTGGACTTGCTAGGATTAATGACATATGCAATAAACATAACTTAGTCAGACTTTCAAACAAACATCACCCCGTGCATCTCTTTCTCTCGGTGTGTGAAGGGTCAAATTTAAACGTTGTTAGATGCATTCTTTTCATTCGAATGTTTCAACAACAAAATATGAGCTATATCAAAGACAGTCTTTCAGGCAAGAATTTGATTAATTTGCATCAAATACAACTTAAGAAAGATGTTCATGCTACTTCTGCAAATTTATCTCTATACACATTAAACTGTCGCTCAATCAAAAACAAAACGCTATCTATATATGATTTTATAGTAAATAAAAACATTGACTTGCTTGTTCTGACTGAGACTTGGTTAGGGACTGTTGTCGACAATAGTGTTATATCAGAGATTCTTCCAGATGGGTACAGCTTCTGTCATGTCTCCAGATCGGAGCAGAGGGGTGGTGGTGTTGGACTTGTATACCGCAAAACCATTGATGTAAAGTCTGTAAAATCAACTTCACAGTTAACTCATTTTGAGCATATGGAATGCGACATTAGCACCAATAGCTTTCATTTTCGACTGTGTGCATTATACAGACCTCCTGTGTCAAAGGGCAATAGTTTTCATATTGCAACATTCTTTGAGGAATGGTCATCTTATTTAGATGAACAAGCTTTGATTCCAGAAGAAATCATGCTCACAGGTGATCTCAACTTTCATCTCGATGACTCCACCAACATCGACGGTCAGAAGTTCCTTGAGACTCTTGAAGTGCATGGGTTATCTCAACATGTAGTTGGTGCAACGCACAATCGTGGTCACACTCTGGATGTACTGATAACCAGACAGAGTAGCTGTATTCTCAAAGAAACTCCCGTGATAGAGGATCCTGGCCTATTTGACTCGAAGGGAAACCCATCTGGTGATCATCTTGCTATATACACCCGTCTCCAATTCCAAAAGCCAAAGAAGGAACGTAAAACTGTATCTTTTCGTGCATTTCGTAACATATCAATCGAGGACCTTCTTAAAGATATAAGCGATTCACAAACTTTGCAGAACATAGAAGGTACTACAGAGGAACTTGTAGAGAGGTATAATACAGGCCTTCAGGAGCTGTTAGATAAACATGCTCCACTACAGACCAAAGAGATAACTGTCAGACCCAACACACCATGGTATGATGATAAACTCCATGCTGCTAAAAGGAATCGTCGTAAGGCTGAGAGAAAGATGCGCAAAACAAATTTGACTGTTCATAAAGAGATATACCAGGACGCTTGTACTAACTATAACAAACTCATGTTACAGTCCAAAAAGGATTATTATTCATCCAAACTCGAAGAAAACAGCAACGACCGGCGTCAGCTCTTCAAACTCACAAACATGCTCATGGGTTGTAAGCGAGAGACGGTATTACCATCCACGGTTAATGACAAATCTTTGGCAGATAAGTTTTCTGACTTTTTCATTGGGAAAATTGTCAGTATTCGTAACCAGCTGAGTGAGGGTCAGGTTGACAATGATGTCCTTCGGGCCGATGTTAAGTTTTGTGGAGAGCCCATGGTAACCCTGGCTCCTGTTACATTGGACGAGGTAAAGAAGATCATCATACATGCATCTACAAAGTCATGTGAATTAGACCCAATTCCAACATTTCTTTTGAAGCCCTGCCTTGATAGTCTCCTTCCAATCATCACTGCTACAATAAATCAATCTTTGTTGAAATCTGAAGTGCCTACCCAATTTAAGCAGGCAATTGTGCGACCACTTTTAAAGAAACCTGGGTTAGATCAAGACGTGTTTAAAAACTATAGACCAGTCTCCAACCTCCCTTTTCTGTCTAAAGTGCTTGAAAAGGTCGTAGCAAAACGACTAGAGGGTCACTTGGACACTAATAAACTACATGATGATCTGCAATCTGCCTACCGTGCACGACATTCAACAGAGACGGCATTACTGCGAGTCCATCAAGATATAGCGGCCGCACTTGACAACAACTCCTGTGTGGTTCTGATTATGCTTGATTTGTCGGCAGCCTTTGACGTCATTGACCATCCTATCCTTCTTAAACGCTTGGAACATTCATACGGAATATCTGGCTCTGCCCTGCTCTGGTTTCATTCTTATGTGAGTAATAGGTCCCAACGTGTAGCAGTTCGGTCTGCTGTCTCTGATGAAACCTCTCTACATTTTGGCGTCCCACAGGGCTCGGTCCTTGGACCAAGGAAGTACTGTACGTTCTCCAAACCAATAGGTGATATATGCAAGAGCCATAACATGTTACACCACGGCTATGCAGATGATACCCAAAGCTACCTAGTCATCAAATCAAAAGACAGTTGGACTAGTGTAGTACCAGCACTTGAAGCCTGCCTGTCAGACATCAGTTCCTGGATGCGTTTGAACATGCTAAAGATCAACCAGGATAAAACGGAACTTATCATCTTTGCACCAAAACATCAAGTCAAGGATTTTTCTGACTGCAAATTACAATTTGACGGAACAATTGTCCATGAATCATCATTTGTGAAAAATTTAGGTGCCTTCTTTGATAAAACTCTAAGCATGGACAAACAAGCTAATGCAATATCCAAATCTTGCTTCTTCCATTTGCGAAACATCGGGCGGATTAGGCCATTCATTACTGTAAATGCCTGCAAAACACTTGTGAATTCCCTTGTGACCTCTCGACTGGACTATGCCAATGTTTTGTTATGTGGTGCCAACACCAAGGTAGTGGGCAAGCTGCAGCGCATCCAGAACACTGCTGCTCGCTTGATCACACTAACAAAAAAGCGTGAGCACATTACACCGATCCTACATTCACTGCACTGGCTTCCGGTGCCGTACAGAGTACAGTATAAGGTCATGCTATACACATTTAAGATCAGACAAGAACTTGCTCCTGTTTACATGACTGGGTTGATTAGTGAGTACCAACCAACAAGATCTCTGAGATCAGACTCAGCCAAGTTATTGAACATTCCACGAACAAAAACTAAGACCTATGGTGAAAGGCGATTTGACAAATGTGCAGCCACCCTGTGGAACAACCTGCCAGTAGAAATAAAAAACATTGACTCTCTGCCGGTTTTCAAAAAGTCAATAAAAACTCACCTGTTTAAAATAGCATATAAGTGATATTTAGACACAGTTCGCGTGTAAAGCGCTTAGAGACTTGTTTTATAAGGCGCTATATAAATATTTTTATTATTTATTATTATTATAAGAATACGTTAAAGCGGCGAAATATTTTAATGGGAAAAATGTACATGACAAAACCCTTTTTAATATTTGACAAGGAAGGACAGTTTTGCTGACGAAAATAGTTCACATTTCGCTGAATTTAATATATTTTTGTAATAACTGAGACATTTCACCCCTAACGGTCTTCTGGGAGACATTGTCATCATTAAAGAAGCTTAGCATAAGCTATATTAAATGCGACGCTTTCTAAAATTAAACACATATCAAAGACGTTTTTACATGTAACATGCGTGCTTATTGACACCTATTCTCATTCAAAATGATAAATTAGAATGTCTTCTTCGATTTGTCCGAATTTGTAATTAAGGTCATCGAGTATGTTTACTTTCGTTTTGATGTCTACAATCGTCTACTTTCGGTTTAGAAATGACTTCATATAAAACTAACAGAAAGTCGTTTTTCTTAAATGAAATTCAATTCTGGTAGTTCGAAAATGCCATCTGGTATATTATTCTGAGAAGTATGACAGCTTTCATTTTCAACTACAGAATAAAACATTGAATGAAAAACTGATTCTAGTATATATATGATCCATTGACAGAGAAACAGTTTAAAAAATGTTACACATCTGTGTTGGTTAAGGATATTGTTTTTCATTTTAAGACACGTACATAAGAAATGAAGATCTTGATAAGACAAAACATTGTACGTGAGGGTGTTAATTAATCGATCAGAATTCTCATGAAAACATATATACATACATTCGAACATCGTGCATCATAATAAATTCTATAAATAGCTAAGTATTACGATATATATTTTTAATCGGGGAAACTCCAAATCTGTTTTATTTATAGCATGTACTCGTATATTTATTTACATTAATAAAATACTGCTTAAACATAAAGTCTACATTTTGTATAAACGGTACATGTAAACCTTAACTCAGACATTGTTCCAAGTATTTACATAATTACATGTATAATTGCCAAGTCATATAATAAACATGTCTGCTTTTTGACACCTGCGTAAAACACATTTGATAAGATTTATACAAATTTATTTATGTAATGCTATTTACATGTGCTTTCAATGAACATGTTTACAGTATATATCGAATAAATAGTCCAGTAAATGCAGAAAACACTTGCTAACACAATTAATGCTCCTTGCGCGATGAATTGAGCAAATGTGATGGTACGAAATTTGGGTTTCCAGATATAAAGCGGAAACACATCGTTGACAAAAAATGTAGAACTTGAGATCACATACAAATAGATAGAAACACGATAACTTAAACTCTACTCGTATTTCATCTAATTGCTCAATTAGACAGAAAATAAGTAAGCCCGAAACTATTCATATTGTCACCTTTCTTCAACCTGATGAAGATATTATCCAGTTTAAATAATGAGCTCAATATTATGTTTGATGAACTTAATCAAGACATTAGAATATCTGATATAGAAAAGCATGTAAAGAATGACATACATGTAGTGCTAATTAAGTCAGCAAGGCCAGATTTTGCTTTAAATGATTTTCTAAATATGGTTCAGAACTAATCTATATTATAAATTATTTGATATGGGTCATTTTCCAGAGATATGGACAGAAGGACATATAATACCAATACACAAAAAAGGCTCCACATTAGAACCATCCAATTACAGAGGGTTAACTTTATTAAGTACTCTTGGCAAGCTTTTTACAAAAAATGTGAACAATAGACTTAATGCCTGGATGGTGATGTATAATGTTTATATAGAGGCCCACAACCGGGATTTAGAAAACATGTCTACAATTGCCAATATTTTATACAATGTAATAAATCATATGTTGATATGAAACATGGCATTTATTCATTTTTCAAAAGGTTTTGACTTTGTTGTAAGAGATAGTTTTATACTATTGTAAGTTATTGAAAACAGGAAATTTCTTTAACTTTGAAGATTTAATGTAGATTATAAGATAGATAGTTTATTTTAAGCTTGTACCACTTTGGCCCATGAATCACATGTATAATACAGAGAATATAATATAAAGTCACATGTATACACAGTACATATAGTATTCAGCATAAAATTGTACAATAGTAATTATAAGTATTGATCTATTCCGGTGAATGGTATTTACAGACTAGAATACCATATTAATAAATCTAGTTTGATAACATGTCGTAATAACATTGAAGATACACGTTTTGAAAAGTTTAGTAATTTACGGTACAGTACATGAGTGGAGAAAGGTTAGTTAAGATAACATAAAATAATAATTATCTCGTGTTTCAAAGCTCTTAAATACCTAAATCGATAATTTTTAACAATATATTGGTTCGTGGACAAGATTAGTTCAATACATTTAGGAATGTTCGGTCTTTCCAAAAATAGCATTTAATATATATAACTCATGTGAAATCTTGTAATAGAGTAAATTATGTAATAATACCCTGAGTGGTGATTTTATCTGTAATTTAGGGGTTAGACAGGGAGAAAGTTTATTCCTGTCTTATTTGCAATCTATCTTAATGACATAGAAGAAACATTCCTTTCACCCACAATTCTACATACTCATTAAGATCCACCACCATGTATATTTTTAACCGGTAAAACCAAACTTGTTTATTTATAGGATCATATATAGGAATTCCAAAATAATTAAAATATTTACACAAGTTCATTTATATTTACGTAATGCTACTTACATATAAAATGGAAACATCCTGTGATTTTAATAAACATTTTTAAAGTATATATCGAATAAAGAAATTCAGTAAATGCAGAAAACACGTGTTAACAAAATACTGCGCGTTGATAAAATAATAGTCCAGCCACGGACGTCACATCTCTATATACTCTCGCTGTACTGTGCTGTTACAAAGACGCGTGTAAAAGTAGTAGCGCAGAGACACGTATGCGGGGCTAATAAAATAACAAACGTGAGCTACTTCAGATGTAATTATAAGGTCTGTCTTTATCTCAATGGTTGAGGCCGATTTACATATTTTATTTCACAACGGATGAAGCCGGACCGTCTACTGTATAGATAGTTTGGAATTAAAGCTTATAAATAAAAAGTATAATAAGGCATCATCTAGCTTCTTATAAAATAGTTTTCAACAAAGTATTGAGTGTTAAATGATTCAATAATATATAGGATATCTCTTTAAAAGTGTTTTTGCAACCAACGCATCTAAATCTGGAATTTATCATACACATTAGTTCCGCATCACAAGCATTTTTTTCCAACGAGTTAGATCTTGTTCAATATTTAACCAGACCTTGATACAACGTTTTATTTCTTTCTAACGATGGTGGCCAATAAAGAGCATTATTTAAGCAGTATATGCATACTCAATGAATGAAGTTTATTTCAGAAAAAATCACCAATGGTAAAAACAAGGCAAAACACCTGACTGGTCATATAATGCTGACCAATGGTAAATACAAGACATTACCCCTGACTGTTCAAAGAATGCTGACCAATGTTTAATACAAGGCATTACCCCTGACTGTTCAAAGAATGCTGACCAATGGTAAATACAAGACATAACTCCTTGCTGTTCGTATAATGCTGACCAATGGTTAATACAAGACACTTCCCTGACTGGTCATACAATGCTGACCAATGGCAAATACAAGACATAACCTCTGACTGTTCATATAATGCTGACCAATGGTTAATACAAGACACTTCCCTGACTTGTCATATAATGCTGACCAATGGTAAATACAAGACACTTCCCTGACTTGTCATATAATGCTAACCTATGGTAAATACAAGACATATCTCCTTGCTGTTCATATAATGCTGACCGATGGTTAATACAAGACACTTCCCTGACTGGTCATACAATGCTGACCAATGGCAAATACAAGACATAACCTCTGACTGTTCATATAATGCTGACCAATGGTAAATACAAGACACTTCCCTGACTGGGCATATAATGCTGAACAATGGTAAATACAAGACATAACCTCTGACTGGTCATATAATGCTGAACAATGGTAAATACAAGACAAAACCTCTGACTGGTCATATAATGCTGAACAATGGTAAATACAAGACATAACCTCAGACTGGTCATATAATGCTGAACAATGGTAAATACAAGACAAAACCTCTGACTGGTCATGTAATGCTGAACAATGGTAAATACAAGACATAACCTCTGACTGGTCATATAATGCTGAACAATGGTAAATATAAGACAAAACCTCTGACTGGTCATATAAAGCTGACCAATGGTTAATACAAGTCACTTCCCTGACTTGTCATATAATGCTGACCAATGGTAAATACAAGACACTTCCCTGACTTGTCATATAATGCTAACCAGAGGGGAATAGAAGACACTTCCCTGACTTGTCATATAATGCTGACCAATGGTAAATACAAGACACTTCCCTGACTTGTCATATAATGCTGACCAATGGTAAATACAAGACACTTCCCTGACTGGGCATATAATGCTGACCAATGGTAAATACAAGACACTTCCCTGACTGGGCATATAATGCTGACCAATGGTAAATACAAGACACTTCCCTGACTGGGCATATAATGCTGACCAATGGTAAATACAAGACACTTCCCTGACTGGGCATATAATGCTGACCAATGGTAAATACAAGACATAACCTCTGACCGGTCATATAATGCTGAACAATGGTAAATACAAGACATAACCTCTGACTGGTCATATAATGCTGACCAATGGTAAATACAAGAAATAACCTCTGAGTGGGCATATAATGCTGACCAATGGTAAATACAAGACACTTCCCTGACTGGGCATATAATGCTGACCAATGGTAAATACAAGACATAACCTCTGACCGGTCATATAATGTTGACCAATGGTAAATACAAGACACTACCCTTGACTGGTCATATAATGCTGAACAATGGTAAATACAAGACATAACCTCTGACTGGTCATATAATGCTGACCAATGGTAAATACAAGAAATAACCTCTGACTGGTTATATAATGCTGACCAATGGTAAATACAAGAAATAACCTCTGACTGGTTATATAATGCTGACCAATGGTAAATACAAGACATAACCTCTGACTGGTCATATAATGTTGACCAATGGTAAATACAAGAAATAACCTCTGACTGGTTATATAATGCTGACCAATGGTAAATACAAGAAATAACCTCTGACTGGTCATATAATGTTGACCAATGGTAAATACAAGAAATAACCTCTGACTGGTTATATAATGCTGACCAATGGTAAATACAAGACATAACCTCTGACTGGTCATATAATGCTGACCAATGGTAAATACAAGACATAACATCTGACTGGTCATATAATGCTGACCAATGGTAAATACAAGACATAACCTCTGACTGGTTATATAATGCTGAACAATGGTAAATACAAGACACTACCCTGACTTGTCATATAATGCTGACCAATGGTAAATACAAGACATAACATCTGACTGGTTATATAATGCTGAACAATGGTAAATACAAGACAAAACCTCTGACTGGTCATATAATGCTAACCAATGGTAAATACAAGACATAACCTCTGACTGGTCATATAATGCAGAACAATGGTAAATACAAGACATAACCTCTAACTGGTCATATAATGCAGAACAATGGTAAATACAAGACATAACCTCTGACTGGTCATATAATGCTGAACAATGGTAAATACAAGACATAACCTCTAACTGGTCATATAATGCTGAACAATGGTAAATACAAGACAAAACCTCTGACTGGTCATGTAATGCTGAACAATGGTAAATACAAGACATAACCTCTGACTGGTCATGTAATGCTGACCAATGGTAAATACAAGACATAACCTCTGACTGGTCATATAATGCTGATCAATGGTAAATACAAGACATAACCTCTGACTGGTCATATAATGCTGAACAATGGTAAATACAAGACAAAACCTCTGACTGGTCATATAATGCTGAACAATGGTAAATACAAGACATAACCTCTGACTGGTCATATAATGCTGAACAATGGTAAATACAAGACATAACCTCTGACTGGTCATATAATGCTGAACAATGGTAAATACAAGACATAACCTCTGACTGGTCATATAATGCTGACCAATGGTAAATACAAGACATAACCTCTGACTGGTCATATAATGCTGAACAATGGTAAATACAAGACATAACCTCTAACTGGTCATATAATGCTGAACAATGGTAAATACAAGACATAACCTCTGACTGGTCATATAATGCTGACCAATGGTAAATACAATACATAACCTCTGACTGGTCATATAATGCTGACCAATGGTAAATACAAGACTTAACCTCTGACTGGTCATATAATGCTGACCAATGGTAAATACAAGACATAACCTCTTACTGGTCATATAATGCTGAACAATGGTAAATACAAGACATAACCTCTGACTGGTTATATAATGCTGACCAATGGTAAATACAAGACATAACCTCTGACTTGTCATGTAATGCTGAATAATGGTAAATACAAGACATAACCTCTGACCGGTCATATAATGCTGACCAATGGTAAATACAAGGCATTACCTCTGACTGGTCATATAATGCTGAACAATGGTAATTACAATGTATGTATATATTGTTATCTTATAGCTCGGCTTAAGAAATCATTTTTGGATTTTGGTATAGCTTCTAAAAATAAACCTGATCCTCTTGACCTTTGGTGTTTGTCAGTCTAAACATATTTATTTGTTTTGTTGAATTATATTGGGTTAAAGGACAATCTTTCTGGTAAAATTGGCGGCCAGTTGACAAAACTAGTTTTTCCGTGAAATAATTATCAACCAGTATTGACTTGCCCTACCGCAAGCAGGTGACAACTTTTGACCGTAACACAATGTCACGGAAGGACATGACCTGTCCCAACCGGAATCCAATCTGCATCATCCCGGACAACAGCTCAGCGCTCTACCACCTTAGCTATCAGTCCGGGGTGAAGAAGTAGTTAACTCAGTCTAATAATCATTCCACAGGTGCATAAACCTCAGACTGACTTTACATACATTTATATCGTTTTAACACGAGAACGGGTAACCAAATTGCATGCACATAATGATAACTATGATAACATATCAAGTTTTAGATACTTCAATTGTATTGCATAGTCAAGGCTAAAGGACAGTACGATAAACAACGTTCAAAATATATAAACACACATCCTCTTATTTAACCCTTGATCACTTGTGATAACAATCATTACGAATGTACACGTTTCTAGAATTATTGTTGCAATAACCGTATATTCTGCTGTAATTTCAGTATATGCGATCCAATGTTTTGAATGTGCTGATTGCCGGGTACCATTCCGCGATGATGACGAAGCAAACAGGAGAATTTCTGACGGGGCCTCATGCATGAGAATTAACATCACCTATAAACATAATACAATTGGTGAGTTTAGATGACGTCACAGACAACTCGTTCGTCACACCGGTTCTTATTGCCACTACAGTTTCATGGTGTTAATTAACTAAAGCGGGGAATCATGCCTGGACGACCATCGTGTTTAAAATCTTCGCCTAATGTTTTGATACATCGAATTAACAATAGATCTTATCTACTCTACAAGTAGAACATTACAAATATAAAGTATGCTGCAAACTACAATGTATTTTCTTACAATAAGAAGTCTGACTAATACTATTTAATTAAAATGGTTTGTGTGACGACAAACTCCGTACGGATTTGTATCTAAATGACGTAAAATGATGACGTAGACAAAAATTGGTAGGCCTATTTTGTATGAATTATGTATATTTCAGTATCCCGAGGTTGTACACACACCAGAGTGCCATTGGAGCGCTGTGATAGAAGAGCCGTAGCCGGAACATACGCTGAAACGTGTTATAGTAACGAAGACGACTGCAACACCGGAAATTACGTCATGATGACGTGCACTGCAGCGTCTCTAACCGCCATTGTATTGACATTTTATTTATTTTTCGCGAGATGTTTGTTAAAATAAAAGTCGTGCATAAATCTTTAAGACAATTCATGATCATACTTCTTAATAGTTTCATTCGTCACTCATGTCTTTGTTATAGGTTCCATAGTTTGACGCCAAGGTTGGATCCTATGAGATAAACGACCACGACCGTGATTATGTAAGTCGGCAGTCCTCGAGCATTTTATGATTTGCTGCGAATCATTTTATTCGGGACGTCACTCCAATATTCTTATTGTTTATAAATTTGACGGAAAAAGATGACTTTGTGGACGGATGCTTCATTTGATTTTGGAAATATCACGTTCGCCTCAGTGGAAACGTGTAGATTGGTCGATAAATTCGTGAACTGCAGCAAATATTGTTGAAATTTCACGTATTCAGACTAGCAATATAGACAGTATAGATAATTGAAGTTTACCATAGTCTAGTACTGTTATTTCGATCCATTATACTTAAGTTTATTCAATGAAATTAAATTCGAGAAAAACAGCATAATTTGTCTGTTTCTGTTCATTGTAGTTGATCTAAATTACCCCATTACCCCACCCACCTTATTAAAAAGTATGTAAATTTTGTCCCCGATTTTTTTCAATATTTGCAAACAATCAAAGTACATGTATACCGGTAAAATAATACTAAACAAATAAATGTACATTTTCCTTTAATTTATTATAATTCTGAATGATTACACAGTACAAAAAACTAGGGCTATGATACTCCATCCACATTTCAACACTATAACTGCCATAAAGCGCCACAGCAAAAATGGTCATGAGGCGCATGAAGGGGAAATTAGTTCGCACGTCATATACCCTGTCAGCGCCGTGTATATAGAATATTATAATACTGCTAGTACAAATCAAGTAATTTCATTGGTTTAAGTATTAGTTATACATGTCGTTGACAGGGTATATGGGGAATATAACCTGTCTGTGTGCCATATAACCCGAGGCGTTACTGGATTTTTATTTGCAGTATTATACAAGAGATAGTTGATGCAAGGTATCAAAGTCGTCGGGAAAATGTGTAGCACAATAATTAATATGAAATGTTTGAAGGGAATATGTAGAAAAAAATAAACTGAATTTTGCAAATATTGAAGATGCAATATTTTGAGTAAGAAATGCACATATACATGTACATCATTGATGTAAAACCACAACAAAGGAAAATCATCTTTTTTGGGGAAAAATATCATAAAAAACCTTGAATGAAAAGTACAGTACACGAATTAAGATGAAAGTACATTCAACATTAGAAAATGACGATATTCCTTCTCAGTATTACTGATGGTGTTAAATTGGAAATACAACAGCCATACTAACTTCTGTAGGCATATACATACGTCTTTATATGCCTCTGTTTCGGACAATAATACACACAATAACCTCAATTATTAGATCCTATAGAAATGCTCCATTACATCATTACATAGAGGTGCCCCACCATAAGCATTTATAAAATGTATTTTTACAAAAAATATTATCGGTGGTAAACCACTGCATTAGAAACAGCTTCTACCAAACTGACTCACATAACAGATGATTTTAACTGGTTGTTACCTATTCTGAATCCCTCCCTCCAATACCAAACTATTGCTAGTGTCAGCACATCACGTTTGTCGTTGGTCTGACTTATACACATTACAACAATCAAACATTACGTAAATATAATCTTAGTTTGAAGAGTTTGAAGATAGAGACATCGCGTATTCGCGATCATTTCCTTCCGTGTCAAAGAACGAGACGAGCAAACAATACCCTCCTATAGATGCACGTGCTCCATGTTTATACGAAATCCGGTATTTTTGTCAGTTTACGTATGCCTTTGATAGTTTGATAGTGCGAATTACATCACATGCGTGCTCGACAGACATCAAACTCCACGCAACGGGTATCTTCCCTTGCAGTACAACAATTACTTCGATAACTAAAGGGGGAGATCACTGCGTGTAAGATACAAGCTGTTATATATTTCCCAATGGATGAGGCTGATTTCAATATTACCAACAAGTATAGTAAGATATAAGCTGTTATATATTTCCCAATGGGTGAGGCCGAATTCATTATGTTGTTATGCAAACGATGTATGTTTATTTTCTATGCTTACAAATTGCTGTTTGTCTCATTTCATTTGTTCTACAAAATGTTATATCAAGCAAATCACCATTATATTGCACACATTCTCCGCCCCCGCCGAACGATTTCGCTTTCTTCTTTTTTCTCGTCTTCTCGTATTCTTTAATGCGACTTTCAATGACTCAATATCTAAAACATGTAACTTTCGTTTCGCTTTTTTCTTACATTAAGATACAAATATACGTTTTCTTGATATTGACTAGTTGCCACTTGTTACGTCTGTAATGTGAAATTGTATGTACATGTATTTATGTTCACATGGGCCTTTGGCTTACTGAATTTGCAATAAATTATCTATCTATCTATAACCAACAAATATAGTAAGATACGAGCTGTTATATATTTCCCAATGGGTGAGGCCGATTTCAGTATTACTTCAATATAAAGTGCCTATTCATCATTGTCCAATATCCTAATGGGTGAGGCTGATTTCAGTATTACTTCAATATAAAGTGCCTATTCATCATTGTCCAATATACTAATGGGTGAGGCCGATTTCAGTATTACTTCAATATAAAGTGCCTATTCATCATTGTCCAATATACTAATGGGTGAGGCCGATTTCAGTATTACTTCAATATAAAGTGCCTATTCATCATTGTCCAATATCCTAATGGGTGAGGCCGATTTCAGTATTACTTCAATATAAAGTGCCTATTCATCATTGTCCAATATACTAATGGGTGAGGCCGATTTCAGTATTACTTCAATATAAAGTGCCTATTCATCATTGTCCAATATCCTAATGGGTGAGGCCGATTTCAGTATTACTTCAATATAAAGTGTATATTCATCATTGTCCAATATCCTAATGGTTGAGGCCGATTTCAGTAAGATAAAAGCTTCGATATATTTCCCAACGGGTGGGGCCGATTTAAGATAATAAGCACTGATCAATGCTCATTTCATTTGGAAGTAGTATTTTATACTTTACAAGATAGTTCTAGTGCAAATTTCATAAATAAGACCCTGAAATGCACCAGAAACCACCATTTCATACCTAAATGATATTTTGGCGACATCTCCGGACCCTTACGGGAGGGGATATCCCCCTTATCTACCCCTACTCGGCCATACACGCCTCAATTTGGCTTCCGCTCAAGTCTTGAATGTCAGGATCCGGGCCTGCCCATCTTATAGATAGTTTTTGTTTCATCAATGAGCACTTCTCATTCCGTTGTTAAGCCTCGTAAATCCTTTCTATACGCCTATGTACAGTAAAACATCTACGATAAAACCAACCTTTGGACTCTTGAAATCTGGTATTATTATTGAGGTTGAATAGAGAACAAAACAGTAAAAAGTTTGTCTATACGCATATATACAGTAAAACCTCCATAATAAGACCAACCTTTTGACTCTTGAAATGTCGTCTTTGTATTGAGGTGGTCTAATTATTGAGATAGTCTTATTTTTGAATTGCTTCTATATATCTGTCACGGTCACTTAAAGGTTTTACTGTATATGGTGAGTATTTGCTTCTATATATCTGTCACGGTTACTTAGAGGTTTAACTGTATATGGTGAGTATTTGCTTCTATATATCTGTCACGGTTACTTAGAGGTTTTACTGTATATGGTGAGTATTTGCTTCTATATATCTGTCACGGTCACTTAGAGGTTTAACTGTATATGGTGTTTATTTGCTTCTATATATCTGTCACGGTCACTTAGAGGTTTTACTGTATATGGTGAGTATTTGCTTCTATATATCTGTCACGGTCACTTAGAGGTTTTACTGTATATGGTGAGTATTTGCTTCTATATATCTGTCACGGTCACTTAGAGGTTTTACTGTATATGGTGAGTATTTGCTTCTATATATCTGTCACGGTCACTTAGAGGTTTAACTGTATATGGTGTTTATTTGCTTCTATATATCTGTCACGGTTACTTAGAGGTTTTACTGTATATGGTGTTTATTTGCTTCTATATAGCCTATCTGTCACGGTCACTTAGAGGTTTTAATGTGTATGTTGTGTATTTGCTTCCATATTGTACAATCTAGCACCTTACTTGATGATAAGGAAGACAATATGCTGCACTAATGTTCTAGTGAAGACTTAGCACGAATTTCTTATTATTTACATTGGTTTATTTACGTTATTCAACTTTCATAAAGTTCTAAACTTAATCACAGAGCGCAAAAACGTCTTATTCAAAGTGCACTGAACGCATGATAAGCAGAGAGTAACGGTAGACGCAGAGCTCTATGTTGTTAAATCTTATTCCAATCTAGTAACAATCAACGCCTTATACATTTTGATGTGTAACAGAGAAAATGTAAACAACAAAAGAGCGCTGACACTGTGGGATTTCCAACGTCTTCTGTAAGTGACGTCACTTCAAGAAAACGCAACATGTGATGTCACTATATATGTACAAGCAGGAAAAAATATTTACTCCGTATTGTCACTTTGTTTTCATATTGACATATGGGGCAAATATTGCTTACTGGCAGTATCTGTACATAGTGACGTCACATGTGACGATTTCAGGAAATGGCGTCACTTACAGAAGAAGTTTGAAATCGTACAGCGGCGCTCATACTACGTATTTAAACTATGATAAGTTCTTTTTTTTCAAGCGAATCTGCATGATAACAATTGAGTCATAATACTAAGGTTTTCAATGCACGGCATAAAATGTACATACGACAGGCAGACGAAGCCCAACCTGAGATATGGCATTACGATACGACTATGCGAGACATCAGAAATATCAGAGACATTATAAAGTATGCAGACATGCAAACACATACACACTTCATAGTATAATATGAAATGTTCGTACTTTGTTTATCTCAACATTCATAATATCCATTTACCATTTAGTGATAGCAATTCGGCATATAAATACGCCTTAAGTCATTTACAATGTCCGACAAAAGATAGCCTATGCAAGAATATGGACAAACAATTCTAACATATTATTACATGTATTATAAAAATAACAAATATACATACGTCATTAATGAATATTCAATATCAAATGTAACAGGTAGCATTTACGAGCAATGTGTTAGCATCAGTGGTCCGAATTCCTCTAGGAATGACATCATACCGTGGGACAGGTCTCTACACTGAGTAGAACGGGACGTCGTGCGGACGCCAATGGACGCTTTAGGTAATAGCCACGGAGAAATCCTCGATATAGACGGTTCAGTCCAGCGTAGCACTTCATATGACGCTGGACATTTGTCCTATACCTGTTTACTCCACTCACCGTCTAGCCTCCTTTCAGCATTGAATGTAGAACAAATTAACTCGCTTTATTCACTGAACATGACACTCCTCAACTCGGCATTGACATTCGTGCAAAGAGCGACCAAACCGTCAGATTTATACATGTAGATTCTAAAGCATTTATAAAATGTTCAATTATTTCCAAAACATTATTCAGCTTGTTTACTTGTATACTATTGCCCATTCTCGACAGCTCTCGGATATGTTCGTAACACTTCGTTGCTTTACGAACATTCTCTGGTGTATGTCAGGCGGAGCACCATATAATGTGGCAAAATTCAACATTTTGTGCGGTCAAAAAATAGTTCTCGTAAAACCGATTAATAACTTCAATTACTCCGATAAATTCAGATAAGAAATGAACCATCGATGTCATTCTAGTTCAAACTCACATATTTCAGTCTTCATATAGCTAGATTATATTAGATTCTAATCCTGTTTTATCAGCACTCCAGCGTTCATACCGCCATATTGTTTTCGTGATATTCGAATGGTATTTCGAAAGTAGTGCCTTACGAACATCCGAGGCACTAGAGTTAGTTGGCCGAGGTTTTCCGAAAGCACTATTGTCTTGTTTTCTGAAAACATTAGGCGACTCTTCAATGGAGTCGAACATATGCAATAAAAAGGTTCAAAACAGGGATGGTGTGCTAAATCCCTCGAGTCAATATCGCCATAATGGACACCAGTCCCGTATGATAACCCTCTAAATATAATGATATTACTTTTACGGTTACTCATGACACAATGATGATCGCTAAATTACAAACTACATTGAAAATCGGCCAAGACCGGCAACTATAGCAACTATATGATATCAAAAGGCTTATAATACAACAAAAATCCTCGCTTCTAAATGCTGTTGGTCAGTTAAATATTTAAAGATCAAAATAACAACAAACATAATTCAATTCATTTATTTATTTAGATAGTATCATAGTATCAAACCATACATCAGTATTGTACCTTAAAGTTTACACATACACATACAAACAAGGTTCTGTAAGAGTAAGTTTTGATTCGCCATAATTATATTGATTTTCCTATCTATACTCGTACATGTATAACTAAAGCCAACTCTATGTAATCTAATAAAATATAGATAGCTTAACCTCAGAAGTTTGATAACCTATGCTATCATGATATAATATCAAAATATAATTACACTTTTTATATATCTAGAAACTAACAAATCAAGAATTCTTAACCAGCATCTTATGCATCTAAGCCGAGAAAAAATATACAATGGATGTCTTCCACAATCTCAAACAACAGCAGCACGACATGACCGTAAAGGTACTGACATATATCGTTTACAATAATACGTTTGAACCTTTTCAATATCATACAGGTAATCAAGCCCTCAAATTTCAGTACAGTAAAAGTGAGACAATATTTGCAGCAAATAATTTAAAACATACACTTTTTGACATGGGCATTACACATATAAAAGGAAATAATACTAACTAATGACATAGGCATTACACATATAAAAGAAAATAATACTAACTAATGACACTAGTTAAAGCTTATAAAACACAACACAAGTTTAAGATATTGATTTAATGTAGCCCCGCATACGTGTCTCTGTACTCCGACTTTTACACGCGTCGTTCGTAACAGCGACAGTATAGAGACGTGACGTCCGTGGCTGGACTAGATTTAATGCAACAACATAGCCATTTTAAGAATACATTATTTTGATCCCATACCAAGGACAATGCATTATATTAGCTGAACAGCACTTATTTCCAATAGGGTCCTGTATTTAGATGAGATATTATGCTGTCTTTGTAGTCCAGAAAATGTATCGAGGGTCAAGGCAACAGCATTAAAATTAATAGAAGAATTTGCAATATATCAGTCGTCAACTGTATACCAGCATCACCGCTAGTTGCAAGAGCATCCTGCAATTCGTTTATGAATAAAGAGAACACGTGGGACTCAAGTTACAACCCTGTCGTCATCGAAGCGGACAATTAAACATATCGCTATAGTCTGAATCACTTCGGACTCGAGTTTGGACGGAGTTATATATACTTTTCATGGATTTCCAAAAATTACCTTCTACACAGGCTACACACATCTGCATTCTTGACATAACTATTTGTTTGCTAAAGAGTACAAAATAAAACCATTAGCAATAGTTAATCTGTCAAATGCATAAGCAGAGAAAATGAGGCGTTTATTTAAGATGCCTGTATATACATTGTTAATATTCGCAAAAAATGACTAGTCCTCTATGGTTATCAAGGTTACCAATAGGGCCCTTTTTATGTACGGTTACAATTTCAGAAACAGACCACTTTTCAGGAAATAGACCACTGGAGAATATCCAACTCCACAACAGTATACAAACATACATACATACAAACATACAAACATGGTACAAATGTACGACAAATGTTAAGCGACAGCATTTAAACAATTATCGCAGTCAGTTACTTTGATATATATACAATGATTATGGCAATTTTATGGCAAGTAAATAAGTAAACGGACGTATATGAAGAAATTATAAGAAATGTTTAATGTGTTCACAACAATTTATTGTCTGAATTTTAAACCTTTGTCCTTCCACAGCCGAAATAAATAGAACTATGTACAGTAAATCTTACTTACTGACCATCTCAATAATAAAACCACCTCAAATTTTAAGAACAAAAAGTTCAACTCCTTTTTCAAAGTTTGGTTCTTAATTCAACCTCAATATTAAGACCACCTCAATAAGAAGATGTGCCATTTGTCAGCAATGTCAGAGCGATATCTCCAAGCGGTATTTAATATTCTGTGAATGGCAGACTAATTAGTCACTACATAACTTGGACATTCAATACAATCGAACTACATATATGTAATAAGTTAAAGATTATAAAACCGATCTCAGAATGAGATTACAGAAGAAATTCCTTCTTGTTCACTTGATGCAGATCCAAAACACATTCAGTAGTATCATTTCATCAAACAAAACGTCAACAACAAATATCTTAAAAAAGATGATCGGCGCAAATTGAAGTAAGCAAATATGTGGTAGTTTTGTTTAATATTGTGAGTAAGTGCACGAACACATGTGGATAGAATCAATAAACAAAGTCAACGAATCATAAATAAAATCTGCTTTCGTTGATTTGTTTTAACATATAAATATACGTATTTAATAATTATAACATACTAGCTTTATAGGAATTACTTGTTTTTTTCTATATTTTTTCTGTATTGTTTTTCCCTGGAAATTGAAGACTAACTCTTTCAAACCCTTTCAGAATATAATTAAAGAATGATTTGGAAAACATTTCTATCGTTATGTCACTTTGTACAAAGCAAATACACTAGTAATCGTTGACGGCACGCTCAAGTTATGAAAATATACACACTACATGAATTTATAAGTGAAATGTTTTGTAATGTATTTTAATAGTATAACAATAAACATTAGCTCCCCTAAAAAAATATATAATGTTCAATAACAGTTAATTAAGCGCTTGATGTACACAAAACACACAGGACCATTTTGGCAGTGTCCAATGACTTAAAAAAGAATTCTATAAAAATACTGTATTTATTCAAGAAAGATCATTAATACAATTGTTACAAAGCGGACGTAGGTACCCACATGAACCATAGTGAATACAACAGGGATCCATGACTAGATTTGAGATATTGAAGAAGTTTAACAACAACAGTACGGTTTAATTACATTAAACACTCAATTCTCAGTATACAAACTACAGTAAAACCTGTAGTTTGTAGTTTACACGAACTGAAATACTATAGTAATGACAAGTACAGTTTCAACAAAGCTCAATAAAACACTAAGTTATAGAGCACTTAGATAAAGTTATACACACAGGATTATTTAGTTACCCAAATGTAAATAGTATGCACAGAGCTATTATCATGAATAAAGATAAATATGATAATCGGAATGTTATTTGTCCTATTTACGAGACAAGGAAGTGTCAGATCTTAGAATTGATAATTGGTGAGATCATTTGATCATAACTTCATCAAGGTGTTTGATTGATCCGGAAAGTCAGGAAGACACGTGACACATTATCGGACGGAGGCCTTACTTGAGCATAGTTACAAAATGATAATAAAATGTAATTACACCTACCCTATGACATATTAACATATAGATCATAATCATATTAAATATTTAAAACAATAATGGTTAATCTTAAAATAAAAAAAGTTTTCATATTATTTGTAATAAACATTATTGATCCAAAATGCTATAATAGAATATCACAATAATTGCTACATAATACGATGCTTACCCATTTACGTCGTGTAAATTAAAGATAACATACAGTGTATAGTAATTAAGAAATAATAATTGAATATATCTACTTAATTTAAACTATATTACAGATAATAAATTCTTCATACCGATGAAGGCGTATAAAGCCCAGGCAATATTTATCCCGTAGTCCTCTTGATATGGTCAACAAAGTTCGTATACATTTTCGAACATTAGTCATATTGTCACTGTGCTTTGCGTTGAGTCCGTTTGTCTATAACACATTTAAAAACATAGTAATTGTTGACTTTGTATGATTAACATAACATTGTTTATTTATTATACATTATTTATATTTTTGTCGATATAAAATCGCAAAATTTCTATCGTGTTGTAAACGTGTACCAGTTAATTGTCTGCATTTCTAGGAGCACCTGAGGGAACAAGTTCATCTCTGCTGTCATCATCATGTGGATGCTGAATGGGATTTATTCGTGGAATTTCTGAAACGAAATAAATGATACGATATCATGACAAGCATATACGCTAAAGCACTCTGTCATATACTGAGAGTACAAGGGAAATAACAGTCACACAGACTCACAGACTCACACACATACCCACACCCAAGATCACACACATACCCACATCCTAGATCACACTCATACCCACACCCAAGATCACACACATACCCACATCCTAGATCACACTCATACCCACATCCAAGATCACACACATACCCACATCCAAGATCACACACATACCCACATTCAATATCACACACATACCCACATTCAATATCACACACATACCCACATCTAAGATCACACACATACCCACATTCAATATCACACACATACCCACATCCAAGATCACACTCATACCCACACCCAATATCACACACATACCCACACCCAAGATCACACACATACCCACATCCTAGATCACACTCAGTCCCACACCCAAGATCACACACATACCCACATCCTAGATCACACTCATACCCACATCCAAGATCACACACATACCCACATCCAAGATCAGACACATACCCACATTCAATATCACACACATACCCACATCCAAGATCACACACACATACCCACATCTAAGATCACACACATACCCACATCCAAGATCACACACATACCCACATCCAAGATCACACACATACCCACATCCAAGATCACACACATACCCACATTCAATATCACACACATACCCACATCCAAGATCACACACATACCCACATCTAAGATCACACACATACCCACATATTTGTACACAGTACCTGCTACCATTGCAGTTTCCAATTCCTACTATTATATTGAATCGGTGTCATTTTGGTATACAAGGATGGAGCTTGTCTATGGTTGGGCTTAGTGTCAGGCGAGACGATTCTTTCTGTCATTTGCAGAATTAGAATATTGGTTTTAACTACAATATTAAGGTTTAAATAGACAAAGAGGCAATGTTGAACATACCTTCTGGTTCTTGTACAACAGGAATTCCAAGAGGAACATCGACATTATCCACATTTCTAGGTCGCAAACGAAACCTAGTACTTATTGAATATACAAGACGACATAACCCTGTAACAAAAGACGAGCCATTTTCATCAGCAGTCTTTATTGTACAGTATGACAAAAAAAGTTCATTTATCATTCATCGTTCATCTAGCCAGAATATACAGTAAGTCATATTTCCACCGTGGCCACCGTCTATGTCGCATATACGGCAACTACGCATATAAGACGGTATATCGTACGTTCCATTTCCGGCATTCCTGTATACATGTAATATTTCGTAAACAAACGAGTGTGGTAAGAAAATCAATTGTAATCAAACTAGCAATACAGACAGAACGAGCGACAGTTGATGTAAGTTTCGCGTTGTAATGTTACTTTGGCAAGTAATACGCGTTAGTTTCTTCAATCATACGAGAAAAACGACGGGTTCGTCAGTTAACTTTATGCGTAGTAGCCGTACACGCGGAGTAGACGGTGACCACGGTGATTACTAGTCAAGTATAGTAAGTCAGAATAAGTTTGATTGTTATAATAAGACCGGTGGCGATAAACGTATATCCCGCAGTAATACGTGAAATCACAGACATCACCATATGAACGCTGCTATGGGATTTACAACCTCTTCTGTAAGTGACGTCATTTCAGGAAAACGTCACATGTGATGTCACTATGCGCAAGCAAGAAACAATATTAACTCCAAATGGTCACTTCGTTTTCATATCGCCATATGGGGCAAAAATTGTTTACTGTCAGTAGGACTACACGGTGACGTCACATGTGACGTTTTCTGGAAACGACGTCACTTACAGAAGATGTTGGAAATCGTACAATGACGATCATATTCAGATGAACATGTTACATCGTAGACATTTTATAGTATTCAGCAATACAATTATATCTGGTTGTCTGATAGCAGATATATGCCACCGTAGATGAAATGCCTGAATTCAATGTAATGTCATATGCTTGTAATAGAGTAACATGCTTACATGTTGCATCATGTGCTGGAGGCTGATACTTCTGTATGAGTTTGTAACAGCCATATATTAATCCAGCAATCATCAAGATCACAATGCCAACTATAATGACTATAAGTAATGCTATCAGCCATTGTGGAATCACTGCATCGTCATGCGCTGTAAAAATAGTAACACTGAATGAGTTTATGAATGATATACGTTAGAACTTAACATAACATAACATCGGTTACAGCCGAAAAGAAAAGAAGCGACAATGGCAGCGTGTCTTTAAATTTTGACAGAGAATTATAATGGATTCATTATTCATCGGGTATTAGAATATGATTATAAATCACTAGGCATTAAAATTGTGTTGGTGTAGTACAACCAATCTGGAGAAAGGAAATGCGTTAATAGTAATCAGGCTTAATAAAAACATCAATAAGGGATACGCTTAAATAACAAAACCACCACACGCGATTGGTGAACGTATGAAACGTGTTATACCAAATAAGAAAGATTGCAAATGACTTGGAGTGGACAGTTCCACAAATAGCAACCGCTTATCTCGTACAAAAGTTTATTAAAGCCCAAGACAACTCTAAGAAGGGGTCGATTCTCTGCATACAATCGTAAACGTTAAAGCTTTAAAAAACGACTGGAGCAGGAATCAAAAATGAAACAGGAAGCCAACAGGTTTTCCGCGTTATCACCGCACTCAATACAGTATGTTATGTAAAAATCTATATTCCATGACATGATAATGTGTATTTATAGTTTGTCTATATATAGGCATGTAGTGTAGCCATACACGGATACCCCAATTGATTCAGCTAAGTACTTCCTGAAATTGTCAGAGTATAAAAATCCCGACTTTGTTGAAGCAGAGGACAGTGTAAGATATACACCCACAGTATACAGACAAACCTCGATAATAAGACCATCCTTAGTCCTGATGGAAGGCGATCTTAGTTGGAAAGTTGTCTGATTCTCATGTTAAAATATGACAGATAAAGACTGGTCAATGAAAATACGATCTTATAAATGAGGTGGTCATAATTTCGAAATGATATTTAAGTAAGATTAGATTTTTAAAATTCTTTGTGGTTTCTAAGTACAGTTTTTATTTACATGCGATCATGAATGGTCGCTAAAACACGAATTATCCCACAAACCATCAGGAATGGTAGAAAATCTATGAACTGTCCACATTACGCTTACGCTAATCGAACCAATAAGGGGCAACCCCTTTCACTTACACTTTGTCTATCCTATACATACTGTTTTATATAAATTTAATGTAAAATACAATCATTATACAGATAGATATGCTTACTTGTTGGTACGACAGTGGTCGTTTTCTCTGACTGGTAACCCGGACACACGTCATTGCAATGTTTCTCAGTTCCCTGAATGTTTGAGTTATCACAAATATCTGAGCACGGGGAACATGTCCTGGTAACAGAATCATAAAACAAATCCGTCCCGTAACATTCTGGCCGTGTTTCCACGCACGATAAAATCGCTAAGACGAGAAATACTCGTAAAAATATGAACTCCATTGTATCATAGTAAAGAATGTCACTGTCACCTGTGTTCAAGTCATCTTTGGTTTCCCATATTAGCAAGGTTGTAGAATTTTAGGAGGGCGTGTCCTTGACACTGTTTATGATAATTGATATATATAGATACAAGTAAGAGAATTTAGCCTAAATCACTAAAGCAACAACCTAGTACATGTATTAAAATTGATAAGACACTGTACACAAAACCAACACATTTTACCACTAGATTCAGAAATTCGAAGGATGTATACGCATCGTTACAGTATTATTCTAATTTATCACGTACCATCATAGACGGATTAACAAACTTGTTGAGCAATATACATTTATAGCGAAAAGAAACATTTCCTATCCTAACAACATAGTACAATATATCTATTAAGCATGGCGTCACATATTACAGCAACATTTGGGAGATCAGCGATAAAAAGCCTCAGATCCCCACCGAACAGCCGTCCCTTGTAACCCCCATTTAAAATTTACCCCCAATCGAAAATCATGTATCCTCCCCTGACCGATATGTATTCTGGTTCTGGTTTCTCAAAATGATTACGGGTAAACAGTCAACGGTTGCTAGTAAATACTTGTAGTCCTGGCTTAAAAAAAAATAGGGGCTGAATCTTTTTCTGATAAGTCGCCAGATTAGACGTTCAGTAACATAACTAATAAGCGTCATAGGCGGGTGTACTTAGCTATGATAGATTCAAGAATACTATAGTACCAAACTATATAGTTCATGTTAAATTTACTTAAGCTCAGCTCAATACGAAGGAGGGGAGACAACCGCGATATAGTCGTGTGCGGATGAATAATTCGTTATCACTAGCGTAAACATGCTTAAATGTCCGTTTGGTTTATTTTACTATTTTGCGTTCAGGCCATACCAAACAGATCTAATGTTTATCGTTCCCCGGCCGGTAGGTTCTCGGCAGACTAATTGAAAAAAAAAAAAATCTGAACATGTCAAAACTCCCTGATGATGTTATTTAATGTTCGCATTTTGTTTTTCTCTACATTCGTAATATCCATTTACCATTATTGATAGCAAATCGGCATATAAATATGCCTTTATCCATTTGCAACGTTCGAAAAAATATAGCCTAGGCAAATACAATGTATAGGGACATACAACTCTAACATATAATTACCTGCATTATAAAATAACAAGTATACATATGTCATTAATGAATATTCAATATCAAATGTAACAGGTAGCATTTACGATCAATGACATCATTCCGTGGGACAGGTCTCTACACAGAGTAGAACGTGACGTCGTGCGGACGCCAATAGACGCTTTAGGTAATAGCCACGGAGAAATCCTCGGTATAAACGGTTCAGTCCAGCATAGCACTTCATATGACGCTGGACATTTGTCCTATACCTGTTTACTCCACTCACCGTCTAGCCTCCTTTCAGCTTTCAATGTAGAACAAATTAACTCACTTTATTCTCTGAACATGAAACCCCTTAACTCGGCCTTGACATTCGTGCAAAGAGCGCCAAACCGTCAAATTTATACATGTAGATTCTAAAGCATTATAAAATGTTCAATTATTTCCAAAACATTATTCAGCTCGTTTACTTGTATACTATTTCCTTGTTTTCTGATAACATTATGCAACTCTTCAATTGAGTCGAACATATGCAAAACAGGTTTCAAAACTGGACTGGAGGGCTAAACAATATCACTCTTAGTAAGCCAATATCCCCGTAATGCACACCAGTCTCGTATAATAATCTCTAAATATAATGATATTATTTTTACGGTTACTCTTGACAAAATGATAACCGCTAAATTCCAAAATACATTGAAAATCGTCGCTAACTTACGGTAATTATAGCAAAACCTTACAATACAACAAAAATCCTCGTATTTCTAAATGCTGTTAAATATTTAAAGCTCAAAGTAACAAAAAACATAACTCAATTAAATTCTTTATTGAGATAATTCAGACTTCAAGTCCATACATACAAATACAAACAAGTTTCTTACATGCATACCTACAAATACAATACAGCTACATACACTAGATCAAACCTAAACATGTATACCTACACTTACAAGACAGTTACATACACTAGATCAAACCTAAACATTTACATGTATACCTACACTTACAATACAGTTACATACACTAGATCAAACCTAAATATTTACATGTATACCTACACTTACAATACAGTTACATACACTAGATCAAACCTAAACATTTACATGTATACGCACTAATACAATACAGTTACATACACTAGATCAAACATAAACATTTACATGTATACGCACTAATACAATACAGTTACATACACTAGATCAAGCCTAAACATTTACATGTATACCTACACTTACAATACAGTTACATACACTAGACCAAACCTAAACATTTACATGTATACCTACACTTACAATACAGTTACATACACTAGATCAAACCTAAACATTTACATGTATACGCACTAATACAATACAGTTACATACACTAGATCAAACCTAAACATTTACATGTATACCTACACTTACAAGACAGTTACATACACTAGATCAAACCTAAACATTTACATGTATACCTACAAATACAATACAGTTACATACACTAGATCAAACCTAAACATTTACATGTATACCTACACTTACAATACAGTTACATACACTAGATCAAACCTAAACATTTACATGTATACCTACACTTACAATACAGTTACATACACTAGTTCAAACCTAAACATTTACATGTATACCTACACTTACAAAACAGTTACATACACTAGATCAAACCAAAGCATTTACATGTATACCTACAAATACAGTACAGTTACATACACTAGATCAAACATAAACATTATCATGTATACGCACTAATACAATACAGTTACATACACTAGATCAAACATAAACATTTACATGTATACCTACACTTACAATACAGTTACATACACTAGATCAAACCTAAACATTTACATGTATACCTACACTTACAAGACAGTTACATACACTAGATCAAACCTAAACATTTACATGTATACCTACACTTACAATACAGTTACATACACTAGATCAAACATAAACATTTACATGTATACGCACTAATACAATACAGTTACATACACTAGATCAAACCTAAACATTTACATGTATACCTACACTTACTATACAGTTACATACACTAGATCAAACCTAAACATTTACATGTATACCTACACTTACAATACAGTTACATACACTAGATCAAACCTAAATATTTACATGTATACCTACACTTACAATACAGTTACATACACTAGATCAAACCTAAACATTTACATGTATACCTACAAATACAATACAGTTACATACACTAGATCAAACCTAAACATTTACATGTATACCTACACTTACAATACAGTTACATACACTAGATCAAACATAAACATTTACATGTATACGCACTAATACAATACAGTTACATACACTAGATCAAACCTAAACATTTACATGTATACCTACACTTACTATACAGTTACATACACTAGATCAAACCTAAACATTTACATGTATACCTACACTTACAATACAGTTACATACACTAGATCAAACCTAAATATTTACATGTATACCTACACTTACAATACAGTTACATACACTAGATCAAACATAAACATTTACATGTATACGCACTAATACAATACAGTTACATACACTAGATCAAACCTAAACATTTACATGTATACGCACTAATACAATACAGTTACATACACTAGATCAAACCTAAACATTTACATGTATACGCACTAATACAATACAGTTACATACACTAGATCAAACATAAACATTTACATGTATACGCACTAATACAATACAGTTACATACACTAGATCAAACATAAACATTTACATGTATACGCACTAATACAATACAGTTACATACACTAGATCAAACATAAACATTTACATGTATACGCACTAATACAATACAGTTACATACACTAGATCAAACATAAACATTTACATGTATACGCACTAATACAATACAGTTACATACACTAGATCAAACCTAAACATTTACATGTATACGCACTAAAACAATACAGTTACATACACTAGATCAAACCTAAACATTTACATGTATACCTACACTTACAATACAGTTACATACACTAGATCAAACCTAAACATTTACATGTATACCTACAAATACAATACAGTTACATACACTAGATCAAACCTAAACATTTACATGTATACCTACACTTACAATACAGTTACATACACTAGATCAAACCTAAACATTTACATGTATACCTACACTTACAAAACAGTTACATACACTAGATCAAACCTAAGCATTTACATGTATACCTACAAATACAATACAGTTATATACATTAGTAGATTAAAAGTCCGATTTTGATAACATATGCATGCTTTCATGATATAATAAGATATAAAACCATTTTTCACATATCTAGAATCTGACATTTCTGACTTCGAATGTATTTATAGGGGAGATGTGTCATTTTTCGGCAATATAAGGGCGATATCTTCACAGTGGTATTTAATCAGTACTTCAAAACTTTATTGATAAAATTGTTGTTTGGGTACCCACACGTAACATAGTGAATGCAACAGGGATCTATGACCAGATTTGTGATATTGAAGATGTTTGATAACAAAAGTATGGTGGCATATTACTGCCACCAGTTAGCATGATAGCGTTCCCGTATTGTTTCGTGTTAACCACTTTATTATTAAGATAATAATCTAGCTATCTAGTTAATATTCGTGTTACATTTTCGGTAAGATAAATATCATAAGACTAGAAACTGGCTTGAAAGTGCCCAGAACTGCCACCTCTTATCTTTTTATGATGTATTACACTAGATTTAAGTGGTTACACGAATCTTATCTAGTTGACCACTTATTATGTTACTTAATAACCCAAATTCGCGAATTTCACTTGAAATTCGTGTTGCCACTTCAATCTAGTGTAATACATCAAAAAAAGGTAAGAGGTGGCAGTTTTGGGCACTTTCAAGCCAGTTTCTAGTCTTATGATATTTATCTTACCGAAAATGTAACACGAATATTAACTAGATAGCTAGATTATTATCGTAATAATAAAGTGGTTAACACGAAACAATTCGCGAACGCTATCATGCTAACTGGTGGCAGTAATATGCCACCATACAATAGCACGCTTCCGTTTCGAAATTCAATTCCTTCCACTGTATAAAAAATAGTTTACAAGAAGTGAAATAAGATATTAATGATAAGTACAGTTTCAACTGAGCTTGTTAAGACACAAAGCTATAAAGCACTAAGTCAAATGTACACACCGAGTATTCTTAAGTCACCCAATGTAAATAGTATGCACAAGGATAATGTCAGGAAAAAATGAATGTGGGTATCAGATTGTTACTGATCCTATTTATACTAGTAGTAGTATCTTTATTTACATCTCATCATTGTACATACACATACAATATCACATACACTGTAAAATAACATTTAAAACAGCGCAATGCCATTCCATACGGAATTACAAGAGAAGGACAATAGCATATTAAACAAGAAATATCTTTAAAAAAGATAAACGGCGTAGATAGAATCATGTCTTAAATGAAATAATGTTTGTTTGCAACATGTTGAAAAGTAAATCCTTACAAAAAATTAACTCGGATCTATAAATACTATAATCATAGACCTGTTTTATCAGGGTCATTTTATACTATGCCGTTTTCTCGTAGATTCGTGCCCCTAAGCAGATAAGTCATTGCAAGTTCTAATCCGAGCCTTCTCTGTCCCTAAACCAGCCCCTTTTACGATTTTTGATATTTCATGTTGCTGGTTAGGGTCAGAGGAACTCCTATAGTAAAAACCCGGGGATTTCCTCTCCCGCGCGGGAGAGGAACTTTAAATCAATATATCTATGTAAACATTCATTGGATTAACATTTCAAGCATATACATCTATTATCAATATATTAATTAACCTATCTGAACCGTAACATTTGTTTTGAAAACCTTGAATACGTTGTAACGGTCAATCCTTTTCAGAGTAAGCTAAACAAATAATTTTCTTCATGTAAATATGTATTTGGGTCAAAGCAGCTGGCTGTCACGTGATCGAAAACGAGAGGAATTTTAATGCCTTCATCGCTTGTATGACGTCACTTTTCCTCGCGAGAGTACCGCGTTATTATGCAAATGAACAATATGGCCGATTTCGTAACGATTTCGGTACTGCATAACATAAATGTTTTTTTATGAAACTACAGTAGATAAAGGGGCAGTTTTATCATTGCAGATTGGTAAATTAAATATCAATTTACCGATTTGTTCGGCTAACTTTCCGTTAAAATGAGACCAAACGCCACATACACCGTTGAAAGTACACGACTGTACACGACTGTGTGGTTTTCAGTAATCCCCGGGTTTTTACTATAGGAGTTCCTCTGACCCTAAGCCGCAAAAAAAAAAAAAAAAAAAAAAGGCTATAGGGTCAGAGAAGTCTCGGATTATGCAAGTTCATACAGTACACAGTTTACTTACATATTTACAATGTACATGACATTTTCTCTCGACAACTTACACACATACAAAATTACAACCAAATATGTGGGCAGTCTCTAAGATTTTTGTCCCACATGCACTGAGCCTCGTTTTCTGAGAAAAACGCAATACAGATGACGCCATTTTTTCACATAAATTGCAACAGCTATTTGAAACATTTCAGTAAAAGAGTTATGATTCAGTGGTGAGTCAAACAATTATCAGTAAACATTGAGACGGCCCATTTTCAGAAAGAATAATATACATGTATTTGTAAAATATTATTGTATCTGAAAACATATTTGCTGTATTAAATTTGTGAAACTCAGAATTGTTTGTAGATCTAGTCTTGATAACCATAATAAAAGTGCTGTAATGCCCTAAAACATGTCGTTTTGCAATAATGTTTGTTTTGTAGTGACCTACAATAATCCTTACATTCAGACATGTTAACTCAATTTCGCCCACAATGTCATTAGAGCCAATAATCTCAGAGAATGACACATATAGCAATACTACTCTAGTAAATATGAAATACAATTACAAACAATATATAGAGATAATACTCTAGTAAATACATAAATACAAACACATAATATAGATCATTATCATATTAAGTATTGAATAGAAAATCACAATAATTGCTACATAATAAGATGCTTACCCATTTACGTCGTGTCTAAATTAAAGGTAAGATACAATGTATAGTAATTTATAAATAATAATTAGAGATATCTGCTTTAAACTATATCACAGATAATAAAACTTTGATTCGATGAAAGCGTATAAAGCCTTCATAATATTTGTCCCGTTCTCCATTTGATCTGGTCAAGAAAGTTCGCATACATCTTTAAAACAAACACGATTTCTTCCAACATTAATCCTATTGTCACCGAACTTTGTGCTGAATCACAAATTTAAAAACATATTAATTTATTAATTTGTTTGCCTGATTAACATAACTTTTTTTCTTTTTCTATTTTGATGTATTAGTACATACACCGCAATAATTCGCGTATAATTAAAAGTCTAGGTTGTATAGAACAATCATAGATTAAACCTATATTAATTCTTGAGAAGACGAATGTATTCGGCGTTAACCAATCAAATCTAAAGTTACATGTTTAAGCAAATTTTGGACAGCCAAACTATGTTCGTAAACTGGACTCTGATTGGTTTTAATCTGCAAGTGTAAAATGGAATGGAATGTTGCAAAATCCAGCTAAATAAGGTTGCATTGAAATAAAATCGCAAACTTTCTATCGTGTTGAAAACGTGTACCAGTCAAACATTTGTATCTCTAGGAGCACATGAGGTCACAAGTTTACCCGTGCTGTCATCATCAAGTGCTTGAACGGGAAAGTTCGGTGAAGTTTCTGAAACGAAATAAAAGCTACGATATTATGACAAGCATATATTCTAAAGCACTGCTCGAAGACACATTCACGTACACAATCATAAACGGAAAGTACAAAGGAAAGAACAGTGACACAGACTCACACACATACTCACATATTTGTACACAGTGCTTGCTACCATTGAAGTTTCCATTTCCATTTATTGTTGAATCGGAGTTGTTTTGGTAGATAATGATGGAGCTTATCTGGGGTTCGGCTTATCGTGTGAGGCGAGACGATGCATTCTGTCATTGACAAGATTAGAATGTTGGTTATAAATACAGTCGGATCCCGTTCTTTCGAATTCATCGTGTCCGGAATTTTATTGCGAATAATACATGGTTTCGAATATCCCATTTCACTTCGACGTGCAGAGGAAGATGCATCGGGGCCTGATATTTATTTCGGATGGTACCGAATATTCGGATAAAAGGATGTTGAATCAACTAATTCCGACTGAACAATAATTAGGTTTAAAGAGACAACGAGGGGATGATCTACCTACCATCTGGAGCTTGTACTTCAGGGGTTCCGAGAGGTTCATTCACATCATCCTCAATTCTATCTTGCACATGCAGGGAGATGTTTACTAAATATACAAGTCATTTTTATCAGCAGTATGTGTTATATAATAGATGAAAAGGAACGGTTCATTTATCATTCATCGTATTGTATTGTATTTGTATTTGTATTACTGTGTTTATGAGGTCGCCCGTCGCCGCGCACATTTTATAATGCACTTTATGGTATTTTGGTCGACCCGGCATGTCCCCTGCACACCATAAATATACTTTTTGAAACCGAAGGGGGAAATTTACCTGCCAGTAGAGCAGTATATGTCAAACAGACAATTTTTGAAGCCAAATACGGTCACTGCACAGTGCCAATGAGACCCATCGTACAGTTACCATTTTCCTGGCAGCTAACTAGTACTTTCCTGGAATCTACCCAGTACTTTACTGGTTACATGCCAGTACTATGTTAGGTGGGAAACACTGAAAGCATTTCTGTTTTATCATTCATCGGTCATCTAGCCAGATTATAAAGCAAGTCATATTTCCACCGTGGCCACCGTCTACCCCGCATAAACGGCAACTTAACTCCTATAAAACGGTTTAGTGCACGTCCCATTTCCTGAATTTCCTGTACATTTTGTAAACAAACTCTAGAGTGTGGGACGAAAATAGGTTTATTTTCATTGACATTTTATGTATTCAAACTAGCAATACGAGCGACAGATCTTTGAAGTTTCCCACAGTATTGTTATTTTGGCGAATCATACTTAAGAAGTATGCCACCATAAATAAAAATAGCCTGAATTCAATGTAATTTCATAAACTTATAATAGAGTAACATGCTTACATGCAGCATCACGTGCTTGTTGCTGACCATTCTGTAAGGATTTGTAATAGCCATATATTAATCCAGCAATCACAATGGCGACTATAATGACTATAGGTATTATCAGCCAACGTGGATTCCAAGAATCCTCATGGGCTGTAAAGTTAGGAAAGCTGAATAAGTCCATGCATGAATGATTTACATTAGAACTGAAATCATAACGCACTTAAAAAGGCATAACGGTTAGTGTGGAAAGAAAACAACGACAATTACAGCGTGTTTTACTGCACAGCCGTACTAACATGGCTTTGCGATTTGTATATCAGTGTTGTTTAAACCAATAACATCTTACGTTAACCACGTAACCAACTTCTCTTCAACCGAACAACCTTTGTAACATTGATGCGTACTGGTTGACATTTCGATAAGGGGTACGTTACCTTACCGAATTCCACTGAATTTCTGTGAATTTACCGAAATCCATGTTGGGTCTGCATTGACCAGCAATCAGAACAATTCGTCATTTTTTATGTTGCACAAAAAATCTCAACCTTCAAATTGCGGCGATCATCTTTTTTGAAGATATTTCTTGTTAAATGTTAACACAGATTTATAATGGTTTCATAATTTTAATCATATTTTATTTGCTCTTTATGTTGTTACAATGTCTACAGTTATACAAACAGAATAAATATTATTACATAAATGAAAAAAAAAGCAAAAAGGGTTGGGCAACAAGTTGTTTCAACATTAGTAAATGCCCTCCCCTTGTAAGGTATGACAAAGTTTCTTGATTGACAAATAGCAGAAAAAAGACAATGTAAATGAGCTTTATAATATAAACATTGTAACGTAAGATGGTTGGAGGGAGAAGAATAAGAACAGTGGAGAGGAAGAAAAGAAAGTAAGGCGTTTGAGAGGTTAATTGAGACACATTGATGCCAGTTTTCACTATGGTAAGATACTTGAATTGCGAGGGATTATTTAGTGATTACGATCAATTACAAATCGAAACGTCTTGTTTGTTTAATATAATTCTGGATTTCGTGAAATTATTGTCCATTTTCTTCCGTTTGAAGCTCTTTATTGCCGAATAATAAAGTGTTTAAATTTAGAGGATGAAAGTGGTTTCATTATTTATCAGGTTCGTTAGAATATAATATCATGATTAAAGATCAACGGCATTACACTTTTACTGGTGTAGTACAACCAAGATTGACAATGAAAAAGCGATAATTTAGAATAGACGGCATTAAACATTATACCCATAAGGGATACTCTCAAATGGCAGTACCGCCACATGTGATTGGAAAATGTAACATTATACTGAATAAGAAAAAATGCATATGACTTTGAGTTAATTGTTTCATGAATGAAACCGCTTATCTCATGCAAAATATTATTCAAGACCAAAGCAACTCCAAGTGGTACGTTCTTTTTACACAAGCGTTAGTATGATGGCATATTTCCACCACAAGTTAACTACATAATTAACATAAAATCATGATATTATCACGTTAACTAGATATCTAGATACTTAACTCGTTAATCGCTTAATTAACTAGAAAAGTATGTAGTTAAGTAGATACTTATCGCATTAACTACTTATCAGTTACATAAAAAATATGTAGCTAATGCGTTACCTACCAAGTTAACTTTATTATTACCTAGATAATTTACTCGTAATTAACTAGAACATTATGTTGTTAACTAGATAGTTATCGTATTAACTACTTATCAGTTACCTAAAAATTATGTAGCTTATGCGTTACCAATCTATTTAACTATATAATTAACTAGATAATAATGTCGTTAACTAAAAACTTAACTCTTTAACCACTTAATTAACTAGATAATTATGTAGTTAACTAGATATTTATCGCGTTAACTACTTAGCACTTATCTAAAATATATTGTCCGTACTGGATTTAAGTGGTTAAGTGTTGGCAGTTGTGGGCAATTGTGTCAGACAATTTTTCGTGTTAAGATATTTATCTGGTATAAAAATGTATCACGATACTTATCTGGTTGTCCACATATTTATCTTGTTTATGAAGTAGTTATCTAGTTTCTTTAACATAATAACCACATAATTATCTATTAATTAAGTAGTTAACCAGTGGCAGACATATGCCAACATACGTTAGAGTTAAAGCTTTAAACAATTGTCCTTATTTAGTATATAAACACCGATTTTGATGAAGTAGAGGAAAACTACCCGTTATTGTTAAGCCTCAACTGCCTACATCATACAGGCAATGTTTATAAAGGTCACATGGTTTACGTCAGTTAATCCCATATACAACACTATACTTTGTCTGTCCTATACATAATGTTTTATATAGATATACAGTAAAATACAATAATTATACAGATATATATGCTTACTTGTTGGTACGACAGTGGTCGTTTTCTCTGACTGGTAACCCGGACACACGTCATTGCAATATTTCTCTGTTCTCTGAATATTTGAGTTATCACAAATCTCCGAGCACGGGGAACATGTCCTGGTAACTGTATCATAAAACAAATTCTTCCCGTAACATTCCGGTTGTGTTTCCAGGCACAATGAAAGCGTTAAAACTAGAAGTAAGCCTAAATGTAAAAATGAGAACTCCATTTTTTTTCAAAATGAAAGATGACGTCACATTTGCTTAAGTCATCAATTGGTGTCCTATATAGATAATTGACGGCGGCCTTCAGGCCGTCGTCTATTTGAATAATTTTTAATCTAGGTACATGGAGTTGCATAATCGAAATGGGAGAAGCCATTGGTATTATGCTTTTTTAAATTGTTCTTACAAAACGTGATTCTAATTATACAGATAAAAAAAGTGTACTAATTGATAATAAAAAAATGTCAAAATATTTAAAATGTATTTTTACCGTTAATAAAAAGCTTTAAAAAATGTTTTACGTATGCTTATAAGAATTTACAACAGCTAGTCACGAAAACGGTTAGGCATCGTGTATTACATAGCTTCGTTTCACAACTACGCTCAATTCATCATCAAAGTTCAGGAAATGGTTCCTAATGCTGTGCACGCAAATTGAAATTGTACTTATAAAAAAGCAAATTGTTAAACAAAAAATGTTAATCCATATTAATAAGTTCATGAATGCAGTTTATAATGTACAAATATAAATACAGTGACCAAACTATGCAATATACATTGCCTTAACTTGACCCATATAAGTTATGTACTGATGGTAATATGTAAACAAAATTCAGCCAATGAAAATTGTCGTTGAAAACGTCATAGCATTTGTTGTTCAAATAACGCATTGGCAGTAAAACGGATTCAGTACATTCGAGATCAAATGCTGATGGTTGAACTGAACTTTTAATTACGTTGTTTTGACATTTTTAGTGGATATTTTTCCCTTTTGATATCCCAATAGTTCTTTTAGATCTGTAAAACTAGAAGTTATAATCATGTATATTTTTAGATCCGTTTCGTTCTATCTACGTTTCGTGTAATCGTTTTTTTTCTTCGTTTCGTGTAAATCGATGCACCAGCATTTTCCCGCGAAACATTATCACCGACCAATGGAAAAAGTCTATTTAATCACGTGGTTTATAGAAGCGTCATTTTCCGCCATATTGGTTGAGTGACCACACAAGAAAACAAAAACAAACATGGTAAGAAGTATTTTAGGTAGTTTCCATCAAGGTTGTCCAAATTTTGCACCATATAATGGAATGCAGTGTACTGCAATGGCATTAGTGGCGCTGTTGGCATTTTTTCAGTACGAGCCTTGCAGTATTTTCAATTTCAGAAGTCAAGATATCGACAGTGTGTTGACTGAAGGCAATCGCCTGTATGGAAGTATTGTTCACTCTATTGGCGAAGTTCGCTACTTAGGCCATAATGATTTCACTGTCTGTTTAGATAAATGCATGTCACAAACTGGTCGGTTTGTTTTACATAAACAAGTCATATTCCAATTAAACTACAAATGATTGATTGGTACCAAGACTATTTAGGCAATTGTCATGAATTGTGGATGATTCTTACCAGAATTATGGCTTGGTGATGATCATACTTTCTTATTTATTGATAAACAAAATAATAAATCTTCAATATCATGCTTCCTAAAACTTGTGCCGCCGTTTTGATGCTTTGCATCAAAATTAGTCTTGTTATGTTTATACATGTCCGATTCAGTCGCATAATATACACTGTACACGATAACGTCAGGGGCGTAGCTTGGATGAAATGAATGTGTAGGCCAAGATCTAGGGGGGTTTGGGGGCATGCTCCCCCCGAAAAAAATTTGACCCTAGAATGTCAGAGGTGCGTTTTGGCGTATACGTTCTGGGGAAATGTGTAGGCCGCGGCCTACACGGCCTATAGGAAGCTACGTCCCTGAACGTATATATATCCCTGGTATCATTGTTATTTAACATAACGACATTGGTCCATTTAGCTGGTAACAACACGTAAAACCAAATTTATACACTGTTCAAGCACACAAAACAGAATATGAAGAAAGCTTGACTTTTTAAAAAAAATCAAGAATTACAAATAAATCCTGGAAAATCAAAGAAAGAGAACTCAAAAAAGTTACAGTTATTACGCACCACAAGTTGCTTCCCTTAGATGAGTCAACAATACAATGTAAAACAAATGTTTGTACTCAGACTTTTATTTACCATTCCATTTCATTTAGCTCTACTTATAAGAATATTGACACGAGCAATGCCTCTAAACATTTAGCATGACAAACATCACGTCCGAAATAAAATTAGGCATAGGCCGGGGGCCTAGTTTACTCGATCTCTCATGATTTGTAAGATGTGGACGCAAGTAATCCCTGGTTGTTGGGTAGGGTTATGTGACCCCGGAAAATCCGTTTTCTACAACATTTTCACTAGTCAGTTTTGAAGTAGGCCTACTAGTATGATAGATTCAGAAAATGTATCTCCCAAAATTGAAAAAACCTTCTTTATTCAAACGCGGTTTTAGTATCGAACAAAATATATCGTAAGGTGTTTGGAATTATGTAAGCCAACATCCTTCCTATCGATACATTTTTAAATACTTGATCTTGTAAATCTGACTACATCTACGCATTCATAGAAGAATGCGTTAGTTTCCTTCGAAAGTCATTAGATCTATATAGAATCTAGAGCCTTTAAAGTTTTTCACAAAAATAAAGTTTAAGTTGATTTAGATCTAGATAAAATCCATTAATTATTGTAAGTAGCTCTAATATGTAACATTTTATTGTGGAAGGATTGATTAGCAGTTGAACTATGTATCTTCAATATTATTTTGGTTTAATATTGTTTTATATGACGTCATCAATCTCCTACGCAGTGATCTCCCCTTATAGTTATCGGAGATCTCTGCCATCACAAACATTTCGTCAAGATCTTGACGAAAATATATTTTTCATTTATTTAATTTTAAGTGACAATTTTATATCTATATATCTAAATTTCAAACATATAAGATGTTAAATGGTATTAAAAGTAAAAAAAATAATGGCCGACTTTGAATTTGCTGCTGTGAAAGTTATAACAGATTTCAACTCTACACTGGTCCCAAAGGCAAAGCAACTGGAATGTTTACATCATTTATTATCTAGCAAAGATGTAATTGCTAATCTTCCTGTGGGATACGGAAAGAGTTTATCAGGTGTATCCGCAAGTTTGTCCAACGAACGTTATCACGTGAGTTACTTCTTCGGATCCGCCATTTTGTCCACCCAACCATCATCACGTGACTTTTGTGATGGCATTGGTTAATGTCATTCTTGACAGCTCTCAGGCATTTCCGTACCACTTCGTTACTCGGATATAACACAACATTTAAGATGTTAAATGGTATTAAAAGTTAAAAAAATAATGGCCGACTTTGAATTTGCTGCTGTCAAAGCTATAACAGATTTCAACTCTACAGCACTTGACGTAGTTGGCCGAGGATTCCGAATTTGGTTAATGTAACTGTAACTGTGTCTTGACTTGTCCAGTGATATTTTCCATCCATTAATTCCCACCTCCCCTTCCCTTACTGTCCACTTTGATTCTCCTAGTTATTCATTGTGGTCTGCTGGGCCATTCCTTGCGCCTCAGTTCCTTAATATGTGTACCGTTTGACCTCCTTTAGTACCTATGTTTTGTGGATTGTTGTTTTTTCCGGATCTGCGTGGGGAGGCATTGTCTTAATATGTATGTGGCTTTCCCTGTAGTTACGTATTCTCTCTCTTGTAAGGGGAAGTAACTGCTGTGAGGAGTTTGTGACGTCATATGTGCAGTTGTGACGTCATTTGAGATTCCCGCCATATCGTACGTGGTTAGTCAAAATGAATATACTGCATCTGAACACATCACTTTTCAGTTTCATAATAACGATTAGTTCATGTTTAAGTGCACCAGAGTATGGAATAAGTTCTGCAACTGGTAGATCTACGTACAGAGGATTTCCCGTTTCAAGCAAACATGGCGGCAGATGGCATGGCGACTTGCCAAGAAGCAAGCGATCCATTGGTCGCTCTGATTTTAAAAAAATGCCAGGAAACTGGAAATATTCGAAAGGAGAAATCAAGCAGATATTTGATGATTACTACAAGTGCTTGGAGGAGTATAACAAACGTGAGAACCGAATTGCTGAAGCCATTGTTGCCATATTAGCACTGGAAGGACAAAGAGTGGAATTAAAATGTCCAACTTGTATGCGTCCGGATCAAGAGTCTGGAAAGAATCGAATCTTCTGGCAGAGGGTACGAAACTCGGACGCTTCAACTAAACGTATAAACTATAAAACTGAAGGAATCCAAATTAAGAAAGGCATGACGTTAGTAATGAAGAATATTGATGTATCTGACGCGGGGCAATATTATTGTGTGAAAGATGGTGATTCTGAGATCATATATCAAGTCGATGTATTGTTTAGCGAACCACAGAGGTCGGTGTCAGAAAATAAAACCTCTACTTTACTTCCTGCTCAGAAACACATGGATCATAATATAAAGGTAATTTATCTATTTGTTTCCATCCATTTTTGATGTAAGCCTTAAACAACAGTTAGGCCTATGTTATAATTATTGTGGGAACTTTTTACTAGTTTATTTATCTGCAATAGGCTACGAATATTATTTTTTCTAAATATCAGCAATTTGAAGTGAAGATATCACCAATTCGAAATAAAGATACAACATAATATTATTCGGAAGGAAACACAATCATCAACAATTATCATCATGTTCTTGATCTACTAGATATCTAACAGTATTCTTATATCGCTACTTAAAACATGACATATAGATATCACACAGTTGAATTGTAGGATCTAGATATCTGACGAAATCGGAACGAATACTACAGTGGATGCATTGAATTCAAATTTCAAACATCATCGTTCCAACGAACGAACGAACGAACGAACGAACGAACGAACGAACGAACGAACGAACGAACGAACGAACGAACGAACGAACGAACGAACGAACGAACGAACGAACGAACGAACGAACGAACGAACGAACGAACGAACGAACGCTATGTTATCATACTACAATGATTACTCCAGGTATTCACACACTGGTCAGAATGGGGGGAATGTGATCAGTGTGATAAAAACGGACGAAGATTAAAGTTTGGTACTTGTATGGTGGAGAAAATAGAGATGAACGAACCAATTACCCCTATAGACATACCGATCATGATGATGTATCCAAACGGTGAGTGATCATATTCATATATGTACAGGAAACAAGTAGAAAATCCTGATGTACTCAACACCATTAACAACGCAACTGTTCTAATTAAGCATCATTTTGTACATGCCGTTAAGAGCTCGAACTGTTACCAATGTTTAAAATATTGTTCAAAAAGTACTGAAACTATAGAGCAATAATTCATATTTCAAGAGTCAATAAGTTTATGAATTTATGTTAGGGAATGGATATAGAATTATTTCTTCTTCATGTCATGTTTTGAAGCAGAAAATTTTCGGTTGCGTTTTTAATAGCTTTAAGTATATTACACAAGCAAGCGTCTGTATGTTACAATTCATTACACACAGAGCATTAATAATTTATAAGAGAGTGTTAAGTCATATTATATGAACACTGTTTTGGTGCAGTCGTTCTAACATGGTTTTGTTATTTGCATATCAGTGTCCTTTAAACTAATCAAATCTTTTGTTAACCACCACAGGCAATTTGTCTTCAACCGAACAACATTGTAATCTTGACGCGGATCGGTTAAGCTTTCGATAAACGGTACGTTACCTTACCGAAATCCAATGAATTTCGGTGAATTAACCGAAATCCATTTTGGATCTGGAGTGACCCGCAATCGTAACATCTCAGCATTTTATGTTGCACAACAATTCTTTACCTTCAAATAGCGCCGACCATCTTTTACAATATATTTCTTGTTAAAATAGATTCCGCTTTTTCAGCTGCTTTACGCCATTATTAAGACATTGCATCATGAATGAAACATAGCAGTGTATTAGTCTCACTTTTCAAAGAAAGAGCATAACATAGGATAACAAACTTGTTGGCCGTCCTGTACATACATCACGGAGGCATTTACATTCTTTGATAGACTGTCAATACGCTGGTCACTCGAACTTTGTTATCTCAATGAATTGTATGACTTTATAATCGCAAACTCTTGAGAAGTCTTTCTGTCGGAATGAATGACTCGAAAAAGATGGAAGTCATAGAAAATGAATTCATACATCAAACCCGATTCATTTACGATGATTATTTAGTACATGTAATACTATAATATGAAATGATAATGACTAATGGTATGGTACAGGTGTGCCGTGTAGATCCACAGTGTTGTCGCGTATTGTTGCTCATCTACCCGGTATTAGAGACAGACAAAGTGAAGTCCTCCAAGGTAAAAAACGCTTTTAAAATACATAAGCTTCGTTGAAACTTATCTATTTCACATCGATTGTGAATTCAACAATACTATATGAATAGTGGTAGCTTTATATTTAGGGAGCATCACAACTTTATATGTTTCCAAGTATGCTTAATGCGTCCATAGGCCGATATCACCCTGACTCACTGAATTTCATCCATAATCAAGAAATGTCGAATTATAGCGCGAGTTGGTGATTTTTCGGTTAATTTTACTGCCGAATATATATCTTCCTTAACAAAAAGTGTCAATTTTCCCCAATTATTTGTTCCTCCCTCCGACTGAATTTCTTTTTATTTAGTCCATTTTTTGTGTATCAACCTTTTATAAAATACCGTTGCCTTAAATCTTTGCTCTTACATCACCCCATATAAAATTATAACAAATACCAACCACAGTGGAAAGTTATTTTTATAAGCAAGACAACCATTTCCCATATCCAAATTTGGGATTTATCGAGCCTATTTTCCCAATTGCAAAGGCACAGGCAGTGAAATTATTTAAAAAAAATCATTGTGAGTGAATTAAACTGTTTACATCTATTTAATGGCATATTTGTTTTAGAAAATGATATTATCAATCCATATACATGTATGTGTATTAATTTGGTGGATATTGCAGGGTACTGCTATCAACTTTGTCCTTCTACGCCGCCTCCCATAGTCGTCACTGACCAAACCGGAAATGTTGTGGAAATTATAGAGGGAGGTTATCATCCCATTGGCAGCAAACCAGAGTTACCTCCCCTCGTAAAACGAGAAGTCAAACATCATGCGGCTGGTTCCCATATTAAACTAAGTTGTCCAACATCAGATAAAGGTAAAGTTAGATGGCAGAGGGGAGACAGACCCATCAATCCAGCTACCATCCGTCGGCAGACAAAAGGACGAGTCTTTATGGATAAATTAAACCGTCTTCATATTCGGAAATTACGTATTCGTGATAGCGCCCCCTACAGTTGCTGGGCATGGCAACGTCACGTTGCTACGATCAAAGTGATAGCGTTTGAACCAATGAATGAAGATATTAAGCATTACATAACTTATGGTGGATTGTTGATTACGATTATAGGTATACCATTGTACTGCATTTGTAAATTGTGTTTTGGAAAACCAAAGCGACACAAGAGATAAATGTTGCTATGCGAGTTTGTTAAATTTGAAACCAACACACAACCTTGACAAGTTCAAACTTGGAAATAATTTATAATTGCATTATTACATGTATTAAAGTTTGTTACATGTTATATACTTTGTACACCGTCTTTTGTCCCGTCAAATACATGTTGTCATGTAAGGTTGTGACTGGGTGATTTACCCTTTAGTTCATATTATTTTACATTTGAAGGCGATAGTGAAACAAGAATGCAGCTTATATTAATCACTCTCGATGACCATTTCCTAGGTTACAATCCAGTACTAGCACCTAATTTAGAGTTAATGCAATTGACAGTTCCATCTTACACAGGCGGGATTCGAACACACGGCCTTCGTATTTACATGACAAGCGTTTTCTTCCTCCGCCTCATAGTTCAGTATTTTGTTTTATTAGTATATGTATGTCCACGAAAGTGTGAACTGTTTAAACTCTCTTAACTAAACTGTCATCACATGGATCTCAACAGAAACATGAAACAGTTCCGTCAAAGTGATGCTCATTGAGCTACATCAAACAGTAAATACTGGGACATTATATAGAATTCGTCCATTACATATTCATTTATATGCGAAGTGAGGTGAAGGCAGAATACGGGTTTTATGTCATCGATTTGTGGGCACCTGTCTGATGCAATCAGGAACATCGGCAGACCACGAGTGTACACAAAAACAGGAGAAACTAGGTGGGCACCTGTCTGATGCAATCAGGAACATCGGCAGACCACGAGTGTACACAAACACAGGAGAAACTAGGTTAAACTAACCGGTCGATTAGAAATTCATTCTCTTTGCATCGAAATTTATCTACTGAAATTCGATGGGACAAATTAGTGCGTGAATGACTGACTATTTGGTATATCATATATGAGAATATTCTTGATAATGCAGATGTTTCGATATAAAATGTATAATTTACGACTCTTCTTTACCAATAAGAGTCGTAAATTCAGTATTTACGGTTTCTAGTGTTGTGTTTGTTCAATAGATATTCATCCCCATAGATGTTTGCCGTAACATCTCAACTCATAGTGTTTTATGTGCTGATATCTGCCCGAGATCTGTGAGTGGAGGCATTGTCCCGAGATCAGTGAGTGGAGGCATTGTCCCGAGATCAGTGAGTGGAGGCATTGTCCCGAGATCAGTGAGTGGAGGCATCGTCCCGAGATCAGTGAGTGGAGGCATTGTCCCGAGATCAGTGAGTGGAGGCATTGTCCCGAGATCAGTGAGTGGAGGCATTGTCCCGAGATCAGTGAGTGGAGGCATTGTCCCGAGATCAGTGAGTGGAGGCATTGTCCCGAGATCAGTGAGTGGAGGCATTGTCCCGAGATCAGTGAGTGGAGGCATTGTCCCGAGATCAGTGAGTGGAGGCATTGTCCCGAGATCTGTGAGTGGAGGCATTGTCCCGAGATCAGTGAGTGGAGGCATTGTCCCGAGATCAGTGAGTGGAGGCATTGTCCCGAGATCAGTGAGTGGAGGCATTGTCCCGAGATCAGTGAGTGGAGGCATTGTCCCGAGATCAGTGAGTGGAGGCATTGTCCCGAGATCAGTGAGTGGAGGCATTGTCCCGAGATCAGTGAGTGGAGGCATTGTCCCGAGATCAGTGAGTGGAGGCATTGTCCCGAGATCAGTGAGTGGAGGCATTGTCCCGAGATCAGTGAGTGGAGGCATTGTCCCGAGATCAGTGAGTGGAGGCATTGTCCCGAGATCAGTGAGTGGAGGTATTGTCCCGAGATCTGTGAGTGGAGGCATTGTCCCGAGATCAGTGAGTGGAGGCATTGTCCAGAGATCAGTGAGTGGAGGCATTGTCCCGAGATCAGTGAGTGGAGGCATTGTCCCGAGATCAGTGAGTGGAATCATTGTCCCGAGATCAGTGAGTGGAGGCATTGTCCCGAGATCAGTGAGTGGAGGCATTGTCCCGAGATCAGTGAGTGGAGGCATTGTCCCGAGATCTGTGAGTGGAGGCATTGTCCCGAGATCAGTGAGTGGAGGCATTGTCCCGAGATCAGTGAGTGGAGGCATTGTCCCGAGATCAGTGAGTGGAGGCATTGTCCCGAGATCAGTGAGTGGAGGCATTGTCCCGAGATCAGTGAGTGGAGGCATTGTCCCGAGATCTGTGAGTGGAGGCATTGGCTTAAGCCTTCCTTTAAGGTAATGTATTTTACGATACAAAATCATATACGTTGCCTACATGAACATGTGCTCATTTACCACGTCAGCCGAAAGCCTTTAACCAGTGAATATGTATGACAATTTAATATTATCGCTTAAATACAAACACAGTCATTGTCTTGTACTTACACATGCCGCCACCGTGTTAAAAGCGTGCTGTAAAGTATTTCTAACGTTAAATTCAAGTACATCAAATGCATCCGGTTCTGGTTTTGTGTATTGTTAACCGTGATGATTGTATTACTCATTGCCCTCAATATAAAAAGTAAAAAATAATAAAATAAACAATATTTGGATAAGTTTTATACAAGATGCTCTATAGTCCATTGGTTTGCATTATAATTTGTATAACATTTTACAATGTGTACTTGTTTACAAACACTTCAATAAAGGCTTACTGTAGCCAAACACAGAACACTACACATAGAACACACACACATATATATGAAATTTGAATCAATGGCGAAAGCAGATGTACGAGACATCAAGACAATATACGAATAACGGAGCACAAAGCAATACGAAAGTTGTAAGTATTAATGGACACAACATTTTTACAATAACATAATATATATACGTGTAGATGAAATTCACTCCTGCTGTTTAAAATAGCGTCACTTTGCAGAACACCGATTTTACCACGCAAACACTATGAAAGACATTGTTTATAATATAAGTGTGATAACTCGACGTCTATGATTATCGCATAGTTCAAAAATCTATATTTCCAGTCGTCTAAATTGCATTGATTAGATGGGGAACGCTACGTATTTATTATGATTATTTCTATATTTTTTAACATATTCAAAAGTTTCGAGCAGAAACACTGCAACGCTAGTCACGGAATTCCGATTTGGACACGCATCATTAGAAAATAGGATATAGGATAATGAACAGTATCGTTTAAATGGTTACATCATATTGCACGTCACAATGTCTATCAAAACAACCATGAGCACCAGTAATAATGATATAGACGTTGTTGGAGCTGCTGAAACCTGAGTCACTGAAACTTCTACTGGTCTGCTGTGGACATCACTAGTCTTAGATCTGAAATAAAACACGAGTTTCAGACTATTAAGATATACGAACGTAGAAACGACTGTAAACTATATAGCTCCATGTTTTCACGCAACGTTATTTTCCAAAGCTTCGTTGACATAGTCATATTAAGACGTCCAAACATTATTACAATTAAGAATTAATATTAATTTCAAAGTTGTAGTTGTATTTTGACAGTGCACGGACAAGACTTTGCAAAATCTTTTGCGGAAATTCAATACAGCTTCCGACTTACAATTAAGTCATTTAATACAGCCCACTTAAAGAACTTTTCAAGGTTTTTGTGCTGTTTATGTTGTATTAAGAAGAAAAGGCGATACATGATTTAGTTTGTATTATCAGAGGAGGCCCTGATGATATTTTAGTTCGTATTATCAGAGGAGGCCCTGATGATATTTTGTTCGTATTATCAGAGGAGGCCCTGATGATAATTTTAGTTCGTATTATCAGAGGAGGCCCTGGTGATAATTTTAGATCGTATTATCAGAGGAGGCCCTGTGATATTTTGTTCGTATTATCAGAGGAGGCCCTGATGATATTTTGTTTGTATTATCAGAGGTGGCCCTAATGATATAACTTACTTTGTACGCAGTAGATATCTATGGCTCCCTGGCGGAAGTTTAGAGTCTGTGTATGTCACCCAACTTTTCCCATTATCAACACTTCTCTCTACCAATAAGTTGGGATATTTTGTGTTCACTTTTAACCAGTCGTCTTCAATCCTGAAACATCAAAAGAACATTAATCCATCCATCACTGTCTGACTTACAAACATTTATATAATGTTCTAAACAAAGATCAACTGATGGTGACATACGTGTACCATAGAAGCCAGAACGTCAGTACTTCTATTCTGAGCATTTAAACTGTGAGCAATTACATTTATGACCAGCATTGAATTAAGACAAATATAAAGCCGTGGACAAACTTTATATACGGTATGTTACAATTTGACTGCTAGTAAGTCGTTTTATGCCAAATGACGTTAAGTGTATAAACTTAAGCTTTATGTAAAATATTTACATTGCTCCGGGTGGCGGAAGTCTATAATATACATTTCTTTTATCTAATCTTGACAATTCTTTGTATCCAAGATTAGCTGAAAATTCTTTCCAGTCAGCGTCACGTTGTGAGTTCCTCTTGGTTACGTCAGTGACGTCTTCCCATGATGCTTTGTGCCAGGCCCTCTCGGCTAGGGCCAGTATCCTGGGAAATCCCATGTAATGCACTTGTTCTTCAGTCCTCATTGTCTCAGAAAACATGACGGCTTCTAGTCCTGCAAGATTACAAGAGAAAACTTCCTATGATTCCATGACAACAATATTGCAAGTCACACTGATTACAAATAGTTTAACTTTAATCTTTAAAAACCATTTCAGAATAAAAGATATTGCATTTATTTGTAGTGATGATCCAAAGCCAACACCGTTATAAAAGTGCGCCAAAATGCTTAGTGTATGTTCAACTGCACCTATATGATACGTCATCTCAGTCACCTGACTTTTATGCGACGGTTTGATACAGGTCAAGAAGAAACAGTAGAAGTGATAGGAACGTTAGAAGTTAGGGGACAGCGAAAGGAGGAAAATAGTAGAGTGTGAGCCAGCAACTAGTTGTAACGTTGATGGTCATTAAATATGTATCAGGCTAATCTGAACATAAAAGTGTTTGTTTGAATTGGCTTCTTCCAGAATTGTTGTTACATTGGCTAAACATCTCTAATAAGAACCATTGCAATGTTTAACCGATTGAAAATATCAATTTTGTAACAGACAAAACTTGTAAAATAGCCTGATTGTTAAAAACTGGAAGTTTGTTTTACATTTTATGATGTACATACATCTTTCTTCAACAAATACGGATCAATACATTATGAGCTCATTCTTTGTTAATTGCATGGTTATTGATGATTTAACTATAGGAAATATATTTCTCATGTTTGATTAGGTAAACAAATGAGCAACAAATGAGCATAACATTACTTTAATGCTTATTTTGTTTAGATAAACTGATCGTTGTAACTTACCAGCGATATTCTCCGTATTGTTAGTGCTAGGGCAAGGTTTATTATCACACAAAGCATTAACATCGATAGGATTGCCCATTCTGTCTACATCTAGGTTAGCATACAAATTATCGGGCATCAGACCAAACGTCTTCTGTGTATCTGTGAACCTTGTGGCCCAATACAGGCCCCTCTCTTCTGGGTCAGGTTCTTGGGGTTGATCGAAATATAAATGTGTTGCTAACGGAAGAACGACCTGAATAATTGACATTTAGCGTAATGGGAGTAAAACGTTAATTGTGGACTGATGTTTATGCAGTTTTTATTTACTTGACTTGTTCGCTAGTCTAATCGTCCATCATCGAAAGTGGAATTACGCCATTATTATTATATACATGGCAGTCAAGCTGCATTGACTACAACAGTTCGGGACTAATTCATTGTATACCGAAAACAACATATATACAGATACAAACAAAATATATGCATTTTAAGCTTGTAAAATTCGTTCCGCACCAAAAAACAACAAATTTATTGAACATGTACCTTATAACCAGCTTCGGCAAATTCAACCACCTTTTTCGTATTCACACCTCGGTTATCCCAAGTATATGCGTATGCATCACTGTAATAAACGATATCGTACGTATATATCTAGTCTTCACTTCAATTTAGTATTTTTACAAGGACTCAAAGATAAACATATCTGTATGTATACCAATATGTGAGACGTAAATAGAAGAAACTAACGTTGAACATGCATCATGACATGTTAATGTCACAAAATTAGAGCATCATGACATGTTAATGTCACAAACTTAGAGCATCATAACATGGCAATGTCCAAAATTAGAGCATCATAACATGGCAATGTCGCAAAATTAGAGCATCATAACATGGCAATGTCGCAAAATTAGAGCATCATAACATGGCAATGTCGCAGATTAGAGCATCATAACATGACAATGTCGCAGATTAGAGCATCATAACATGACAATGTCGCAGATTAGAGCATCATAACATGGCAATGTCGCAAAATTAGAGCATCATAACATGGCAATGTCGCCAATTAGAGCATCATAACATGGCAATGTCACAAAATAGTGTAGCGTGACATGTCAAAGTAGTAAAACAAGAGAATTATAACATGTCAGCAACACAAAACAAGAAGTAGTGGGTTATGAGTGGATGACGTCACAAAACTAGCTTCGGATGACATGTCAACGTCACAAGACTAGCTTCGGATGAAAACACACAAAACAAGAAGTAGAGTGGCAAGTAAATTAGAGGAGCTGGACATGTCAACGTGGCAAAACTATATCAGCATGACATGTTAACATAAAAACAGTAACACATAGACGAGCCAACAAAGAGTATTATGACACGACATCTAGAGAATGGAATTATGTAACATATACAAGTAAATAATTAGAATTATTTATGTTGATAGGTTAATGCACACAAAGTTCGAGGGGAGACCCCTGACTCCTGAGGGAAAGGTCATGAGTTCAAGCCTCGCTGGTGGAGATTTAGCACGATCTTCACAATTCCTATTTAAGTAACACAAGAAGCAGTCATCGAGTGTGATCAATATAGTCTAGGTTTACAGACAATGTAAGATAAATAAGTTTATAATGATGCGTCCAAATATGGCAAATTGAAACTATTTACTTAAAGCTGAAACACTGGACTTAAATCAGAAGCATGTTCTCTTTCACCTTCCTCTTTAGTCTTAGTCTTAGTAATTGCAACACATATTTCTTCTTGATAATGTATTTCATACACTACTTAGTTTATATACAGGGTGTTAAAACAGTTCGTTTACAAAGTTTGAATTTTAGTATCTTTTTCAAATGCTCTTTCCATCTACGTCGCTATAGACAAATAGTTTACTTCTGTGTGAAAGTTCTAAATAAAACAGAAATTCATGAAATAATAGTATCTTTCATGATGCGAAATAATACCATTCTACACTTTATCTAAATTGAAACTTGTGAACAAACTTGTTAACACCCTGTACATATTCATTATCACATACTTGGATTTATAATCCCCTCTTGGATTAGGTTTATCGTCTGCGTAAGCACCATCATCCCATAATGCAAGATTCAGTCCTTTACTGGCAGCAATGTCTGCCACACGTTTTACAAACTTTCTCTGTAGTTGTTGGGTGCTGTAATGACATACATGTACATACAAAATGTAACATCGCATGTTTTGGCAGTAACACTTTATCGCCTGCGAAAACTATTTGAGCCTAAAATGAATACTGACTGTTTAGAAGTCAAGAAGTATCATGCTTTTATAATACAAATGAATTTACACAAACTCAAACAGCAGCCATGGCGATTATGCTAGATGTCTTGGACCAGATAGCCGACAAATCAATGTAACATATTTTAGCAGATTGTGATCATTATTGAATTACAGTGATTCGAATTTGCTGATCGGACACAAATGTTCTACATAAAAGCAAAATAACAAGGACTATGAATACCTTAAATACGTGCATTGTTAGAAAGTTTAAATAATTGCATTCATGCAGACATACAAGTAATAAAAACACAGAACAGTAATATTGGCGGGAACTTTCAACTAACGCCCAAATAATGTACGATGAAATGAAAGAAGCCTATACTAAGGTTCTAGATACATACCTAGGTTGTACTTCAGCCTCAGAACAAGCTAGAGAATCTTTCCAAACTCCATCAGGAACCTCATCCCCACCAATATGTACAGTCTTCAGTGTCTGTCTATCTTTGTGTATAGCAATAAGATCATCTAACACTTTAGAGACGAATGTATAACTTGTATTCAAACAAGGGTCCATAGCATTCATGGTCCATTTCTGTGGGCTGTATACCTGGTACTTATTCATTTGTTTACTAAGAAGATAAGATTCTGGCAAGTCTTGCACTCCATATTTTCTTAGCTTTTCTATTTCTGATTCTCTATAATTCATTGCTACAATAGCGGCGGTTGCATGACCAGGCGTTTCAAGTTCTGGTATCACTTCTATATGACGTTTGTTAGCGTATTCTAAGATGTCTTGATATTCAGCCACTGTGTAGAAGCCTGTACCGGAAGTGTCAGTATCTGGACCGGAACCAAGCTGTGAAATTGTGCAATCGCCATCGTAATCGCTATGACACCGTTGACTACCAACCTGTGGTGTGAAAATGTTAAAACATTTCGTGAAATACTTTAGTCATATTATTGTAGACCGGTCAAATCTTTTGAAGTCGTCCACATTTAGATAATATTACGTAGTCTTCATATGGAAATGCAATTGTAGCAATTGGTTAGTGCTATTAAACTTAACCATAACTATTCGAAGACATGTTCACTTTTTGTCTTGGAAGAAAGAAACACTAAATAAAATATCGTTCATCCCTTGTTCATAGTGTTAAAATGAGTCACTGTGACTTACATTCGTTTGCAATTTGAAAATACCTGAGTACCCAACAAAACAATCACTCAGATCTCTAGATTCTTAAATGACAACAACGTAACATATGAAGAGAGACTTCACAATACAGTGGCCTTCAGCCTCACAACTGTCGATATTACACTATCATTAATTATATGACCGCCGAAAATATCTTCAGACCATGTTTTCAGATACTTACCTCGGTTAACTCCGGAATGGAAGGCATTTCAAGTCTCCAACCTTCATCATCCGACAGATGAAAATGTAACTTATTCAGTTTGTACATCGCCATCACGTCAATCATTTTCAGTATCCATTCCACAGGTTTGAAGTTTCTTGCAGTATCCAACATCAGCCCACGATAATCATATCTGACAAGTATAAAGGCAGTGAACGCTATTAAATAAGCGGTTATGTATACACATGTAATATATTTGTAAATATGTTTTCCTCATGGACCGCGAAGCTTATTGGAATTTGAAAAAAGCATATATTTATCTATGTAAGCTGGTAAAGCGTGTTTCGGTGCAAAGTTAATAGCACATTAATTATTTTATCATAATTTCCGAAAGCAGTGTTTACACTTGTGTCTGGAACTGGTGTCGTAAAACTTCTCAAATTGAGATTTTTCTCCAGTCAAATAAATTTTGTTGTTGTAAAATGAAAATGATGGAAGAAAGAACTGTTTTAATTGATAGTGGTGTTTGTATGTCTGATTTTCGTTTCTATAACAACTCTTTTGTTTTTTGTGTGTTTTTCACTAACATTTCTTGAAATGCTGACTTGAGACATATTATTGAAACTTTTTGTGAAATGATGGCACTAGAAAAAAAATATGTATTTCTTATCAAAATAATTAAAAATTCAAACGTGTCAGCATTCTGTGGTTAGTGTTCAAACAGTTACGAGTATGTTCTGGCGTTGTGGAAAATGAACAAGTGAACATTGCAAATGTCGAGAAAAACATTGTACAGGAACACATAGCAAATGTCGAGCGGACAATGAACAAGTGAACATTGCACATGTCGAGAGGAAAGCAAACAGATGCAGTGATACCACTTGGAATATGAGACAACATAAAATTTCATTTGAAGGGCTACACATAATCATTTGAATGAATACAATATATAAACCTTGGCTTGTCTACTATGTTCATATGTAAAAGTTCACCACCATTTCCTTCTATAATACTGATAACCGTTTGTACACCATAAAATGCACCCGCTGCATCATTTGCTGTGATGGTGATTTTCTGTTGTTTGGCATCAATATTCAACATGTATGCATCACTATGTGGTTCTCCCGGGTCTTCCTTAACAAAAACAATCGCTTTATTGGCTGGCACGTCGGATGCAGTCTCAACTTCAAGTATGACTGAAATATCAAAATTATGTCGTTTATCTAACGATTTCTTAATTTGAATATTGACAATACTTGCTTACCATGATATTCATCACGTACAGAATTCGTGGAATATACAGCGAGTAGTGCGTGAGTAGCGCGAATGTTCGTTTTATTTTAAAGAATTAGTAGTAAATATATCATTGATCCGGCATTTAAACAACACCTTTGAGATTGACATTAAATTACAATCATCTACGTGCGAATGTTAATTTTCTCAATTTGCATTCAGAACTAACCTGCAAGGTACATTGACTCAAATGCAAAATCAAGTGATTTTACAACTTTCCAAGTTGCTGAACTGAACTTCATCGTAGAGCCAGAATTGGATGTCACTCTAAATGGCTTGGGAATCACCTTGAATGGCAGCCTCAGTGGTTGATCAAATTCTTTGTACATATCGTATCGCATCCAATTAGTGTAAGGGTCGTACTTGTCTTCCGTGCTTCGTTTCCATTGCGCAGAGGTATAAAATGCACCGACATATTCCAAATCTTCCCCTGTTGTACTGGCAATTACTTTAGGGGCCATTCCAAGGGAACTGACATACCAGTTAGGCATATTGTCCGTCCTCGCTATGAGCCAATATTTGTTGAAAAGAGTGCATGAAATCTTCCCACCAGGTGGGATTGGATTAAAGGTATTAGCGTCAGGTGTGACATAGAAAAGTCCACCATTAACATGAACAACCCGTAAACCACAACGTAACACTTCTTCTTTATATCCATACAAACTGTGAATTATAGAAAATGTTTTAACAATTAAAGTTCCCCTATATACGACGCTTATATATATTTACAGTGTAACACGCTTATAACGAATTTCTGCGGACCGGGATATTCATTTCGTTATATCCGAACTTTTTATATCCATACAACGACATTTCGTTATAATTGTATGGATATAACAAATTTCGTTATAACATCCATTACTGTGGACTTGTTTCTTGTTTACACCTGAACTAGATGTGTGTGTAATGATACAGAACATGCATTGTATTGGTGAATTTCATTATAACCGAGTACTGTTGCGTTAAATATGCCTTTTGGGACCCACAAATTACTTCATTATATCCAAAATTACGGTTAATCCAAATTCGGTATAACCGTGTTGTTATACAATAAAATATATAAGAGCTTGGTCGGGGAATAAAAATGTCTACGTTCTATCCGATTATTCGTTATAACCGAGTACGTAATGAGTGTGTTTCACTTATTAATCATTAATAAGTACAGTACGTCTTTGACTCAATTATCTAGCACTGCATTCATCTCTCGCTTATTATGCACTTGTTGTATGCTCGCTTTTGCGTAACAAGTTACAGCGGCACGTAAGCCAATCATATCTAACGTTCAATGTAGAAGCAAAGTTTGGACAGCCGAACTTCGTTTGTAAACTGGACGCTGATTTGATTAAATATGCACGTCGTAAGCGCTGCCCTGGAATGCATTAGTTCGTTTGTCCTAAAGTATGGTTTGAATGTAGACATACGTATTGTGCTACGGGCAGTAACTATGCTTTTAATTATTAAACAATTGTTGTCGGAGTTATATGTACATTACGCATCAAAATCAACTATGTTATATTATTCAATGTTATTTTAATCAGACAAAGTCAAGAGTAAATAATACGCTTTCTATGATAGTGATAGTCAAACGGATTTAGCACAAGGGGGGGGGGGGGGGCGAGGACTATGGGATATTTATTGTCTAATCCTTGTACGCAATCGTAGATTGGAAAGTTTTGATATATTAGATACAGTTTGGTCCATGTCCAATTATTATTTATATACCTCGTGTCTTATCTTTAATTTAGACACGAGATAAATTGTATCGAACATGTAACTGTCTATTTGTAACACCAAATGGTAGGCCTATGATTGTTGAATATATTCATAAGTTCAAGTAAATGATTGGGAGAATAGTTTTAATATTTGGTTGTCTTTCTGTATTATGTAGATTACTTCAAATTGCGCCTGTCATGTTTTTAAAGATATTTCTTGAATAAAACTAAAAAATAATTCTTTGCTGGGATAAAGAAGGAATATGTTACACACAAAACCGAACCGTATACATGCAATAAATGCTTCTTCTTTGGAAATCATGTTGCACGCTTATTCCCTCAGATGGATTTTGTAGAATATTCACATAAATGGAACTTGCCTGTATTGATATATTCTCCATGTACCACCAGGAATGGCCATTGTTCCAGTGTTTCTAAGTACCATATTTACACGCATATATCCATCATATTTCTCCAGATTATCAATGACACTGAAGTAAACATCCAAATTGTCCGCAATGTAATCAACAACATGTTGGTCCGTCCAGTGATCTGGTTCGTCTGAAATGAGATATACATGAAACAGCTGAGCCACAATGGGTGTACCTCAACGATTTAAAATGTATGAGCAATGTACGAGAAATCTTACTTTTTTTGGGCCTTCAAAAGACAAATTTAGAAATTGGAGACATTTGACTCCTATGCTACATTTTCACTGACGTTTTCAGTGTTACGGTCGAATATGTACGTACTGGAACTTACAATGACTGCACTGCAATTATGAGATCCATGTACCATTCAAGTAATTTGTTGTAAATTGCAATATTTTGACTGACGTGATTTCTACTTCCTTCTTACAACGCGGTTATACGAGCGTATGTATTCACTTATAAGGTTTTAAACAGATTAAGGAGGAAAAACAAGTCCTACCTTTATGTATTGGTACTATTCTACTATATCTGTCTCCGTCTGCAGACCTATAATGTTCATACAGTATGCTATTACCGGATATTCCCATTTGATTCATAGGTACATACTTATATCATTATGGATTACGGGTAACTGACTAAATTATTAAAAACCCTAAAACTCTAATCTTTACGGAATTACCAAATCTTTGAAAAATATAACTACATATGATAAGTAGAAAGCTCTCATGTTCAGTTTAGTGTCATAATGTGTTTTAATATAAGAGAAAGAATAAGTCACTACAGGGAACACCATATACATAAGACAGTGCCTCCCCACACAGACCTCCGGGAGAAAAACAGTCCATTTAACATAAGGCATTTGAGGAGGCTCAATGGTAAATACGTAAGGGAACAGGGGCGCAAGGAAGGCCTGGCTGACAATAAGGGATAACAAGGAGAATCAAAGAGGACAAACAGGGGGAGGGTTAAAGGATGAAATACATCACAGGACAGCTGGCAACAATAGGCCGAAAGTAGGGAGAAAATAACATGAACATTATATAAATTGAAAGAATCGCAGAGGGGAAGGGAAATCGAAAAAACATCTAAACACAGATAGAAATAATACACATAACGCGATTTACAGCCTTGGAATTGTCAGTTAAAATACTGGGCCACACTTTTGCACTTGCTTAAAAAATACAGTGCAACCTTTCCAGAGTGAACTTCTCTAGGACGAACCTCTCTTGAGCTACAACCTTTCTTCAACATCAGCATCAAGTTTTTAGGGTAGCACTGTTTAATATTATTTCAACATAAATTTAACAGAGTTTTGAAGAATAACACGGAGTAAATATCAATATTCAGTACAACTTACACAGTTCTGACATGAAGTGGTTGTTGATCTTGCCACTGTAAAGGAACGTGTTGTTGTACATCAGACCACGTGTTCCCATCATCTGTACTACTCTGTAATCCCAACCCCGGGTAAATGGATGCTAATTCCACAATGTTGTCTCCATTAACCCTGCAACAAGGTGATCAGAATTAGATCGATACATTAATGGTAAGTGTAACAATTGCTTAAAACGTTTTAGACGTCATTAAATGGTTACTAGTTATATGTTTAGCAGTCGCAGCATTTATAATGAGTCTAAACAAAAGTACCTTCCGGCCGGTGGTGGTACACGATATTTTACTCCTATGTTGTCCAGTCTACGGAGTTCCTTATGTCCAAGGGTGTTAGCGAACGATTTCCATTCCTCTTCAAAGCTACCATCCCTGTTATCATCACTTGTATCTTCAAAGTCAGCCTTGTACCAAGCTCTCTCAGCCAGTGCTAGAAGTCTGGGAAAAATCATGTAGTCCATGTCTTCGCTTGTTCGAACAGTTTCACTCCATAACTCACCCTGGATTCCTACAAAAGTAATTAAACTTCCACATTCCTCAGTTGAACGATTTACTATGTAAAATGATTCTCTAACATTTCGTTAGAAACAAGTTGTGTCATATTACGTCTTGAATATTGCGATGTATACCTACACATAGTCAACTTTTGTGTTTTATTGTATTATTGTTGTTATACTATATACTACAATGTCATTTTAGGTAATGAATGCTACATTTTTTAATCAATTTAAAGAATGTGATTAGATTTCTTTATAGTTAGTTGTTACATGTTTGGCATTACCTAATATATTATCATATTTCTCCAGGGCATCACATTTTTCCATATTGTCGCCACAAATGTGATATTTATTAGTTGGTTTACCACTTCTTTCTTCAAATATATTATCGTACAATGTATCTGGCATAAATTTCAGTACTTTCTTGGTGTCAGTAAATCTTGTGGCCCAGTATAAACCCCGTTCTTCCGGATCTGGTTCTTGTGGGTGATCGAAATACACATTTGTAGCTTGCGCTAGAATTACCTAAAAGTACAAATTATATTTTTAAAAATATTTATGATTAAGAATGTGAATCACACTGCTAAACCTTTCACTGCACAGTAAAACCTCACCTAAAGACCACCTTAATAATATGACCACCTCAAAATTAAGAACACAATTTTCAAGTCAATTTTCACTGTTTTGCTCATTATTCAGCCTCAATGTTAAGACCACCTCAATAAGAAGACCAGTTTTCAAGGGTCACAAAGGTGGTCTTATTATTGAGGTTTTACTGTACTTCATATATCAGATAACCTTTCAATGTCCGTACCAAGGACATTGATAGTTTATCAGTGTTTACATATACACCAGGTAATAAACGAGACAAAAAATAAGTCCGTTTACATCTCGACCGATTTTCTGTCATTCGGTGCAACCTTTTTATCGTAACTTGAAGTAGGCAAATAAATTATCCAAAAGCAATTTACCTCGTGTTTTATCGAAGCTATTATGCAGTTCAGGTAAAGCTTACTTCTAGATAACAAGGTGTTAGATTGACCGCCAAGTCGCACATACAAGTGGATTATCTGGGCACATGTATTTTAGGCGTCTAGTCTTAACCATATGACCATTTTCATATCAAACATGTTTTAAACTAAAAGTGGATTTTGAAATCGATTTCGTGTGTTTAGGTTCAATATATGATACTTCATAATATTTTAACAATGTTGACATACAAACAACATTGGCTTTCAGATATTCTGTGATATTGTGTTAATTATTCAGTGTCTAGTAAGCCAAATTTGACTGGGCAAAAAATTGTTTTATGTTTTCACTTTGTAAATTGTACTGTAAGATTGTATGTATCACACTAACAATAAATCTACAAGATGCAATGCACTGAACAAACAGTTTATAAATTAAACAAGAAATATCTTGGAAAAGATGGTCGGCGCAATATGAAGGTTAAGACATGTTGTGCAAAATTTAAAAAATGCCGAGATGTTACGATTGTTGGTCATTCCAGATCAAAATGGATTTCGGTACAATCACCGATATCCAGTGGATTTCGGTAAGGTAACATTTCCCTTATCGAAAGATTAACCAATCCGCGTCAAGGTTACACACGCTGTTCGGTTGAAGAGAAACTGCCTTGGTGGTTAGCGTAAGATTTCATTGGTTTACACAACACTGATATGGAAATAGCAAAACCATGTTAGTACGGCTGCGCCGAACAACGAATTTTTTTTAAAACTACGTCTCACACACGTGATAAGTCTAAGAGTAATAAACACCAAAAGAACATCACATGTTAGAAAAACAAAATTCTTAAAAAAGAAGAAAATTCGGTTGTTGATTTTTTTCTGATTGTATATATTAATATGTAATTAAAAGTGATAGATCTACATGAATATAATTATAGACATGTATTTACTGAACCGATCTTTGCTTTAAACATAATTGAAAGGCAACCTTGTATCCCGCGTTGGCAAGTTGATACGCGTGTTTTCCACTACCCCATTCCCAAATATTGTTCCATGGATGGACGTAGGTATGATTTGTCGACAGTTCATCAATAGGTAGGGGGTCTGATTTTCCGTCAGTAAATCCATCTTCCCAGCCAGCTAAGTTTATATTCCTGTCAGCGGCGAGCTTAGATACACGTAGAACAAAGTAAGTCTTAATACCTGCATGTGACAAAGATATAATAAAAGTGGATTATGCAATAAAAAAGTGGGCAATGTTAAATAAGAACAAAAATGTTGACAACAGAAAATAATATGTTTGCATTTTAAAAACGTATGGTAAGGTGGGGCAAAATGCCCGTACGAGGTAAAAGGCCTGCGGGTAAAAATTCTAACATCGTTAGATTAACCTTGCCGCGCGATATTCTTTTTGTGACGTATTACGCAGATGTGAATACCGCGAAAGATTTAAACATGTGTCTTCAAATGTAAGTTTTTAATTGTATTTTTTGTAATTTTACACTATTTTATGTAAACGCTGATTAGTTAATTTTACAGTATTACCTCGTACACCTTGTATTCTCGCTTTTTGCTTACATGATCGCGAAATTGTACTACATTTTACCAGAAGTTATAATGATTAGAGGTTATTGCCCCTTATCAAAATGCGTTTTGCAAAAAGGCAAAAATCGATGAAGTCATGTTCAATTTATTGAGCTTTATCTCGTTTTGTATCTCGCGTTAAATAGGTTATAAATGTATAGGTCTTGTGCAAGCTTGCACGCACAGCAAGTTATGTCTTAATCGAAATGATGGTTATTATTGTATCGTAAAATATTGCTTAATATGGGCGTTTTGCCCCAACTTACACTACACATATATATATGACATACCTTTAGTAACATTATACTGTGGGTTGATGTTGATTAAATCTTCGCATGCTGGAGACATTTCCCAAGCACCATGAGCGACCTCGTCACCACCAAAGTGATAGATCTCTAACGGTTGTATATCTTTGTGTAGTTCTATCATATCGTCCATTACTTTCCCTATAAAGTCATACGAGGAATTGATACACGGATTTAAAGCATTATCCAACCATTGTTGTACAGACATATATACAGACTGGTCATTTGGATCTACCAGTCTATATCGTTCAGCCTCGGTTTCATTTCCAGCGTCATGGTACTTCCGGTAGCGCTCTTCCATTGAGACAATGGCGGCGTGAGCATGACCAGGCATATCAAACTCCGGTATGACTTGAATGTGATTCTTCACGGCAAATCTAAGTAAATCTTTGTACTCGTCTGCAGAATAAAATCCCGACCCAGACGAATTGTGGAACGGACCTGATCCAAACTGAGGAATGACACACATTCTTTCGTCAGGGTCATGGCAGCGTCTTCCTCCAATCTGAAATGACGTAAGTGATTATAGTTCAATCTCCTTAAACAATAACATATATACATCGACTAATGTTTCTGTCATCTTAGCTTTATATATTGATTTAACAATGTTTTGATAAACACGATATAAAGTTCATTACATTTATCATAACATTCATATATAACAATGGAATTCCTTAGTTTCATTTCTCATCAAAACAAACAAGGTTGGAAAACGCCAAATACTTGTGACCCGATATATTGTATAAAAAATACAATAATGGATAAATGCATCGACCCATGTGAGATAAGCTCAAAGCAAGTTGAGAAATTGTAAACGAAAAATGATTGATAGAATGGATGACATAAAAGTCATTGTCTTAAGACTCATAATTTATGAAATAAAATCTCTACAGATAAATGCCATTCATAATGACATAATTTACCTCTGTAAGTTCTGGTAAGTCAGGGATCTCTACCCTCCACCCTTCGTCGTCAGACAAATGAAGATGGAGTTTGTTTAGTTTATACATAGCCATTGCTGTCATTAATCTCTTGATGTCATCTACGGCATGAAAATTTCTAGCTACATCAATGTGCATTCCTCTATATTGATATCTTGGTTCATCAGTTATCTGGAGTCCAGGAATATTGTGTTTATTGTAACCATCTAGTATACTTCTCAATGATTGTGAAGCATAAAATATTCCGTCAGAATCATTACTAGTTAGATAGATGATTGGCTGTGTGGTGTCAATCTCCAGTTGGTATGCTCCTTTCACTGTTTGTTCTTCAGTTGTTCTCAATATGATACATCTCTGTGCAGGCTTCGTATCCACAACTTGTATACCAAGTGTCTCTGCAATATCGTATATATTAATAATGTCTTTTGTTGAAAATATTCAAATGGATCAACCGATTCATTGCTGAAAGTATACCACACTTATATCAGCATTATCAGTTGTATGTCTAATACAGAAACATTTACAAATAATTATAGGAACTATTCAATGTTTAACCAATGATATCAATAATATTTCTTTCTTGTATGTCTGTGTCTTATCTGAGGTGTCTGGTTTTTGTGTGTGGGTCTTAATAGTCTTTACTGATGTAAATAAACGATGTACTTGTACAATTTATTGTGTTTGCGTGTGTGAATGCGTAGGTGCGTATGCGTGTGTGAGTTCTTGTTTGTTTGTGCGTGTTAATCTTGTTAATAGAAGGACATATTGAAAATAAGATGTATACTATATTGTTAACCTTAATATGTTACCTTCTGAAAATAAAGAATTTATTATTATTATTATCGTTGATTCTTTGCAATTCAGTATACGTCTAGTATCATGTTACCGTCATAATGACGACACTAAAGGACTAAAGGATCATTATTCTCATCTTGTCTACATTCAAACTTTGTGAACAAACTTTTTTATCACCCTGTATATTTTCAACAACATGGACCATTACATAGGAATTAACTAGATGCGTAAATGTAATAAATCATCCTACAAGGAGTCTATATGTGGAGAGTTATCACATTTAAAGTGTTTCCATTTCAATATCAGAAAAGCAATATATTATAATAAACAAGAAGGAATGATGGGTGTGTTAGGTGTATCGTTTGTCTTTTTCCTTGAGTTGTCCTTTCTAGTTGGAATATTGTTACTGATCTATAGTTATACTGAGTGAAAATGGCTTCAAATGTTATGAATATCCAACACAGAAATAAACTGCATTACATTTTATAACAAGAAATATCTTGAAAAAAGATTTGAAGGTTAAGATTTGTTGTGCAACATAAACAATTTCCGAGATGTTACGATTGCTGGTCACTCCAGATCCAAAATGCATTCGGTAAATTCACCGAAATTCAGTGGAGTTCGGTAAAGTAACTTACCGCATATCGAAAGGTTAACCAATATGAGTCCAGCTAACATTCGATGTTAGGTTGAAGAAAAGTTGGTTTGGTGGTTAACGTAAAATTGGATTGGTTTACACAACACTGGTATGCAAATAGCAAAGCCATGTTAATACGGCTGTGCCGAAAAGTGTTAAGGCAAGAATAAGTCATAATTATACAAGACACACATTGGACGCACTGCAAAATTGTAGAATGGTAACAGAGCCATCATTTAAGTTTGGTTTGGTTTACGTACCTTTTAAGTACTGTGCTGTTGGTTGGAAGTCAGGTACACCTGTATATATACTCCAGGTCCCGTCAACACTGACAGTGGATGAGTCAGAACTGACTTCTATACGTTTTGGTGTCGGCATCACCAGTTTCTCCACCTATTGATTTAAATAACAAAGTAAACTGTCGCTGTAATATGCCAGAATCATGATACTGTTGTTTCAAGGTCAGGCGTGTAACATGTATGATAAGTACTGCAAGGGACATAGTATTTTGCCTTGATAACCGCATCGATATTACTTCTGTATAATCTTATACATGTGTTTAAAATGCACCATTCGCAATCATCCCTTCAAATGTAATTAAGATAATCTTTTAAGGGTGCAAACTTTTCCTAAAATTATTACTTAAGGAAAACCTTATACATCATTCGCACACATTTAGGAATAAGCACGACAGGAAAAATATACATACTTTTCCGGTATCTTCCGTAGCAAGGAGACGCATTCTTTCCTGTGCCGAATATGGGTTATATCTATCACCGGCGAACCTTTTCCAAGCTCTAACGTCATCATGAGGTTCTACATATTCTAAATCAAGTGAGTTGGTAGATTCTACAACACGAGGTTCAGCACCAACAGAAGTTAGATACCAGTAAGGCATAAAGTCCGTTCTGGAGACGGACCACCACGCGGCAACAATGTAATATTCTCGGATTTCGTTTTGTTTTATTGGAACAAATCCATCGATTGGTTCAAGATAGTACAAATCTCCTTGCACCATGCCAAGTCGGATTTTTTCTGTACCAAGGTCCATTGTCATGTTCTTTGGGAACACATTCGCTTGAACCAGATACATGCTGTGAAAATAGAGTCTCCAATCACTGGCCGGTATTGGGGAGTTTCCTGTATTACTGAACGTAAATTTGACTGTGTGATTGTGCTCATTGTGGCGCAGATTTCCCAACATCTTGACCTTTATGGACATACTGTTTGCCAGATCGTCCAACTCGGGTTGAGTTAATGCATTAGACAGGTGCATCACGCCTGAAAGGTACATTTATATACGATTGAAAACAAACAGGTAATAAACTTGACCCCTTGTTTAGTTTACATCTTTGGCATTTCTTGTTGCAGTACTATTTCAAAGTGCAGTACTAAATCATGGTGCGGTACTACTTCAAGGTGCAGTACTAAATCAAGGTCCAGAACTACTTCAAGGTGCAGAACTACCTCAAGGTACACTACTACTTCATGGTGCATAATTACTTCAAGGTGCAGAACTACTTCAATCTGCAATACTACTTCAAGGTGCAGAACTACTTCAATCTGCAATACTACTTCATGGTGCATAACTACTTCAATCTGCAATACTACTTCAAGGTACATAACTACTTCAATCTGCAATACTACTTCTTGGAGCATAACTACTTCAACGTGCATAACTACTTCGTGGTGCATAATTACTTCAAGGTGCAAAACTACTTCAATCTGCAATACTACTTCAAGGTGCAAAACTACTTCAATCTGCAATACTACTTCAAGGTGCAGAACTACTTCAATCTGCAATACTACTTCAAGGTGCAGAACTACTTCAATCTGCAATACTACTTCTTGGTGCATAACTACTTCAACGTGCATAACTACTTCAAGGTGCATAACTACTTCATGGTGCTTAACTACTTCAAGGTACAGAACAAGTTCAAGGTGCATAACTACTTCATGGTGCATAACTACTTCAAGGTGCAGAACTACTTCAATCTGCAATACTACTTCAAGGTGCAGAACTACATCAAGATTCAATTCTGCATTAAGGTGCAGTGCTGTATGATCATAGTTTTATTTGAGAACCACGTCAATGCACATATTTACGACGAGGAAGTGCGAACAGTAAAAGCGGAAAACGCATTATTCAAGATAACAGAGCAGTCGGTGGCTATAATGATAGACTACGTGCAATGACGTGCTGCCCTTTGATAAAGATATCAATACTTGTATGAAACGACAGGTATTTGTTTATCCATATATTTACTATGATAAAGTTATTTATTTTCCATCGACTGTGCAGCAAGCTTACAATTTATATTAATCACCCACGATAACAGATTAATATTTCCCGCGTTACTATCCAGTACTTGTGCATAATTCAGGGTTTGAGCATCCTCGGTACCCAGGCTATCCATAACACATATGAAACTCTGGGCAAATTGGCTAGCGAAACGTCGAAATGCATGAATATTCATTAGCATTTCTCGACGAATGAAATGGACAGTAATAAAAAGAAGAAATCTCCTTTGTGAAGAGTATCCCTTTAGATGTGTGTCATGCAGCCAATCAAGCGGTAAGATTTCACGTCATTAATTATTCATGAATACAATATGTTTACAGTCTGTTAGCACTGGGTCACATATGTTATGAATAGTCTTGGTACCGAGGATGGGGCTTGCGAAGTTAGCGGTGTAACCTTCCACACCGCCATAGTTGAACTCACGTCCTCGGGCGCATTACCCCTCGACCACGCCTTCTAGGATAAAGGCCAATCGCAGAAATGTAATTGACCAAAGTAGAATAAAACATCATTATGCGAGTTGCATACAAAACGGTTTATAAGTGCATCCGCGACGTACGTCATTTTTGGTAAGATACCGAGTATGTCTTGAGTTGGTTATTCTGCCGTTCCTATAATATATTATATGAAAGGGAATTCAGGTTGTTATCAGCTAAAGATGAAACGCTAATCTTCGTGGTATAAGTTGAAAGATACAATGACTGACAGTTCAGTGGTCGTTTTAGTCAGCTAAATTTATGACTACAATATTAGTCAGCTGGCTTTGATTACGTTGTTATGTATGGCTGGAATCACGTGACATTTCACATACATTTCACATATATTTGCGTATTTAAACACATACCTAGATTTCCTCGTAGAAACACCATCATTTTACAACAAGTCTAGCGCAAACACTGATTCATTATCCGATGATTTAATGCAAAATGTGTTTACGAGATGAAATGACTAGGCAGTTCAATTGACAAAGAAACAGGATGGTAGATTATTCAAATTTGATGACAAACGTGACAAACGGTTTTTTGAAATTGCGTAAACATTAATACAAACAACGATACATGTACATGTTATATCAATATTTGCATGGTGATAAGTTAATCGAAAATAGTTATACAATGTCAATGGGTCAATGTCAGATATTTAAATACAGGACGAACATCAGTGCAGATTGAAACTTAAATATGTGTACTTCTACACACCTCGACAGGAAATTCGAGAAATTCAAGTGAAGTCAACCGTATACAACAATATGCAAGTAAAGTATGCGTACATCTCAACACACATATACGTATATAGACTTGATTATAAAGAAGACGTTCAATGCTAAATTAAATCACACTTAAGTTCACTTCCTCGGAAATAAGACTGCCGGAGTCTGATGAGGGGTGTCATTGTGAATGTAGGGAGGCCCGTACCCTCACCTTCCTGGATTGCTGTATATACAACAACTGTACCTATGACGATGAGCTGTGAATGTTGGGAGGCCCATACCCTCACCTTCCTGGATTGCTGTATATACAACAACTGTACCTATGACGATGAGCTGTGAATGTTGGGAGGCCCGTACCCTCACCTTCCTGGATTGCTGTATATACAACAACTGTACCTATGACGATGAGCTGTGAATGTTGGGAGGCCCATACCCTCACCTTCCTGGATTGCTGTATATACAACAACTGTACCTATGACGATGAGCTGTGAATGTTGGGAGGCCCATACCCTCACCTTCCTGGATTGCTGTATATACAACAACTGTACCTATGACGATGAGCTGTGAATGTTGGGAGGCCCATACCCTCACCTTCCTGGATTGCTGTATATACAACAACTGTACCTATGACGATGAGCTGTGAATGTTGGGAGGCCCATACCCTCACCTTCCTGGATTGCTGTATATACAACAACTGTACCTATGACGATGAGCTGTGAATGTTGGGAGGCCCATACCCTCACCTTCCTGGATTGCTGTATATACAACAACTGTACCTATGACGATGAGCTGTGAATGTTGGGAGGCCCATACCCTCACCTTCCTGGATTGCTGTATATACAACAACTGTACCTATGACGATGAGCTGTGAATGTTGGGAGGCCCATACCCTCACCTTCCTGGATTGCTGTATGTACAACAACTGTACCTATGACGATGAGCTGTGAATGTTGGGAGGCCCATACCCTCACCTTCCTGGATTGCTGTATATACAACAACTGTACCTATGACGATGAGCTGTGAATGTTGGGAGGCTCATACCCTCACCTTCCTGGATTGCTGTATGTACAACAACTGTACCTATGACGATGAGCTGTGAATGTTGGGAGGCCCATACCCTCACCTTCCTGGATTGCTGTATGTACAACAACTGTACCTATGACGATGAGCTGTAAATGCTTAAGTCAATAATAAACTTCATGTTCTGTTTTGTTATTTCTGTTGTAACTTACATTGTGAATGGAACACTAATGATATGTACGATTGATCACCAGCTCAACACATTGGTTACTTGTTAACTCGTTATTATAATGCTTGTACCATATTTGTGTCAGGTATATGCTCTTGTCAAAATATAATGCATTCTATTGAGAGTTCAGACATGTTGAATCAAATTACTCTAATCTCGAATTGACCGTGACTGCAACAATAGAAGAATGTCTAAAGTTCTCTGAGCTTATTGGACATGTGTGCATGTTATCGTATTTCTGAATAGAACTCTCCAATGTTACTCCAGCTACACTTCAATAATACTCCAGCTACACACCAATGATACTCCATCTTCACTCCAATGTTACTCCAGCTACACTCCAATGTTACTCCAGCTACACTCCAATGTTACTCCAGCTACACTCCAATGTTACTCCAGCTACACACCAACGTCACTCCAGCTACTCTCCAATGTCACTCCAGCTACACTCCAATGTTACTTCAGCTACTCTCCAATGTTACTCCAGCTACTCTCCAATGTTACTCCAGCTACTCTCCAATGTTATTCCAGCTACACACCAATGTTACTCCAGCTACTCTCCAATGTTACTCCAGCTACACACCAATGTTACTCCATCTACACTCCAATGTTACTCCAGCTACACTCCAATGTTACTCCAGCTACACTCCAATGTTACTCCAGCTACACACCAACGTCACTCCAGCTACACTCCAATGTCACTCCAGCTACACTCCAATGTCAGTCCAGCTACCCCCCAATGTCACTCCAGATACACCCCAATGTCACTCCAGCTACACTCCAATGCCACTCCAGGCTCACCCTAAAGTCACTCTAGCTACACACCAATGTCACACCAACGTCACTCCAGCAACACACCAATATCACACCAATGTCACTCCAGATACACACCAACGTCACTCCGGCTACACACCAATGTCACACCAATGTCACACCAATGTCACTTTTGCTCCACTCCAGCACACACCAACGTCACTCCAGCTACACTCCAGCTCACACCAATGTCACTTTTGCTCCACTCCAGCACACACCAACGTCACTCCAGCTACACTCCAGCTCACACCAATGTCACTCCAGCTCACACCAACGTCACTCCAGCTACACTCCAGCTCACACCAACGTCACTGCAGCTACACTATTGTGTTACTTACGTGAGTATTATTACAGTACAACTGAAGTCATAGCTTTCGGGAAACGGAACAAATTCGCAATATTTATAGTAGCATTTAAATGCAATTAAAGATAAATACTCACTTAATTAAACAATTTATCTTGCGAGGCGTGTCAATATTCTTCTAAAGTACACAGGATATCTTTTTTCATGTTTGCATTAATGTTTTTAAATCCCTATATTTAAACTACAATATGAATAAGTTGTGAAATGTATGCAAGACACTTTGATTAAGATATTTTAATAAATATATTCAGGAGGATAGACTAGAAAGACATTATTGGTAACTGGGGCAGCATATGTTCCCACCTTGTCATAGTTACAGTAAGACAGAATCTCTCAAGAAGCCAACTTTTATATGTTTATAAAACATCATTTCTCACACATGTCCTTAGGACTCGGAATGAAATAAGAAAAAAATAACATAAAAAAGAATGGGCATTTTGGATAAGGGACAGACGGACTTAACCCTTGAATGTGAATATACGGAAAATGACAGGAATGGGGAAAGTTAAAAAAATATACCTGAGACATAAAATTAAACTCACATGAGATAAGGCAAACTCACGACTACACAATCATTATATGAGCTGTGCCACGACAAAACCTGTATGAGTGACCAACAAAATCACTTTCACGTTTTCACATCATTTTCTAACAGATATATATTTCAACTTTCATTTCATACCAAAATTATTAAAATCGGACATCTACTTTTCGTTTTATATCAAATCCAATATTAAGAACAAGATGCAAAAGTAAGCTACAAAATGACGACGTCCCCTCAGAATGTACATATATCTAAATAAATCTACTGCCCTTCAAATGGAAAAAAAAAATTATGCAATACTTATAAATATTGAATTCCATAAATCACATTTAACAAAGCCTCCAAAACATCTTCGGACAAAACACTTAGTTTGTGACGACAAAACACTTAGTTTGTGACGACAAAACACTTAGTTTGTGACGACAAAACACTTAGTTTGTGACGACAAAACACTTAGTTTGTGACGACAAAACTTGGTTTTGGAAATACTCCACATTGTAACTAGGTTTTGTCATAACGGCGCTCATATAACTTAGCAACCCAACAGCTTCACCATCTTAAAACTGACTGCACGAACACCAAGTGTGCTACTTGTTTGCTACCGATATGCAGCAGATATAGGGTACGTATCAATGGTTGCATAAATGGTACTTAATATACAGGTCTTAAACAGAATGTGTAGTGAATTAATAATTATGATTTTCTTAAAATTCAATACTACAATATGTACAAATATCCTCTATATAATACTCAAAGGACACTAATAGTCCATGATATAATATCTGCATAATATGTTGATATGAATTGCAATGATAAACTTGTTTTCTCATTAATAATTGCCAAAATAAAGTGATAACATATTTAACAAAAGCATACCTTTAACGACGACAATTAATGCATGACAAATAATGTGTTTAGACTCTATGTAAAATGCTACAACTGTGTATCTGTTTACCACTTTTTGATTCCCTGTTATAATGTTGTGATCTCATATACATGGTTTACTTTGAATTTGCATACTTATTTATAGTCTGCGTGTACTTTTAATATTTTAGGTGACATGTAGGTTCAATCGGTCGTGTGTCTATTGCTATATATTGCAATAGTTGTACTCGTATAGTATGTAAATGCTTTTTACACATGTCACTATAGTATAGTATGTAAATGCTTTTTACACATGTCACTATAGAATAGTATGTAAATGCTTTTTACACATGTCACTATAATATAGTATGTAAATGCTTTTTACACATGTCACTATAATATAGTATGTAAATGCTTTTTACACATGTCACTATAATATAGTATGTAAATGCTTTTTACACATGTCACTATAATATAGTATGTAAATGCTTTTTACACATGTCACTATAATATAGTATGTAAATGCTTTTTACACATGTCACTATAATATAGTATGTAAATGCTTTTTACACATGTCACTATAATATAGTATGTAAATGCTTTTTACACATGTCACTATAATATAGTATGTAAATGCTTTTTACACATGTCACTATAATATAGTATGTAAATGCTTTTTACACATGTCACTATAATATAGTATGTAAATGCTTTGTACACATCTCACTATAATAAACAATATACTTACTTACAATTTCTTTATTTAAGCATTAAACATTTTATTAAGAGTTTTGCCGCTTGTATAATCGGTGAGAGAAATAATAGCCACCAGAGGCATAGTGAGAACTTAAAAATGAAAGGTGATGGTACAGTTAGAAAAAGCCATGCTACTATTTAACATAGATAATAATATACGTAGTTTTCATTGACTTGTTTGTTTTCATTTTGATATTGCGAGTAGATATATTTTGTCAAGTATAGTTTGAGGCGTTTTGATTTTGAAGACATGCCATAATAAAACTGTTTAAATATATATAAACAGAACAGAACATTTATTACGACGTGTACAATGTACATAGTCAACATTTACATATATATACACAATATAAACATACATATACTGTAATTATATATAAGTATACATTATACGTCCAAATATGTCAAAATAACATAAAATACACAATACAACATAAACATTTACACGTATATACAATTTACATTCAAAGTTTCTTATAAATACAAATATAATTCAAAGATCAAAGGTGACAAAGATAAAATTACGATTAGAAGTATGAGCATAAATAGAAACTAAGTAACATTATTTACTAAACTGTTTCTCAACATCAATGCTTTTTTACAATAAATTACTAACGGAAGTAGAATATTTTTATCCCGGATTTTCTTTAGTTGAATAAACTTAAACATGTTTGGTCTAAAATAAAAATATTGATTGGCGCCGCCCATGAGGGCGGGGCCTTTAATGGAATCACGAATTTTTTGAGACTATGGTAGGAGCATCCATTTATAACTGAATCTATTTTTTTTTATTAAGGGTTAAACTGCAGTAAATATTACACGTTACTTTTTGTATTTTTATGATTTAGAAATAAAATATTTTTAATGCATTTGTATTGTCGAATAAAAACTCTTTTACAAAGTTAAAACGATATGTTTATGATAAATACTTGCTGATCCCCGAAAAATAGGACGATTCTACATAAACAGCATGTGTGTTAGGTGTCGAAGATAAAATAATAAAAAATTAATTATAAAAATCTTCATTTTCACTTTACTTAAATCAATATTAACACAGTAGTACTTGTGACGTGGATATTCATGCAAGTTACGGTGTTTAAAAGGAAATACACGCCAATGATAGTATGAAAATGGACTATTCTAAAACGGACGATTCTACATAAACAGCATGTGTGTTAGGTGTCGAAGATAAAATAAAAAATAGTTAATTATAAAAAACTTCATTTTCAATTTACTTATATCAATATTAACACATTGGTACTTGTAACGTGGATATTTATGCAAGTTACGGTGTTTAAAAGGAAATACACGCCAATGATAGTATTAAAATGGACTATTCCAAAACGGACGGTTCTACATAAACAGCATGTGTGTTAGGTGTCGAAGATAAAATAAAAAATAGTTAATTATAAAAAACTTCATTTTCAATTTACTTATATCAATATTAACACATTGGTACTTGTAACGTGGATATTTATGCAAGTTACGGTGTTTAAAAGGAAATACACGCCAATGATAGTATGAAAATGGACTATTCCAAAACATTTTTCCGCCATTACGGTATTCCAAAACATTGTGCACCAGTTTTGCGGCGCCCTTGGATGCTTTGCATCAATGCATTTCTTGTCAATGTATTGTTTCCTCAAATTTTTATACAACGGACGGCTGATTTTAAAATGATATTCATCTTCAATATCTCTAGTGTCACACAAAATACATAATCTTTTTATCTATTCTATTTCCAGCGTATCTGCCTGTTTGTATTTTAAGGCTATGAGTTGATATTCTTATTCTTGTGTTGATAAAAAATATACAAACACAGACACTTCTGCATAACACTCTCCCTATTGACACATATATCACACCTTACAACAGGTCTAACTAACATCAATCAAAATATTTGGGAGGGCGAGGCGGGACAAAAAACTATTTGTTATCAACTATACAACATATACATCGACGTGTCAAACAAAACTGTGAACAAAATTGCGCGGGTTAAAGATTAAATAACTAGGTGTGTATGGATAAAAAACCTTGACCAATGGAAAACTATATACGCGCAATTATCTAAAGTAGTCCTGTAATATAAGTTAGTTATTGTTCGTTAATTAAATAATTTTGTCATACACAAAATTTCGTAAATCGTAATTGTTAGGTATAGTATCTAGGTATTGTTCATAATTAAAATCTAATTTACAGTTATTGTACAATATCATAACTGGACTTGTATCTTTTCTAACCTGCCAACCCTGAACAAAACAGTCAATTAACCTCTGTGTAAACACATATATAAACAAATACCGTTCAATGTATCAGGTCGTTGTCATACATCAGCAAAACCATATTCACACAATAACCATTTTTACACTATACACACAGTTGACTTTATTGTTTTCACAGTCATTTAAAGATTGCAAGTACTCATGTTTGATTATCAGTAGATAATACTTTAAACCAATATTTGATAATACGTACGTATCTAGTAATGAACATAGAATTACGACCTAACTCACCATAAATACCTGTAGAGCACGTGCTTTTCGGACGTTCAAGATTTGCTTACACAATTTTAACATACGTTCTATTTCTTTTGATTTGGTGAAGCCCCGTATTTCAGATGCGTAATTATATATATATGGCTCATCTGAACCTAAAAATGTTAACGGGCATCATCCAGTATTGTTGTAACATAGTCTAAAACATCATTAATAACCATTGCCTTGTATAACTGTTTAAAACTAATTTGTTTAAGTATATTACTAACAGACAAAACTAGTAAAAACACCCGCCTGTTAAAAAAACTGGAAGTTCTTTTAATTTTATGATATGACATTATACATGTATTCTGTGATACAAAAAATGTAATGCATATATATTGAAGTTTTTACTATATAAAGTATATGTTTCATGTTTGTTTAGGTAAACAAATGAACAAAAAAATGAGCATAAAGTGCTAAAACTCAGACTCACCTGAAACTAACAGTATCCATATAACAGCACTCGTTTTTCTTGTAAACGCGTCCATGGCGTACGGTATGTAAAGTTCCAATGATACAGGTTCACCTACCATTCTCGACAGCTCTCGGGCATTTCCGTACCACTTCGCTACTCGGATAACACTTGACGTAGTTGGCCGAGGATTTCCGAATGGTTCACCTACGTCGCTTTGAGTTATTAAAATGGTGACGTATAATCCACGATGCTTCAGTAACAGTTAAGTATGGTACTATATTTACACAGTACACAAAAACAAACAAATATCCGTGCGTTGAAAACAATTTGATGATAGTAGCATTAACATGAACCCTGTTTGTAAATTACGAAGATGTGTTAAAATGTTATACGAAAATCATAATTTTATAAACTTACATTTAAAATTAAACGTTTACGTCAAACTATGTGTAACGCAGACACGTAGTAGATGTATATAGTGTCATATGTTTATACGAAGACGATCGCAGCGATTTATAAATCGTGAATTTAACCATTTAAATAAAGATCTAAATTCCTTTTTTAACAGTCCAATTCATCTCTATTTTGAAATATAATACGCATGCACAAGTCGTAATGAATGAGTACACACACTTGTTTTAAATCCGTATGTACACCATATAAAGTACGACACAACGTAGGCTTATTAGATCAAACCACCGCTTGTTTATCAAAAAACGTCTGTCGTTAAAACAATATACGCTTACTTTGATTTATGGTACTTCAAATGCTGACATGTAGCGGTAAACACAACGTTAACACACCACAAACTTCCACTGTCAAATATTAGTAATAATCAAAGTACTGTATGCACCAATTTCTGACAACATCGTATTCATACTTACTGGTTGTACCGGGGCCATACTGGATGCACTAATATCTGACAACATCGTATTTATACTTACTGGTTGTACCGGGACCGTACTGGATGCACCAATATCTGACAACATCGTATTTATATTATTGGTTGTACCGGGACGGTACTGGATGCACCAATATCTGGCAACATCGTATTTATATTATTGGTTGTACCGGGACCGTACTGGATGCACCAATATCTGACAACATCGTATTTATATTATTGGTTGTACCGGGACCGTACTGGATGCACCAATATCTGACAACATCGTATTTATACTTAATGCTTGTACCGGGACCATACTGTATGCACCAATATCTGACAACATCGTATTTATATTATTGATTGTACCGGGACGGTACTGGATGCACCAATATCTGGCAACATCGTATTTATACTTAATGCTTGTACCGGGACCATACTGGATGCATCAATATCTGACAACATCGTATTTATACTTAATGCTTGTACCGGGACCATACTGAATGCACCAATATCTGACAACATCGTATTTATACTTAATGCTTGTACCGGGACCATACTGAATGCACCAAAATCTGACAACATCGTATTTATACTTAATGCTTGTACCGGGACCGTACTGGATGCACCAATATCTGGCAACATCGTATTTATACTTAATGCTTGTACCGGGACCGTACTGGATGCACCAATATCTGACAACATCGTATTTATACTTAATGCTTGTACCGGGACCGTACTGGATGCACCAATATCTGACAACATCGTATTTATACTTATTGGTAGTACCGGGACCGTAATGGATGCACCAATATCTGACAACATCGTATTTATACTTATTGGTAGTACGGGACCGTAATGGATGCACCAATATCTGACAACATCGTATTTATACTTATTGGTAGTACCGGGACCGTAATGGATGCACCAATATCTGACAACATCGTATTTATACTTATTGGTAGTACCGGGACCATTCTGGATGTACCAATATCTGACAACATCGTATTTATAATAATTGGTTGTACCGGGACCATACTGGATGCACCAATATCTGACAACATCGTATTTATACTTATTGGTTGAACCCGGACCATACTGGATGTAACAATATCTGACAACATCGTATTTATACCTACTGGTTGTACCGGGGCAGTGCTGGATGCACCAATATATGACAACATCGTACTTATACTTATTGGTTGTACCGGGACCGTACTGGATGCACCAATATCTGACAACATCGTATTTATACTTATTGGTTGAACCGGGACCGTACTGGATGCACCAATATCTGACAACATCGTATTTATACTTATTGGCTGTACCGGGACCATACTGTATGCACCAATATATGACAACATCGTATTTATACTTATTGGTTGTACCGGGACCATACTGGATGCACCAATATATGATAACATCGTACTAGACATGTGTGAGCGGACTTGAATGTGGAAATGGACATCGGATTAAAGAGTAAAATTGGGGGATGTTCTCAAAGTATTTCAGTACATCGTGAAAGGTAGTCATAAGACAAAATAAACCATAATTTTTTATTGATTTGTAGCCAATTTTTCAGAGATATAACATTAAAAAATAGAAAAACGTCAAATAGTGTTTATATTTATTTGGTAACGGCGGAATTCTTGAATGTCAGGCGGAGGTTGGGCAAGAAACGTTATGCATCTTAGAAGCTGGCTCCTACGGTTAGCATCCATGGTGTCTACGTGTAGTAATTCCAATCTTACATTCAAGGCAGATTATACATCGGGTATATTGTATCTTAACGCATATTTGTAAGGCTGAACCGTACGATAGCTAAAGAATGAAATGCACGAGGAATTATTGCTTGACTGATTTCAAGTATCGTCTAGGTTTTAATTCGTGTAATCGTGAATATTGTACATGGTATACTGCTAGCTATTTGAACAAAACAATGGAACACATAACAGGTAGGTGTGTGTTTACTTTAAAGTTGAATCTACTAAAACTTGCCATCAGTGATGCGGGTATCTTATTAGGTAATACATACTCCTTCATAACAATGTAATTGCTCGAAGTGCCCATATTTGATATTTACTTAGGCCACGCCAAAATATTAGTTAACTGGATCATTCTAAAATGATTGCGTCAGAACGCAGACATAATTGTTTGATTCAATATGAATAGAAACATATTTTATAGATATGAACCATTTCAATAGTATAACTTAGCACTGAATTATTCAAAAACGTTTATTTATTGTCACAAAATGTTTCAGGTACCATACTACAAAAGCAGAACAAATCAGTGAAGTTTTCCGATGAGGAACAGTTACTGATGCTCCGGGCCTACCTGGTACATCAATCAGACTGGAGTGAAATAATCGATGATGTTAAGGAGAACATGCATCAACTGAACCCTAGAATACAAGAGATATACGCGGCCAACTCAGTCAAGCAACTGCGGGATAGACTTTCGTCAAAGCTGAAGCAGTTGATGACCAAAGATGATATTGTCAACCAGCAATCACGGTAGATCTTACTGACTTACTTTAGTACGACGTGACTGATTTAATACTATAATGAAACATAACGATTAAGTACACCATCAGTGTTTGTCAGTTTCATCACTAGTATACTGCTTTTTTCTAATCTATAAATGTTCATAAGTAGCTCCGACTTAGACATAATTCGCACTGTTATGGTCACCGCATGTAAAGAAATTTTGAAAAAGTTTCACCAAAATAGGTCAGAAAGTAAATTGTCAAATTAATCGGCCTAACTCATACATTCTATATTTACTATGCATTAATGATCGTCCAAACAAAGAAATGCTCAATTAGAATTAACAATTATCATTTTCATAGTTCGGGCAAAAACTCACGAATAAAGTGTTTTGTAGGGCTCTTGTTGTTCAGATTCGTCAGAATGAGACGAGACTACTGCTACAACATGACGCTGATCCAGCAGGCGTTTCAGAACCGCCTAGGCCTAATGCCGATCACAACCGGCCCAGACCAGCTCTGTGTGTGCGTGAGCAGGCCGCAGCCGTTCTGCCATCATCTTCAGATGATGAACCAGGAGAACAAGCACCTCCGCCGGCAGAAGGTGAAGCACCCGCATCACCAGAAGGGAACGAGCACGCTCGTCGAAAAAGAAAGAGACCACTTTCGGACCTAGTGAGGGATAACCACCTTATGTACAACATGCGTAAAAAGCTGCCAAAAATCCTAAGAGAGTTTGATATTTCTAGCAGCGGTGAAGATGATGTTTAGTTACTCTGTATTTGTCACGATTAAGTGGACTCTGTTATAGTTTGTTGTATAGCGCATGTTTTTCATCGAGTTATATTAAAATGTACATGTATTTAAATTGTAAACGAGTGAAAATGTTCCCCGATAAGTTTATTATCGAAAATTGAATGAAAAAAAAAGTTCGCTTCTTGTAGAAACGTATTTAAAAAAACGAACATATTTCAATAGCAATATGCATATCTGTCTTCATTAAATTAATATTTGGTATACTAGTTCATCAATACAACAGTTATGTGAATGGTTGATACTTTCAGTTATTATCACAATGAAAGTGAAACATTCCCTATCAGGAAAATAATATTCATAGAGTTTTGTGATAAACAGTCGGTGATACTTTGTTTCAATTTTATTTCATTTGGTATAATGGCTCGTTAGGCAATATTTTATCAAATATCCGGATATACTTCAAACGTGCGTTGATATATTGCAATAATGCGGCAGATATCATAAATCTAAACCGAAAATCCAGTCACTAATATTTCTTCCCTCAAATCATTTAAACTCTTATTCGATACACGCTGTACCCTTTAATTTACTTTTATAAAGTGGTTTAAAACACGTTGACAAATGATAAGATGATTGTGAACGCACTCTTCACGTTCATATCTTTTGTAGATCTTTTCAACAGGATATAAATTTCAAACGAACTGTTTTCAATTTTATCTACTGCGAGATGATGAAATATTTCACAACATTATATTGTATCCAAAATTTAGACATGAAGGCGCTGCAATGCGTAATACGGGAATACAAAATATGGGACAAGAGTGTCGCATACGCTTGGTAACGCTCGCCTAATTAACAGCTGGACATGAACAACAAACTCGATGCAGAGTTTACTCATTGAAAGCAAATATTGAATTGTAGAGAACTTAACAAGAATCAGGGGTTCCACTAGGTGCTAAATCTCAAGGGACATTTCGATACTTTCTTACTAGTTTTTACCATTTTATAGCAATATAACCTATAATTTAGAGAAAAACTGTAGATTTGATAACTTTTATAAAAACAGACTTTTATTGAAATACGGACGCACTTCAACTACCATTGATCTCATATTTATGATTACCGACTCACACTAACACAAGCGAGTTTATTAAAAGCTTGGTAAGTTTCAAGGCTCTAATATAGTTCAAATAAAAATAGATCTAAAGAAAACGTCATCCAAGAACTTTGGATTTTCTAAGTTGAAATAGGGAATTAAGGCATCTCAGTTAGATCTAAAATTTACCATTTCGTCCTACACACACGCACAGTAGAGAGTAAGAGGTGTGTAAAGTTTCATGACGCTATGTAGAAAAATTGAAATAAAATGTAACTTAAAATCATGATGCCGATTAAGCAGTGAACATATCTCGTTTCATCTTCAAAACCCAGACGAGCTAAATACGGCTTGGTTTCATCTTTATTTCCTATTGTATCGCCTTTATTGGCCTCAGGTGAACCCGGAAACACAATATAACACTTTAAGGAAAAACTATTTCGTTGTGTATTTTGCACAAATAGACAATCCCGTCTATCCTTAGATAAAGCGATGATGAATATTCTTTGGATTCACCAGGAAGATAGTTGAACATTGTCAACATCGTGTGTCATATCCTGTCTAATAGCCTTATACAATACCACAAGTAATACGGATTTAAATAAACCCCCGGTATTTTTACTGACAGTTCCAAGGCTGTAAATCGCTGTAATGGTGATTATTCCTATTTATGTTTAAGATGTATATTAAGTTCCCATTTCCCCATGTGCAGTTCTTTCACTTGATATAATATTCATGTTCTTCACCCCCTTTCGGCTTGTTGTTGCTGACTTTCTTGACTTGTTCCGTGATGTATTCCATCCATTAAATATGTCGTTATATATTAATATAAAACTAAGAGGTGAGCCGCACGTAAAACAAAGAATTTTAAATAAGTAACTATATAACTTCAGATTACCCCCCCGAATAAATGTGTTGTTTTATAGACCGGTGTAAAAATGAATACAGATTCTACGCTGTTACAACCAGGAAACTAAAACAACTTGCATTGTTTGCAGATAATTAAAATCTTATTAGAAAGATCATAATGATAAATGTATTTCCTGCGAGCTCGTATCTAAATAATATCATTTTGCGAATACCAACAATAATGTATTGTTATATTATCTGGATGTAACTGTTTACTGTATGCACAGTGCACTTTTGAATTTGCACTTCACGCGTATTTGTGTTGGCCATTTCACGTTAGTAAATATTGTTATTTTTGTGATGTTTTCATACTTTTCTTCACTTTTCACCGCCTATACATGCTTTTAGTATTTTGTTTCTTTCTTTTTTTCCCTACGGACTTTTTTGTTTACGCAAATAAACCTTTTGGCTTGACTTGGCACTGCAATAATGGGCGTGGAGTTTACATTAGTTGTGTTTGCCTTTATGGGTGGACATCAAATACGAATACTCTATGTATGAATTATATCAAGAAAGAGAACTGTAATATACCAGTGTTGCTAGACTTGATAAATATGCACGTTAGTCAAACAGATAAGCTACATGTATACGTCTGTAACATGAACTGAGCTGACCGCTGATTAGAGCAGCTTCGTTCTGATTTATATTTGACTGATAAATAATTAAATATGCACCCTTTTCAACTCTAAACATAAAGATACACACGAATATGGAACGCCGGCACTGTCTTTTGTAGTCATAAAACTAATAAAAATTTTTGTTTTTACATTGAAGTCTCTACATGTTGTGCAAACTTATATAATGTTGTGCCTTTGAATTTATATTCCGATATTTTTATTTATAATGTAGATCTATACATCATTAAATTACTCGAAACCAGTCTACAAATGTAAAATAAGTCTTATTTCGGAACATTTCAAAAGAAAAATGCCTCCACATACAGACATAATTTTAAAGGGCCCGTTTTGTCATAAACCTATTTTCTGGAATCAACCTGTTTAGTAATAAAACATTCGCTGTACGGTTATTATTTATATTTTAGATGTATGTTAAAATCCCCTTACCCCATGTGCAATTCTTAAATTTGATATAGAGTTGTCTTCTCCCCTTTTCGGCATATTGTTGCTAGCTTTCTTGGCTTATTCCGTGATGTATTCCATCAATGCCTATTTACCCTTACCCTTGCACTTTCTCAGTGCTGATGTTTTACGGACTGTTGTTTCCCCAGAGGTCTGTAAGTGGAGGCATTGTCTTGTGTATGTGGTCTTCTCTATAGCAACTTATTCTCTCTTTTGGATGTCGCTGTATGCGATGCAAATGGCGAAAAGATTGGCGTCGCTGTTGATACGCGTACACTAGCTGCTAATCTGGTTTAATTCGATGTTGTGTCCATTTCACTCTCTCCTACATTTCGAGAAACCGTTTCAGCAATATTATCAAGTATTAACTATGCTGAGTCAAAAAAGCAAGTGTGCATAAGGTAATATGGACATTGTTCGATACCATGTGGTAAATACCTAAACTATTTCCTTCAAGGTGCAATAAGATAACAAACAATATGCCACCAGATAGAAATTAAAATTATATTTCAGTTGGTTCCAATATGTCCATGTTTAGCCCCCATGGTATCGAAACATATCCGTATTATCACATGCACACTTTCTTATTTTGACTCAGCATATAATTACACAACACCATCACCTCTGAATAAAACAAGGAAAATAGATCAACTAAACATGTCTTCGAAATAATATTATTTAATATACATTTTCAATTATAATAACATTTTCTATGGTAAAAAAGGCGTATGTGTATTATCATTGTGTAACTGAAGTCTACTTGGTGGGTTAAAAAATATTTTGGCAAATTTTGAAGGGTCCCATTTAAAGCCTGAAAGAGTTTTATTTCCTTGAGGATTTGTGTACGACGAAATAAGAACGTCCACGTGTGAGAGGTGTATTTAAATAACATGTTTATCTTCCTTAACCGCACATACCTGTCACTCTAGACAAATTATACACGCGGTAGGGAAACGATACACTGAACGGCCTGTTGATAACATAAGCTTGCTTTCCGTTATATACTTCAGTACAAACTGATGCAGCATAGTAAACAAATATCGTTTACAACTGATAAATGAATACGATATAGAACAAGATTGTATTACCGTAGGTTGAACGTTGGGTAAAATGTCTTTTTTGCCCGTTAATCGTCCAGTACTTGTTATCGAGAACGGTCTCTTTAAAAATTATCGGTTATATTTTGTTATTTACATTTGGTATTCGATCTATTATTGAATCTTCCATCACAGACCAATAGTTTGTTCTTACAGAACGGCTCCATTTGTTACTAACTCTTGCATGGGAGATAAGACAGCGTCATTCATTTGTCGTGTGTTATAGCATTGCCAAATAATCAAGTAGTCATCTCCTGATTGATAGATTGATGATGGGCCTGCCAATTAACATGACAGATTTCTTTGTCTCCAATTCAAAGATAATTAAGAACAGATTGTGAAGTGATTTTATTCCATATATATGAGCTAACCATTTTATGTTATCAAAGTTATCAAATCAATTTTTAAGTTATCAGATTTCAAATTTTAGTCCATCACAGTTCTGCACTCTGCATAAGCGCTTTGTTGTACTATAACACTATGGCTGTCTGGAAACAATATATGAACAAGAATTATCTTTAAATTATCTTTAAATTATCTTTAAGTTAAGATTTGTTGCGCAACATAAAAAATCCGAGATATTACGATTGCTGATTACTCTAGATCCAAAATGGATTTCGGTCAATTTACCGAAATTCAGTGGACAATTTACCGAAATTCAGTGGATTTCGGTAAAGTAACGTACCCTTTATCGAAAAGTTAACCAATCCGCCTCAAGGTTACAAACGTTGTTCGGTTGAAGAGAAATTGCCTTGGTGGTAAACGTAAGATTTGATTAGTTTACACAACACTGATATGCAAATAGCAAAACCGTGTTAGTATGGCTGTGCCGAAAAACTTATAATGTACTAATCTGGCCAATTGTATTCCTATCAAAGGTCTGGTCTAACGTTCCGAGGTCGTTGTCATCTCTTGACCAAGACAATGTTCAGTCAGCGAGCATATCCGGGATTGCAGAAGAGGGTGCTTAATTCTGATTGGTCAATGCTATATGGTCAGATAACGCTCGTCCCAGAAAAAACTGTACGTATGCACATATTCTTACACGCGCGATGGAAATTCTCTACGTAAACCGTCTCTATATAAACCCACCTCTCTGGAGTATTGTTGCGCATGTTCAGATGTGATCTACTGGGATCCATCATTCGGCTTACGATAAGTGTCAAGTGCGTCAGGAAAACTATGATTATATCTGTTTTTAAACATTTTAATAAGTTTCAAGTGTTTGTGGTTAAAAACTATTTTTCTTGGAGCGAGGGAGACGCGCTTTGTTTAATCGTATCAGTTCATTTAAGGACACTTTTTTATCTCAATAAATTTGCTGTAACTTTAAACAGTGGTTGTTGTCTCTCTGGATTCATTTCATTGTCATGAAGTTCTTAAATACAACTATGTAGAATTATAACACAGTAATGAATAAGCATTATAGACAACAATCATATTAAAGGTGCACCTAACCTCACACGTATCCTATAGTTACCAAATACTCGTGAAGCCTGTGAAATATGTACTCGGTCAGTTTTACATTCGAATACGATATTTTTGACTGGTTCGACATAAAAAATTCAATAATGTTCAAAAATAAACGTAATTCCCATGTAAGTGTGGGATTAGATTATCAGGTACAGTAAAACCTCACATAAAGACCACCTCAATAATAAGACCACCTCAACATTAAGAACGCTATTATAAATCCATGTTCACTGTTTCGCCCGTTATTCAAACTCAATATTGAGACCAGGGCCTGTATTCACAAACGTTTTAAGACTGAATTTCAGACTTAAGACTTTAAAATGGTAAATTTTCATTTTGTTCATACTTTATTATTATACACCATATTTGGATAAAACATGGCAAAAGTGTATCTAGTGAGTAACAAGAAATATTCAGCGTTACGTTATATATAAAATTTATCTTAATGAATATATAAACTGAATATAACCTACAACAAGTACATACAAGCATCAATGCATGACGTATATATAAGCTATAAAAGTTTTAAATATAAATACTTCTACCGCGTTAACATGTAAGTGATACAAATCAAGACGGAAAGAATATGTATTTACATGCAATTAGATATTGTAAAACGTAACACAGCCTTATAGATTACACACATACTCTTCAAGCCTACGTGACATCGTTGATAATTCATATAAGAAATATCTGATTACAAATTCTCTGTCAAAGTATCTCAAAATATTTAATATTCGTACGGTTTTGATATAAAACGAACACTGTCGATTAAAACGTGTCGTATGTTTTCCAAATGTTTAATATTTAAACACCACTATGTTGACAAAAATCAAACACGCTTAGAACATGATTAAAACGTGTTATATGTCTTTAAGTCGATCCTTGAAATGAGTCACTGTATCTATTCCCCGGATCATATCTGCCGCTTTCTCTGCAATCATGATGGTAGGGGCATTTATATTTCCAGACACAATGGTTGGCATTACTGACGCATCCACTACACGAAGTCCTGCAATACCTTTCACTCGAAGTTCCGGATCAACAACAGAATTAGAATCATTGTCTGGTCCCATTCTACATGTAGATGTTGGATGATGGGCGGATACAGCAAAATGGCGGAGCATACATTCATAATACTCATTGGTCATAAATTCATGTTGTTTGCAAGTGTCGAGTTTCATGTACGCCGTGTCTGCGCCAATTTTCTTGAATACTTTCGTGTCAATAAGTTTCATGCCAACTTTCATTGCCTCAATAAATACATTTATGTCATCCTGATTACTGAGATAGTTTGGATCAATATTCGGATGGTCAAAAGGATCGGTACTACTTAATGTCACTGTCCCCCGACTCTTCGGATGTAAATTAATTGGTAGTAGGATAAACCCTTCTTTCCAGTCATCATAAAACAAATCTGTCATGTATTTTCTTCCGCCTTTAATCAAGCTAGAACTCGGCAATGCTAGGTACAACGTTATCTGTATATCGGGATATTTGGACTTGCAGTATTTTGATTTTATAAATGCTTGTGCTGTGAGACCTGTCGAAGCTAAATAACCAGATTGGAATGTAAGATACCGTGCTAAACTTAAAGCTGATTCGGCTTTTGGTAACGTCATGCTGTCTGTTGTGTTGATCCGTGTTCGTAATAAACCATACATATGATCTTGTAAATTTTGTCCAACAGGAAGATCAGCAATGAGAGGGATGTTCAGATTTTCCAGATGTGATTTCGGACCTATTCCTGACAACATCAGTATTTGTGGAGAATTGTATGTTCCAGCTGATAAAATTACCTCTCTTCTCACTTTAATAGTTCGCTTTACATTATTTCTGATAAATGACACACCGTTTGCTGTGTTTTTGTCGATACTAATCTTTGATACATGAGCGTTGGTTGCAACATGAAGATTGTCGCGTGTCATAGCTGGTTCTAGAAATTCTCTAAGTGCACTTGCTCTTTTACCACCACGAACGTTTACTTGTGATTTACCAAATCCAAATTGATTTTCGCCATTAAAATCTACTGCATCATACCCAAGTTCTATACCTGCTTCAACAAACTTTTCGCCGAGAGGAATAAATGAATCTACAGTTACACCCAGTGGCCCACCAGTGTTGTGATATAATGATTTCGTGAACGCTGAATCGCTCATATCTTCCGATTTTAGAAAGTAAGGCAGTACATCTTTGTAACTCCAGCCAGTATTCCCATTCAGTTCCCATTCATCGTAATCATGACGGTTTCCACGAACATAGTTCATCTGATTCATCATGCTTGAACCACCAAGAACTCTACCACGGGGTAAATAATGTTTACCAGGTTCTAACGCAGCAATACCAGTATGAGTCTGTGTTACAGTAGTATATCCCCAGCACCGTGTGGTATACCACAGGCCATGATGTGCAGCCGGTATGGAAAACCTCGGGTCATCTGTATCATCTCCACCACTTTCAAGAACGAGAACAGTAACATCACTATCCTCGGATAATCTCGCAGCGACTACACTACCGGCGGACCCGGCACCGACCACAATATAGTCATATTCATCATTTACCTCGCCTATAGTCAGTGATATCCTCGGGCGAGTATAAACATATGCACAATAAGCTATTAATCCAACGAGTAGAGTTCCTTTCCATAGACTCATATTGCAAAATAATTATCTTGAGTCAAAACATAACAACCCTATAGAACACTCCAATTTATTTTTGAATGCTTAGATATTTGACATACTTTAACGACGGTGTATTATGGTTATATCGATATATTAATTGATATACTCCATATAACACATTTAAACTTGTGACCTTTTTACGCCACGATACCCGCTACACGCCGGTTATGGATCACAAGTTGTTGACATATATACATATACACTGAATGACATTAAAAACACGAGTAGTTCATTCTGCTCGATTCAAAGGCCTGGGTTTACGCTTCTGTGTCAGAGCTTAAATATATGTTATGCTCACAGAATACATGTATAATGTATGTCCCTTATTTATCGAAAAAAGGCGTTTGTATTATCATGAAATTAAAAACAATCCAGTTTTTAACAAACGGGTATTTTTACTAGTTTTGTCTGTTAGTTATATGGTAAACAAGATTGTTTTAAACGATTATACATGACAATGGCTCTTATTAATGATGTTTTAGACAACATCAAATGTTTTTAGTTCAGATGAGCCAATTACATCTATGAGGGTATAATCTTTTGTGTTTTAACTCAAAATATAATGATAGTTATTCTCATCATTGCACTGTATGTGAGTACATGTAACAAAAATACTGCAGTAACAATAATTATATTATTATTATAAATCCTAATTATTGTGTTTTCATTTATGTAAAGGGATTCATCAAGGGCAGTGTATTTATAATATTATATTAAACTAATTATCATTATTGTTCGCATTATTAATTTTACATTAAATGCATATATAAAATAACAATCAATTTATTGATTTGAGGCATCCGGCCCATAACATAATATACATACATGTATTGTATATACATTTACATTCCAGAAAAATGTAATTGATCATATAGCAATTGGAGGAAATAAATCCTAATTGTGTGCACTAATAATTTCGGCACAGTCGTACTAACATTGTTTGGCTATTTATTAGTGTTGTGTAAACCAATCAAATATTACGTTAACCACCAATGCAATTTCTCTTCAACCGAACAACGTTTGTAACCTTGACGCGCATTGGTTAACATTTCGATACAAATCTTAACCACCAAATTGTGCCGACCATCTTATTTTAAGATATGTCTTGTTTATAAATGCTTGGGAAAATACGTCGCCTAATTGAATGCACGTAACGTTGTATGAGCACGTTTGGAATACGTTGCAATTCTAGCAGAAGTGCAGTCGGGGGGGGGGGTATTTACGGTATCAATTTGATGTGGCCTGACTCCCTGATCAATTGCATACCATTAGTATTCTATGGGGTTCAATGTTGGATATACAGCGGGGCCAAGGCAAGACGTGAACACTATTTTGAACACGGAATTGTATTCGCCTTCATTGTTTTGAATTCAGCGAGGTAATTCCGTATCGCCCCACCGTCCTAGATGTTTGCCCTCACATCTTCTCATCTACAACAGGTTTGTGTGCTCATGTTTCCCTTTTCTGTTATTTATAAAAACGTGTGCATAAGGTAATATGGACATTGTTCGATACCATGTGGTAAATACCTAAACTATTTCCTTCAAGGTGCAATAAGATAACAAACAATATGCCACCAGATAGAAATTAAAATTATATTTCAGTTGGTTCCAATATGTCCATGTTTAGCCCCCATGGTATCGAAACATATCCGTTTTATCACCTGCACACTTTCTTATTTTGACTCAGCATATAATTACACAACACCAACAACTCTGAATGAAACAAGGAAAATAGATCAACTAAACATGTCGTCGAAATAATATTATTTAATATACATTTTCAATTATAATAACATTTTCTATGGTAAAAAAGGCGTATGTGTATTATCATTGTGTAACTGAAGTCTACTTGGTGGGTTAAAAATATTTTGGCAAATTTTGAAGGGTCCCATTTAAAGCCTGAAAGAGTTTTATTTCCTTGAGGATTTGTGTACGACGAAATAAGAACGTCCACGTGTGAGAGGTGTATTTAAATAACATGTTTATCTTCCTTAACCGCACATACCTGTCACTCTAGACAAATTGTACACGCGGTAGGGAAACGATACACTGAACGGCCTGTTGATAACATAAGCTTGCTTTCCGTTATAGACTTCAGTACAAACTGATGCAGCATAGTAAACAAATATCGCTTACAACTGATAAATGAATACGATATAGAACAAGATTGTATTACCGTAGGTTGAACGTTGGGTAAAACGTCTTTTTGCCAGTTAATCGTCCAGTACTTGTTATCGAGAACGGTCTCTTTAAAAATTATCGGTTATATTTTGTTATTTACATTTGGTATTCGATCTATTATTGAATCTTCCATCACAAACCAATAGTTTGTTCTTACAGAACGGCTCCATTTGTTACTAACTCTTGGATGGGAGATAAGACAGGGTCATTTATTTGTCGTGTGTTATAGCATTGCCAAATAATCAAGTAGTCATTTCCTGATTGATAGATTGATGATGGGTCTGCCAATTAACATGACAGATTTCTTTGTCTCCAATTCAAAGATAATTAAGAACAGATTGTGAAGTGATTTTATTCCATATATGTGAACTAACCATTTTATGTTATCAAAGTTATCAAATCAATTTTTAAGTTATCAGATTTCAAATTTTAGTCCATCACAGTTCTGCACTGTGCATAAGCGCTTTGTTGTACTATAACACTATGGCTGTCTGGAAACAATATATGAACAAGAATTATCTTTAAATTATCTTTAAATTATCTTTAAGTTAAGATTTGTTGCGCAACATAAAAAATCCGAGATATTACGATTGCTGATTACTCTAGATCCAAAATGGATTTCGGTCAATTTACCGAAATTCAGTGGACAATTTACCGAAATTCAGTGGATTTCGGTAAAGTAACGTACCCTTTATCGAAAAGTTAACCAATCCGTCTCAAGGTTACACACGTTGTTCGGTTGAAGAGAAATTGCCTTGGTGGTAAACGTAAGATTTGATTGCTTTACACAACACTGATATGCAAATAGCAAAACCGTGTTAGTATGGCTGTGCCGTAAAAACTTATAATGTACTAATCTGGCCTATTGTATTCCTATCACAGGTCTGGTCTAATGTTCCGAGGTCGTTGTCATCTCTTGACAAAGACAAGGTTCAGTCAGCGAGCATATCCGGGATTGCAGAAGAGGGTGCTTAATTCTGATTGGTCAATGCTATATGGTCAGATAACGCTCGTCCCAGAAAAAACTGTACGTATGGACATATTCTTACACGCGCGATAGAAATTCTCTACGTAAACAGTCTCTATATAAACCCACCTCTCTGGAGTATTGATGCGCATGTTCAGATGTGATCTACTGGGATCCATCATTCGGCTTACGATAAGTGTCAAGTGCGTCAGGAAAACTATGATTATATATTTTTTTAAACATTTTAATAAGTTTCAAGTGTTTGTGGTTAAAAACTATTTTTTCTTGGAGCGAGAGAGACGCGTTTTGTTTAATCGTATCTGTTCATTTAAGGACACTTTTTATCTCAATAAATTTGCTGTAACTTTAAACAGTGGTTGTTGTCTCTCTGGATTCATTTCATTGTCATGAAGTTCTTAAATACAACTATGTAGAATTGTAATACAATAATGAATAAGCATTATAGACAACAATCATATTAAAGGTGCACCTAACCTCACACGTATCCTATAGCCTGTGAAATATGTACTCGGTCAGTTTTTACATTCGAATATGATATTTTTGACTGGTTCGACATAAAAATTTCAATTATGTTCAAAAATAAACGTAATTCCCATGTAAGTGTGGGATTAGATTATCACGTACAGTAAAATCTCACATAAAGACCACCTCAATGATAAGACCACCTCAAAATTAAGAACGCTATTATAAATCCATTTTCACTGTTTCGCCCGTTATTCAAACTCAATATTAAGACCGCCTCAATATTGAGACCAGGGCCTGTATTCACAAACGTTTTAAGACTGAATTTCAGACTTAGACTTTAAAATGGTAAATTTTCATTTTGTTTCTACGTTATTATTATACACTATATTTGGATAAAACATGGCAAAAGTGTAGAGTGAGTAACAAGAAATATTCAGGCAAAAACATATCAGTTTAAATATAATGGAAACGAAATGCTTGTAAATTTAACTTTTGCAATTTTAAAGTCTAAATCTGAGATTCAGTCTTAAAACTTTGTGAATACGGGCCCAGTTTTCAAGGGTCCCAAGGGTGGTCTTATTATCGAGGTTTAACTATATATGGAAGTTTAAAGTCAAAAGGACAATATTACATGTATGTTCTACGGAGCGTTACGTTATATGTACATTTATCTTAATGAACATATAAACTGAATATAACCTGCAACAAGTATATACAAGCATCAATGCATGACGTATATATAAGCTATAAAAGTTTTAAATATAAATATATGTACCGTGTTAAAATGTAAGTGATACAAATCAAGACGGAAAGAATATGTATTTACATGCAATTAGATATTGTAAAACGTAACACAGCCTTATAAATTACACACACACTCTTCAAGCCCACGTGATATCGTTGATAATTCATATAAGGAATATCTGATTACAAATTCTCTGTCAAAGTATCTCAAAATATTTAACATTCGTACGGTTTTGATATAAAACGAACACTGTCGATTAAAACGTGTCGTATGTTTTCCAAATGTTTAATATTTAAACACCACAATGTTGACAAAAATCAAACACGCTTAGAACATGATTAAAACGTGTTATATGTCTTTAAGTCGATCCTTGAAATGAGTCACTGTATCTATTCCCCGGATCATATCTGCCGCTTTCTCTGCAATCATGATGGTAGGGGCATTTGTATTTCCAGACACAATGGTTGGCATTACTGACGCATCCACTACACGAAGTCCTGCAATACCTTTCACTCGAAGTTCCGGATCAACAACAGAATTAGAATCATTGTCTGGTCCCATTCTACATGTAGATGTTGGATGATGGGCGGATACAGCAAAATGGCGGAGCATACATTCATAATACTCATTGGTCATAAATTCATGTTGTTTGCAAGTGTCGAGTTTCATGTACGCCGTGCCTGCGCCAATTTTCTTGAATACTTTCGTGTCAATAAGTTTCATGCCAATTTTCATTGCCTCAATAAATACATTCATGTCATCCTGACTACTGAGATAGTTTGGATCAATATTCGGATGGTCAAAAGGATCTGTACTACTTAAAGTCACTGTCCCCCGACTCTTCGGATGTAAAATAATTGGTAGTAGGATAAACCCTTCTTTCCAGTCATCATAAAACAAATCTGTCATGTATTTTCTTCCGCCTTTAATCAAGCTAGAACTCGGCAATGCTGGGTACAACGTTATCTGTATATCGGGATATTTGGACTCGCAGTATTTTGATTTTATAAATGCTTGTGCTGTGAGACCAGTCGAAGCTAAATAACCAGATTGGAATGTAAGATACCGTGCTAAACTTAAAGCTGATTCGGCTTTTGGTAACGTCATGCTGTCTGTTGTGTTGATCCTTGTTCGTAATAAACCATGCATATGATCTTGTAAATTTTGTCCAACAGGAAGATCAGCAACGAGAGGGATGTTCAGATTTTCCAGATGTGATTTCGGACCTATTCCTGACAACATCAGTATTTGTGGAGAATTGTATGTACCAGCTGATAAAATTACCTCTCTTCTCACTTTAATAGTTCGCTTTACATTATTTCTGATAAATGACACACCGTTTGCTGTGTTTTTGTCGATACTAATCTTTGATACATGAGCGTTGGTTGCAACATGAAGATTGTCGCGTGTCTTAGCTGGTTCTAGAAATTCTCTAAGTGCACTTGCTCTTTTACCACCACGAACGTTTACTTGTGATTTACCAAATCCAAATTGATTTTCGCCATTAAAATCTACTGCATCATACCCAAGTTCTATACCTGCTTCAACAAACTTTTCGCCGAGAGGAATAAATGAATCTACAGTTACACCCAGTGGCCCACCAGTGTTGTGATATAATGATTTCGTGAACTCTGAATCGCTCATATCTTCCGATTTTAGAAAGTAAGGCAGTACATCTTTGTAACTCCAGCCAGTATTCCCATTCAGTTCCCATTCATCGTAATCATGACGGTTTCCACGAACATAGTTCATCTGATTCATCATGCTTGAACCACCAAGAACTCTACCACGGGGTAAATAATGTTTACCAGGTTCTAACGCAGCAATACCAGTATGAGTCTGTGTTACAGTAGTATATCCCCAGCACCATCTGGTATACCACAGGCCATGATGTGCAGCCGGTATGGAAAACCTAGGGTCATCTGTATCATCTCCACCACTTTCAAGAACGAGAACAGTAACATCACTATCCTCGGATAATCTCGCAGCGACTACACTACCGGCGGACCCGGCACCGACCACAATATAGTCATATTCATCATTTACCTCGCCTATAGTCAGTGATATCCTCGGGCGAGTATAAACATATGCACAATAAGCTATTAATCCAACGAGTACAGTTCCTTTCCATAGACTCATATTGCAAAATAATTATCTTGAGTCAAAACATAACAACCCTATAGAACACTCCAATTTATTTTTGAATGCTTAGATATTTGACATACTTTAACGACGGTGTATTATGGTTATATCGATATATTAATTGATATACTCCATATAACACATTTAAACTTGTGACTTTTTTACGCCACGATACCCGCTACACGCCGGTTATGCATCACAAGTTGTTTTCATATATACATATACACTGAATGACATTAAAAACACGAGTAGTTCATTCTGCTCGATTCAGGGTTTACGCTTCTGTGTCAGAGCTTAAAGATATGTTATGCTCATTTTTTGTTCATTAGTTTACTTGAAAAGACATGAAAAATATACTATATCTAGTTAAAACTTCAATAAATATGCGTTATCACAGAATACATTTATAATGTATGTCCCTTATTTGTCGAAAAAAGACGTTTGTATTATCATAAAATAAAAAAAATCCAGTTTTTGTGTCTGTTAGTTATATGACAAACAAGATTGTTTTAAACGATTATTCATGGCAATGGCTCTTATTAATGATGTTTTAGACAACATCAAATGTTTTTAGTTCAGATGAGCCAATTACATCTTTGAGGGTATGATCAGCAGGGTACCAGCAGGGTATCGGTACCAGTGTTCATGTAAGGACTATAAAGCACAGTAACTGGTCAAGGTAGTTAGCAATAGGCCCAATTACTGGAATAAAGTCATGTTTTGAGGAACATGAAAAATCGGTCAATGGCGCTACCGGGATTCGATTATTAATGTGCTAATGTATACTCTAGAAAAATGTATAACCTTTTGTGTTTTAACTTAAAATATAATGATAGTTATTCTCATCATTGCACTGTATGTGAGTACATGTAACAAAAATACTGCAGTAACAATAATTATATTATTATTATAAATCCTAATCATTGTGTTTTTCATTTATGTAAAGGGATTCATCAAGGGCAGTGTATTTATAATATTATATTAAACTAATTATCATTATTGTTCGCATTATTAATTTTACATTAAATGCATATATAAAATAACAATCAATTTATTGATTTGAGGCATCCGGCCCATAACATAATATACATACATGTATTGTATATACATTTACATTCCAGAAAAATGTAATTGATCATATAGCAATTGGAGGAAATAAATCCTAATTGTGTGCACTAATAATTTCGGCACAGTCGTACTAACATTGTTTGGCTATTTATTAGTGTTGTGTAAACCAATCAAATATTACGTTAACCACCAATGCAATTTCTCTTCAACCGAACAACGTTTGTAACCTTGACGCGCATTGGTTAACATTTCGATAAGTGGTACGTTACCTTGCCGAAATCCAGTGACCAGCAATCGTAACATCTCGGCATCTTTTCATATTGCACAACAAATCTTAACCACCAAATTGTGCCGACCATCTTATTTTAAGATATTTCTTGTTTAAAAATGCTTGGGAAAATACGTCGCCTCATTGAATGCACGTAACGTTGTATGAGCACGTTTGGAATACGTTGCCATTCTAGCAGAAGTGCAGTCGGGGGTTTTACGGTATCAATTTGATGATTTGGCCTGATCCCTTGACCCATTGCATACCATTTGTATTCTATGGGGTTCAATGTTGGATATACAGCGGGGCCAAGGCAAGACGTGAACAATATTTTGAACACGGAATTGTATTCGCCTTCATTGTTTTGAATTCAGCGAGGTAGTTCTGTATCGCCCCATCGTCCTAGATGTTTGCCCTCACATCTTCTCACCTACAACAGGTTTGTGTGGTCTTATTTCCCTATTTTGTTATTTATAACAACGGCATTACAGGTACTAAATCATGCAGCATAAATATATACATGTATATGACTATAACCTGTTAGTGTGATAAATTTGTAGATAGAAAATAATTTCGGTACGTTGCTAACAGCGCTAAATTGTATTCGATTATTAATCGGCAACTGTAGAGTACTATATTATTATGATTCATATTTTTTTGCTTTATATTCTTATTGCATAAATAACAATATTATTATACAATTATTAAATTCACTTATTATGTTGTTCATTTCATAATCATACCATGTTTGGTATCAAAATTGTTGTCATGAAATGTAGATTTCAAATATGAATACTATATTTTAATATTTTATAATGTATTTAAAGTTTTAAACAATTCCAAATTATACACTAAAATCTATTTTATATTATAGTAAGAGATGGTGTTAAAATTTGACAGCTTCTCTAGGCTAAGCCCTATTATTATCTAATGGTTTGGTTTTATCACCTCTTTGTTCAAATGGCTTAGTCATTTATAAAAATATGCCTTAATACATTCCTGTCTGATTATCTATCAACTGTAGACTTCAAAATTACATAAATCAAAAGAAGTCTTAATTTAAACCTTGAGTAAAACTACCTGTTTTTAGAAACCACCAGTGACAAGCTTGACTCAAGACATTTTAAGTAGCGGCATTTTCAATGTCCAGTATCATTCTAGAACTGGGCACTGAAAATAAACGTATACTTAGTACTTGAACAAGTCTTGTCATCTGTTTTACAGGTATGCTATTTTTATCAATATTATACATTCTTCTATTTTTGCTTCTAAATGAAATGAACATTTAATTAATTCTGACATTCATTATTATTCTTGTGAGTTTGTTTGCATTTTTGATGTGTATGACTAAAGTATATGTTTTGATGTATTAATATACAATGTTATACACATGTTTATTTTAATCACTTTTATTCATTGGAGTATGTAATGATAAAGAATATTTCTTGTTTAATTACTATACTGTATTTCGGCATTTAATTAAAGTTAAAAGTATTTGTAAGATGTTCTTTATATGGTGTAGATGCAGTACTTTTCAAGTCGTTATGGTACCCTCACTAGCTAAGCGATATTCCCCAAATATGCTTTTAAACGACTTGAACTGTACTCACATATACCCAAATATAACACATCAATTAATTATTATGTAATATTAAGATCATTCTAGAACTCGACACTGAAAATAAACGTATACTTTGTACTTGAACAAGTCTTGTCATCTGTTTTACAGAGAATAGCTTGACCCCCGCTATATAGGAACCTTGCACGCGTACACTATTTCTAATAGTGCGCTATACGTAGTTCGGACGGAAAACGAGACGAGAACGCTTCATGATAATATCATTAAATGCATGGTAAACGTCAGATATTTACCAATCCAAATGGACTCGTCCGATATTGGTCATAGATTATCTATGAAGCTAGCATGTCACGGCGAACTTGTCACTACTGTTAGACACTGCACATGGATTAAACATTCCATGTTTTAGCACAATGGCGACTAAATTTACATTAACGTTTATGTTGAAGGTGTATGTATGGATAATTGTACAAGCCGGTGAGATTTTGTTGCCTTTCTTATGTTCATGGAATAAACTGTCCTAACTTATTTATCTCATTACAACCATGTTATTATTTTGTTTACAGAATTTATATTTTATTTCATTTAATATTTAAAGCAAAGTCGATGAACTCACCTTTCTAAAACGTATTCTTCTTTTATATGTGTGACTTGTTTCTATTTAGGAAGCTTCCAATCTTCATACAGTAAAAACTATGTTCAGCATGCCCTAATGCATTCATGTGTCACGGTCTCTATGTTCAGTATGCCCTAATGCATTCATGTGTCACTGTCACTATGTTCAGTATGCCCTAATGCATTCATGTGTCACGGTCACTATGTTCAGTATGCCCAAATGCATTCATGTGTAACGGTCAATATGTTCAGTATGCCCTAATGCATTCATGTGTCACGGTCACTATGTTCAGTATGCCCTAATGCATTCATGTGTCACGGTCACTATTTTACATCACCAAATGTAAAAAACCGAGCTTGAATTACAACCAATTTTTGTTTAATTGGAAACGGTTGAGAAAATCGTTAACCTATTGGTTAATATTTTCTAAAACGTGTTTTCATTGGCTGACCACCTCACAAAAAACTGTTCTCAAGGAAATAAAAACGTAGTTAGTAGCGGATCCGTGGTCCAGTGGTAAAACGCTGGACTTGTAATCCAGGGATCGCTGGTTCGATTCCCCGCTCCATCACTTGGTACTAACAGTCTTTCGGACGAGACTTTAAACACCGAGGTCCCGTGTATGATGCTTTACATCGAGCACGTAAAAGAACCAGGGGTGCTTCTGGAACTGGGGCATCTCCTGTATCATGCACTATCCTCCAAAAATCTAATATGACTAACATTCTTCTGGAGGCGTCGCCCATATGGGAAACCGGTGGCGACGATAAATAAACGCAAATACAAACAAAAAATAAAAACGGAATATAAGTAAAGGTAATAAAGGTAGCTTAATACGAGGTTCTATGCGACAGAGTGCAAAACTTAGCCTGGTATTATGCCAGGTAACACGAGTATGTATGCAAGAAATAAAATCGTTTAATAATTTGTTTTCCGTAAATAAATGTGATAAAACGAGAGAAAATCTAATCTTAGATTAAATTAGCCATCAGCAACGAAACCAAGAAGGTTTTGCTTGCGATAAACACAATATACACTTAACAAAACTTATGAGTGTGCAGGTATAAATATGACCATATTTAGGTCAATATTAGTCTGATCTTGGGAAGGTTTTCAACAAATATATCGTAGATACCTGGCATAATAATTTTACTTATTTCATGTCATAAACAAATAAAATCAATAAACGTGATGATACGATAAAAATCATAACTGTAGCTCCCTCTTAAATACGATCTAATTGCATGGAAAGGGTCTAAAAGCGCGTGTGCACACTCTGACTCAATGCATCGTGTTATTTAAATCGATAAATTCAACCTGAGAATCATGATCTACACATAGCCATTAGCCAATATACACGAATTTTGTTTAGAAATGTTAATCATTAAAAATGTGCACACTTATAAGTTTTATTAAGCATAATTGTCTTTACTACGATACAACTCTTTTTACAGTATACAATAGTGAACAATCCACATCCCTTCATTTGCAGTGTAACTTTTAAATGCACGCTAAAATGTTTGATGTTAGATAGATAGCAACGAGCAATAGGAATGTTCTATAGTAGTCAAGGTTGCAAAAGTGTCTGCTAAATATGCAGTGTAAACAACATATTTCATCATACGATAATGTAGTCAGAATGGTACTCCAGCAGTTTCTAAAAAACGAATCGGTAATAAAGAGTTGTGTACTAAAATTTGTCCACGTGCAGTATATTACAACTGAAGAGATTTATCATCATCCGGAAGTAAGAATCGAATATGTATATGACATTTCACGCTCGATTTCTGTATCCATTTATTTTAAGATCGCTTTTAATAAGACCATTTTCTACTCCTCGGATACCGTCGTACGGTGCAATTGACCCTTCCGCAGGCGCACTGTAGCCTCGCCCACCTTAGCAACAGGTGCTCGTTGTTACTACGTTAGACAAGCGCTTTTCAAAATGGCGACCGACACTAATAAACGTAGTGTAAGTTTGGAGTGTCTTCCAAGCGATTTTGCGATGAATTATCTTTGTGATCAAACTTTGAATCTGAATTTTACACCTGCCTGGTTTCCTGATAAGAACGTAGTACTCAAAACCGTCTTTGACATACCAAAACTGATCTAAGAAAAATCGACATCATAGTTAAGCGTCTTATTGGAATGGACATATTTTATACTGCAGCGACAAAAAATGCACACAATTGACATCTTTTGGACAATATAAGGATATTTTGTAATGTCATTATAATCTGACATCAAAAATATTTTATAAGGAAGGATATATTAAACTTTGTTAAAAGTCCATGTGGAAATTGACAAAATAGTCTGTTAAATAAATAATATTTTTTTTTTGAAGGGGTTATATTTTTATTTTCCTCGTAAATAAGTATGTGTAGGTCGAGGACATCCCATTCCATACTTTACAAAAATAGCTGTTAGTATTCAATGTGATACAAATAATTTGAATAAGGTAATATTACACAAACGCAGAAATTATTAACTAACACTTGGTTGTTAGTATAATATTCATAGTTATCACGAAAGTATCATTAAGGGTTCAAAACTTCATAAAAGATGATGATATTCCGCTCCAAAAATAAATAAGTTGAACTTGCATTCAATAAATGTTCCAGACTACTTTATATTTTGACTATTATACAAATGTGATTAATTAATAAAATCGGCTACAAATGTCCAGTTAATTTTGTTTTCATCTTTTGTATTTGTTTTGTTTTCAATTGCCAAGGCTAGTGAAAGGCTTTTCTTTAGGCCTGTCAATGTCGGCATAGTGTTTTTTCTTTTACACAAGTATATATATCTTTTAGATTGTAGGTAAAACATGTTACATCTTTTTTAACATACTGAATTATTTCTGAGATGATATTCTGTATCATTTGGCATTTCCCAAAATAAATGAATTAATGTTTCTTTTTCTTTATTACAATATGTACAGTTTTCTGAAGATGAAATTCCCATTTTATATAATTAAATGTTAGTAGCTAAAATTCTGTGATTGATTCTAGTTTGCAACCATTGTAGGTATGTGTCATTTGTTGTATAAAGACCCAGCTATATATATTTTTCCATTCATTTTGTTGGAAATGGTACATATTTTTCCATTTTTGTTGACTTGTTGGCAGAACATTAGATTTTATCAGCAAGTTATATGGCGAAACTACTCCTTTTTTACCGAATAAGACTGGTTCAAAATATTTTGGAACTATAGGATACAATTGATTTTCTTTATCATTTTTGTTAAAAGTAATTGCCATTGATTTAATTGTCAATTTAATGGATTTTACCATTCCTTTATAATGCAAAAAGTTAATATAAGTTCCATTCATTCTTTCTAAATCAGTTCTTTTTACAAAGTTACCATTTTTCATCAATAGGTATTTAATGTATCTGATACCTCTATTATACCATGACTTGTAAAAAACAGGATTTTTGTCTATCAAAAGTTTTGAATATAAAATAAAGGGAAGTTTAAAAAATCATCAACATATTCAACTGTTGATGCATCTATAACATTTGTATATGCATACAATACATCATTCCAGAAGGAGTTTTTTTTATTGTTCCTTGAATTTTAAAAATGTACATTTTGCCACAATTGACAATCATCTCTAAATCGAAAATATGTCTTACAAATTGATAAATATTACTATTATTTTCTGAGATTAATCTTCTTAACCACGATAATTTTAGACTTTTCATGTATGCATAGATATCTATCATTTTTAATCCACCATTTGTATATTTCTTAATCAAAATTTCCATTTTGATTTTTTGATGTCCCCTGCCAAATCAGTAAAAGCATAAAACAATGTGTTTATAGATTGAATCATATCTGTGGGTGGATTTGGTAAAGAGGTGAATAAGTGTGTTAATAGTGTTAAATAAATAATTTAGTGTTAGGACAGACATTACAATATAAGGATTATTTCTCAAATCTTTAATAAATCATTCAACACATATTTCTTAAAATTCCAGAAATTATGCCTTAAAGAAACAAGGCCAGTTTTAATTGGCTTGGACAAATTATATGATATTACGCAATACACAATATTGTCCCCTGTGTGCACTAGATATCAATCTTGTCCAGACACCTAATCAGCATTTCTCTTTGTCTGCCCCAGTTGGAATCCAATATACATCAAATCAGTATTTCCTGTCACCATCTAACACATACATTTGTATATACAAAAAATATACAGTTGAGAAGTGTCAAATATTTGTATAGACTTTAACTATTTCAAAGACCATTGATCAGGTCTGTGTTGAATGTTAGAAAATGTGTAATCAGAACTTTGCTAACTCGAAAAATATACTTTTGAAATAAAGACTCAACAGTGAGTAACCAATACCAGTAAATCACCTGTATTTTCACCTTTTTACTAGTACATGTATTAACAAAAATAAAAATATTTTTTCTGCATGTACTCGACGTATGTTTATGGCTAGACTTGTTTTTTGTCTCATTTATGATTGATGTTATAATTGATTGTGGACTACGTCTTTATAACTAATTTATAAAGTAATGTCCATCCTAAGCAAATGAAATATCCAAATACTTAAATGCTGGTAAAAGTCAAAAATTGTAGTTTATAAAAATAACATAATGTTCATTCAACACGCAGGTATATTGATGATATCAGACATCTATACAAATTGCAACTTATTAAAACCAGAACATGAGAAGGCTAGTTTGGAGAAATAAACCTTCACCGCTTTCTAAGTATTTGTTCAGATGGCTAATCAGAGTAAAATTGTTTAACAGTATGTTATTGCTTGCATATGTATGTAAAACCAACTCATTTTAAGTTGTTACATTGTGTTTCTTCGTCTTTTAGGGCTACACTTTTCATTAACGTCTAATGCCTGCCCCTCCCAGTAAAGATGCTATTTTAAGATAAAATTACCAATACCAAGCAAAAAGTACTCTTATCAATGAGGTGTGTTTCTGTATGAATCACAGTACCCCAAAAAGTAAATATGATAAAATACAATAATTTTGTTTTGCCTTAGATGCTAACACGACAGGAACATTTATTCAACATTCTTTTAATTCAATATTTTAGATTTATAATTCACAAGTATAAAGCAGCTTATATTTCGTTGTTGTAATGAGTGGATTTAAACAAGCTGAAAGGAATGTAATGGTTATTTTTCTTTGTTCAAAATGTCTGATTCACTGATCAGTTTGTAGGTTCAATTAAACAATATGTATATGTGCTTTTCTGGAAGCTGAGCGATTCTAGACTGAGGAGATTTTAACAATGACAGAGGCCTTATTTTGAGAAAATGAGGGTCATGGAGGATACGTAACATATTATTTTCTCAATGTATTAACATACAATGTCTACAATCAGGCCCGGATCCAGAAATTCCCGACTGGGGGACCAAACATGATGAAAATGCCCCGCACTGGAGGTGGGGGTAGGTACGGGAGGGTTTATCCCCCTCCTTTAAGGGGGGTCCGGGGATCTTCCCCGTAAATTGTTTACAATATATATATGAAATGGTGGCTTCTGATGCATTTCGTAGTCTTAATTTTTAGGACTCATTCATGAGAATTGCACTTGTATTATCTTGTTAAAGTACCATCATTTTAACAAATTTCCAGGGGACAGCCCCTCCTGTACCTACTCCCAATCAGCATTCAGTAAAAACCCTTGTCACAAGTGAATAAGAAGCCCATTTCGTCATAAACTCTGTGAAATAGTGTAGATAGTAAAACTTTCATGCTGATTTGGCAGAAGTTGACTCTTTTTAATGTCTCTGATCTTTTCTTTCAACAGTGGACATAACATCCCTTAAATATTTCATCTTTGCCTTTGGTATTGTTGCAAAATAGCTTCTTGGAGCTTGGATTTTGGCAGACAGTATAAAATTGTTATTATTTTGAAATGTTTTTCAACTGTGGAAAAAATATGAGAGGGGATTGTGTCCACCTTGTAAAATTCACGACGGGGATTTTGTCCGCCTTGTGCAAAATGAGCTGAGGGGATTTTGTCTGATGGGGATTGTGTCCGTATACCGTATGTCTTGTCAGGTTCTGGAGGGGATTGTGTCTGGAGGGGATTGTGTCCGTATACCGTATGTCTTGTCAGGTTCTGGAGGGGATTGTGTCTGGAGGGGATTGTGTCCGTATACCGTATGTCTTGTCAGGTTTTATGGACGGTAATGTCGCGACATACTCATAATTAGCGGTGCTAATTCTAAAGAATTGGAATATTCTCGAATTTCTATAATGAATACTAGTAAATAAAAGTTTATGATGATGATTAACATTCATAACTGGATGTAGTCGTGTATTCATGTAATTTGTTTCGATTTGGAGTTGCTTGCAACGCCTATATCAATTAAACGGCTAAAGGTAGATAGTCTTCTTTTTTATCAAAACACTCTAAGAATTAATATTGAAAAAGGCACGTGAATGCCTTCATACAGACATAATCAAAAATACTGCATTATAACTTTTCGTAGAAGTTTTCCGGAATTGCGAAACAGATATTTCCTATATACAAGCGCTAACACAGCATGTACGTCGTGATAGAAACTCCTGTATCGGACTTGTGTATGTGTGGTTTTGGGAAAATGTATACAAACTGTACGTAGGCATTTTCTCATGTTTATGACTAAGCAAATTAAAACAATACCTTCAATATATTTACCTTTAAAAATACAGAAACTGATGATAAATTATCATAATTCGTGATTTTATGGTAGATTCGAGGTTAGAGCGATTCAAATACAACCAACATTTAACACAGCGTATTTTGCATATCACACTGCAAAATTTGCTTGTATGTAAGGACCACAGTTATTATGGTGTCTTGTTACTCAATCTTTTGAATTATTTAATTTCCTTATGACTCGGTAAAGTTGAAATTAAGAATGCATGCAGGTATAATGTTTCGTCGCGCTAGTGCGAACGTATTCAAAATACAAAGAAAACCATTGTGTGTTTTAGTTTAATACAAATTCGTTATACGATGAGGAACATGTAATTTAAGATTTAAGCATTTTGAAATGCAATTCTAATAAGGAAAATGTGAAAATAGTAAAGTAGGCTTGTTATAGAGAAATAAAATTATTATATTTTGCAAAACGTTAGGCCCAAGTATTACATTCCCTTCCATAAGTTATTGAATTGTTCAAAATTATCTGTGTTTTACAGACGCTTTCAACATGATAAGGAAAGCGCCTGTCTGATGTAGAGTGAAAAGCACAAGATTTTTCTAGACGGTCTCAAGGCCGATGAGCACATCAGGGGGCCAACTTTTATTGCACATTGCTTCCGCTACACTGGTAGTATACAAGAGGAAATCGACCATGAATCAATGTATTGTATTTAAAGTGCTAAAAGAATAGTAACATTAAGACCTAATCAGCGGATATAATTTTATATTAGGAATAGAAAAAGGTCACTCCACAGCCGACTGGGGGACCAGGGTCCCCTTGCCCCCCCCCCCCGGTGGATCCGGGCCTGAGTCAATATCTGAATTATATATTTTAAAATTGATTCAATGTAATGCATTAACACATACTACAGTGTGAAATTATGCACTTAAGGTGACCAGAATATTAGGAATTCTCAAATCATACAGTCTGATAAAAAGGCTTGAATCGTGTAATCATCAATAGAAATATTTCATTTTTTCTAGTCTCTCCGGATATCGGCTTTCCGAATTACACAATCCGTAGCTGCACCATTTCACCATTGTCACATATTAACATAATATAACATAATCACAATGCTATCATTATCAGAAATATATTGAAAGCTTAATTTTTATCTCACGGTAATCTCTTCCTGTTTGTCTAAGGTTTGTCTAAGGTAAGCGAGCTGCCGGGTGTGTGTCGAAATCCCGTTATCTGATTGGCCAATCGGCCTGTCAATCAAATATCCGAGGAAGGGTCAATTGGTAGCAGTAAGAATGTAGTTTAGGAAACGAGTTTCCCCCTAGTTATCCCTTATGGTCGGCCAGGCCATTCCTTGTACCCTTGTTTCCTTGAGTACGTACCCTTATGCCTTCTCAAATGCATTATGTTTTATGGATTGTCGTTTTCTCGGAGGGCTGTGTGGGGAAGTACTGTCTTATGTAAATGGCGTTCCCTGTAGCAACTTATTCACTCTTTCACTACAATATACAGATCAGGGAGGCACACATTCACAATTCAGAACTTCAATAAAACGACAAAACGACACCAAACGGATCAGGAGTTAGACACAGGAAGGGGGCACAAAAGAAGGCTGAAATTATCACTATGTTATTGTGTATATTCAAATTTAAAACTAATACTACTATACAGTCGATAACAATTACTTGTACAATACAACTTAACATAACATGGACACAGCATGATGATTAGATAGTTTCAGGTTCTCATGTCATGTGATTCAGAGGTAAGCATTGGGTTCAAACGATTCACAATAAGATCAAGTTTACGTGCTTTCAGGTGTCATTATGGTCAGGGGAACATCTGTGACCCAAGCACAGCTAGATGATCTATCAAACAGTATGGTCATACAGGCGAAGGTAATAGAAAATCTACGCCATAATGGGCAAAACCACACTGTCAGACTCACTATGAACAATACGGGCAACAAGGAAATACCCGCGGGCGGTTGGAGGTTATACTTTCACAGCATGTACCTGGTTCACCCAAATATTTTCCCAAAGAACATGACGATGGACCTTGGAACAGAAAAAATCCGACTTGGTATGGTGCAAGGAGATTTGTACTATCTTGAACCAATCGATGGATTTGTTCCAATAAAACAAAACGAAATCCGAGAATATTACATTGTTGCCGCGTGGTGGTCCGTCTCCAGAACGGACTTTATGCCTTACTGGTATCTTACTTCTGATGGTGCAGAACCTCGTGTTGTAAAATCCACGAACGCCATTGATTTAAAATACGTAGAACCCTTTGACGACGTCAGAGGTTGGAAACGTTATGTCAGTGACATGTATAATCCGTATTCGGCACAGGAAAGAATGCGTAACCTTGGTACGGAAAATACCGGAAAGGTAAATGTAAGTTTAATAAGTAGATATGAACACAGAAGTTATAAGTAAAACAAATTATTTCAAGTAAATAATTTCAAACCCTCAAATGATATCATTCTTTTCAATTAGTTTATCACGATCACTTAATATTAAAGCTGCCTCTTTTACGTCTACAGTTTCATTATGAGTGTCCTACGAACATTATTTACTTAGATGGACACAAGCCTGCTCATACATCGTGATTATGTTTCGCTACGGCAACTGATACACACAGCTAAAGACACAGTGCTGTTTTGTATTTTGTCTTACCATAGGTTGAACGTCTCGTGATTCCTACGCCAAAACAAGTGGTAATCAGTAATTTTGGAAGTTCAAAAGTAACCGTGGATACGTCCTGGAGTATATATACAAATGTCCCTGTATTTCAGACATCAGTACACTATTTAAATGGTAAATATGTAAGCGTAGTACCTAACACCTCGTTCTTGTAAAGTCAAACTGGTCCAAACATTGGATTAAAATGTTTTGAAAAAAAGTGCAATAAGTCTTACAACATTAAAAGCAATCCGCTTTCTATTCAGTGACATTCGAAGCGTTTGTCATACTATTCTACAATGTGTAGTTGTCTCCAGCGCAATTTGTCAGTGCGTCAACCTTATGATACTCAAACATTATCTAGCATACAATCAAAGTTACGGGAGAGTTAAATACTGCTTTTTCGGTAAACTAAATCATAGCTCAACGTTAATATCCTCTATTTGTACTCGCGCACACGTTTTATGTATCAACGCACTTTCAAAACTATCCTAGATACGTTATCTTTTAAGTGTATAAAAAGAAACTCGTTCTTTTAAACAAAATGCATGCCTCGGTATCCATTACATATATATGTATATATGTGTGCATTACCCTAAATTCTCGATCACAATATTTTCTCACACAGGACGCTAGTTGCTATATTGTTAAGTAAGGTGAGCATTTGAAACTATAACCTATTCTATGTAAATCTGTAATTGGCGTGCGCCTCAATTGTGCCAGAACGTGTAACACTTATCATGCATTTATAAAACCGTTAGTAAAATGAGTTTCCCTAAATATTCACACCCTTAAACACTTACGATTGACTGATATTGCAGAAACACTTGGTATACAAGTTGTGGATACGAAGCCTGCACAGAGATGTATCATATTGAGAACAACAGAAGAACAAACAGTGAAAGGAGCATACCAACTGGAGATTGACACCACACAGCCAATCATCTATCTAACTAGTCATGATTCTGACGGAATATTTTATGCTTCACAATCATTGAGAAGTATACTAGATGGTTACAATAAACACAATATTCCTGGACTCCAGATAACTGATGAACCAAGATATCAATATAGAGGAATGCACATTGATGTAGCTAGAAATTTTCATGCCGTAGATGACATCAAGAGATTAATGACAGCAATGGCTATGTATAAACTAAACAAACTCCATCTTCATTTGTCTGACGACGAAGGATGGAGGGTTGAGATCCCTGACTTACCAGAACTTACAGAGGTAAAGTATGTCATAATGAATGGCATTTATCTGTAGAGATTTTATTTCATAAATTATGAGTCTTAAGACAATGAATGTTATGTCATCCATTCTATCAATCATTATTCGTTTACAATTTCTCAACTTGCTTTGAGCTTACCTCACATGGGTCGATGTGTTTAGCCATTATTGTATTTATACCATACACCGGGTCAAAATAATTTGGCGTTTTCCAACCTTGTTTGTTTTGATGAGAAAATAAACTAAGGAATTCCATTGTTATATAGAGATGTTGTGATAAATTAAATGAACTTTATATCGTGTTTATCAAAACATTGTTAAATCAATATGTAAAGCTAAGATGACAGAAACATTAGTCGATGTTTATATGTATTCTTTAAGGAGATTTAACTATAATCACTTACGTCATTTCAGATTGGAGGAAGACGCTGCCATGATCCTGACGAAAGAATGTGTGTCATTCCTCAGTTTGGATCAGGTCCGTTCCACAATTCGTCTGGGTCGGGATTTTATTCTGCAGACGAGTACAAAGGTTTACTTAGATTTGCCGTGAAGAATCACATTCAAGTCATACCGGAGTTTGATATGCCTGGTCATGCTCATGCCGCCATTGTCTCAATGGAAGAACGCTACCGGAAGTACCATGACGCAGGAAATGAAACCGAGGCTGAACGATATAGACTGGTAGATCCAAATGACCAGTCTGTATATATGTCTGTACAACAATGGTTGGATAATGCTTTAAATCCGTGTATTAATTCCTCGTATGACTTTATAGGGAAAGTAATGGACGATATGATAGAACTACACAAAGATATACAACCGTTAGAGATATATCACTTTGGTGGTGACGAGGTCGCTGATGATGCTTGGGAAATGTCTCCAGCATGCGAAGATTTAATCAACAACAACCCACAGTATAATGTTACTAAAGGTATGTCATATATATATGTGTACGTTTTTAAAATGCGAACATATTCTTTTCTGTTGTCAATACAAGAACTATGTGGTGTGCCACACAATTTTTGTTCTTATTTAACATCGCCCGCTTTTTTATTGCAAAATTCACTTTTCTTATGTCTTTGTCACATTCAGGTATTAAAACTTATTTTGTTCAACGTGTGTCTAAGCTTGCCGCTGACAGGAACATAAACTTAGCTGGTTGGGAAGATGGATTTACTGACGGAAAATCAGACCCCTTACCTATTGATGAACTGTCGACAAATCATACCTACGTCCATCCATGGAACAGTATTTGGGAATGGGGTAGTGGAAAACACGCGTATCAACTTGCCAACGCGGGATACAAGGTTGTCTTTCAATAATGTTTAAAGCAGAGATCGGTTCAGTAAATACAAGTCTATAATTGTACGCTTCTGTGGGATTTCCAACCTCTTCTGTAAGTGACGTCATTTCAAGAAAACGTCACATGTGATGCCACTATTTGCAAGCAGGAAACAATATTTACTCCATATGGTCACTTCGTTTTCATATTGCCATATTGGGAAAATATTGCTTACTGTCAGTACATGGTGACGTCACATGGGACGTTTTCTGGAAATGACGTACCTTATAGAAGAGGTTGTAAATCTCATAGCAGCGCTCATATATTCATGTAGATGTATCACTTTTAATTACATATTAAAATATAATCAATTTTTCTTCTATTTTAGAATTTTGTTTGCCTAACATGATTGTGCTGTTCTTTTGGTGTTTCTTATTTAGACTTATATGTTTGAGGCGCAGTTTCAAAACATCTCTTTTTTATTTTATAAACTGTTTGTTTAGTGCGTTGTAACTTGTTGAATTTACTAAGTAAAAACATAAACATAGTTTATGCCCAGCCAAATTTGGCTTATTAGACACTGAATAATTAACACAATATCACAGAATATCTGAAAGGCACTGTTGTTTGTATTTCAACCTAGTTAAATATTATGAAGTATCATAGATGGAACTAAAACACACGAAATCGATTTCAAAATCTACAGTTAGTTTAAAACATGTTTGATATGACTAGACGCCTAAAATACATGTGCCCAGATAATTCACTTGTATGTGCAACTTGATAGTCAATCTAACACCTTATTATGTAAAAGTGAGCTTAACCTGAACTGCGCAATAGTTTCGATAAAGCACGAGGTAAATTTGCATTTGAATAATTTATTTGCCTACTTCAAGAAATGAATTAGTTACGATATAATTACAGAAAATCGGTCGAGATGTAAACGGACTTATTTTTTGTCTTGTTTATTACCTGGTGTATATATAAACATTGATAAACTATCAATGTCCTTGGTACTGACCTTGAGAGGTTATCTGATATATGAAGTACAGTAAAACTTCAATAACACCTTTGTGACCCTTGAAAACTGATCTTCTTATTGAGGTGGTCTTAACATTGAGGCTGAATAAAGAGCAAAACAGTGAAAATGGACTTGAAAATGGTGCTCTTAATTTTGAGGTGGTCTTATTATTGAGGTGGTCTTTTAGTGTGCAGTAAAAGGTTTAGCAGTGTGATTCACATTCTTATATATACCTTTGAGTTAAAACAAGCGTACTTTGTAATCATAAATATTTTAAAACGTGTGGTTTTTACTTTTAGGTAATTCTAGCGCAAGCAACACATGTGTTTTTCGATCACCCACAAGAACCAGACCCAGAAGAACGGGGTTTATACTGGGCCACAAGATTTACTGACACCAAAAAAGTCCTGAAATTTATGCCAGATACATTGTATGATAATATATTTGAAGAAAGAAGTGGTAAACCAATTAATAAATATGACGTTTGTGGCGACAATATGGCAAAATGCGATGCACTGGAGAAAGATGATAATATATTAGGTAACGCCAAACATGTAACAACTTACTAAAGAAATCTAATCACATTCTTTCAATTAATTAAACAAATGTAGCATTCGTTACCTAAAAATGACATTGTAGTGTAACAACAATAGTACAATAAAACACAAAAGTTGACTATGTGTAGGTATACATCGCAATATTCAAGACGTAATATGACACAACTTGTTTCTAACGAAATGTTAGAGAATCGTTATACATAGTTCATCGTTCAACTGAGGAATGTGCAAGTTTAATTACTTTTGTAGGAATCCAGGGTGAGTTATGGAGTGAAACTGTTCGAACAAGCGAAGACATTGACTACATGATCTTTCCCAGACTTCTAGCACTGGCTGAGAGAGCTTGGTACAAGGCTGACTTTGAAGATACCAGGGATGATAACAGGGATGGTAGCTTTGAAGAGGAATGGAAATCGTTTGCTAACACCCTTGGACATAAGGAACTCCGTAGACTGGACAACATAGGAGTAAAATATCGTGTACCACCACCGGCCGGAAGGTACTTTTGTGTAGACTCATTATAAATGCTGCGACTGCTAAACTTATGACTAGTAACCATTTAATGACGTCTAAAACGTTTAAGCAATTGTTACACTTACCATTAATGTATCGATCTAATTATGATCACCTTGTTGCAGGGTTAATGGAGACAACATTGTGGAATTATCTTCCATTTACCCGGGGTTGGGATTACAGAGTAGTACAGATGATGGGAACACGTGGTCTGATGTACAACAACACGTTCCTTTACAGTGGCAAGATCAACAACCACTTCATGTCAGAACTGTGTAAGTTTTGCAGAATGTTTTTATTTTCCTGCACATTTTGTGCCTGTGTTTATACAGATCATATACTGTTGTACGACTACGTTGATACAGTTCCGTATATGCTCCTGAAATAACACCAAAAGGTTCCGTTAAAGCAAGCATGTTCACCAAACAGTAACATTTACTCGGTGCCGGTGTGTCATTATCATTTCAATGCGTAAATAAGGTGTAATAAAAGAGCGTTTAGAATGAAGAAAACTCGTCTGCAATTAATTCTACATCGGGTACATTGTGATGCTCGAAATCCGTTTTGTATTATCATATCAGAAATCGAGACAAATACCCGAATCGAGGTTTACTTGCGTGTTTTAACGTTTTATCTCGTGGTATGGTTGAACGTTGGTATCTGTGTTCTACAAGTGGTAATGTTCATCCATCTATGTTCTACAAGTGGTAATGTTCATCCATCTTTTCAGGTCTACAAGTGGGACCAGATTTAGCAGAGTGATTCAAATCTTTAAAGGTATGGCCATTCAAGTATTGTAGCAGTATACATACAACATTAAATGATATAAGATATGATGTTTTGAAACATTCATAGGCAATCATCTATGTTCTAAAATCCTTACCATTAGTAATGTATCAGTAGTAACGTCAAAGTTCTACCTTATGTAAGATTGTAATCAAGATCTGACATTTAGAAGCCCTGCATAATGCTGATGGTAAGCATAGCTGTACTGTTTACATTCACGAAACTTCTGTTCAAAGCAAATGTATAAATCAAGTTATGAAATAATAAACGATATACATCATCACGCACTGACCATGTCCATTAACAAATAAAGAGCTATATGAATCAATATTCGAACACCCAAACGCTAACAAAAAAAATCACTTAAAGGCCCCTCAAACTGAAGACCACTCTAGTAATAAGTTTTTTCATGGACAAGTTTTCAGTTTTTCTTCCCTAATTTAACCTGTTATACTTTAGTGGTCTTATTCTTGAGGTATCACTGTATAAATCGGTAATTTATTTAATTTTCTCACCTTTTCTGCAATAGAAGCATACACATGTGCCTACCATTGAGTAAAATGACACCTAAACTGCAAGTCTATTGGGGATTTGGATCCATAAATTTCGTGTTCAGTTATCTCTATATTTTCTACGATCGCAATGGAGACATAGAATGCATTCGATTAGTCAATTTTGTTCTACCTACAATGTATCCTGTTTAGATGAACCAACTTCTTGGACTGATCAACATCTCGTAGACTACATAGCTGACAACATTGCAGTTCACGTACATGTTGTTGATAATGTCACACCAGAGGACGGTTATGTACGTGAATATTTATCAATTCGTAATGATGGTAATGTGGACATACCTAGTGGTACCTGGAGAATATATCATAACAGGTCAGTGAAATCATGAGACCTTTACACCAAAATAAAAAGTTCTAGACAAATTTCACAAAATTGATTTAGATGTATTTTGGGTTTCCATTTTCCATCCGCTGTTTTTATGCCCCCACTCTGAAAGGGGGGCATATGCCCTTGTCCGTCCGTCACAAAATCTTGTGTCACTCATATCTCCAAAAGTCTATGAGCCAGTGTCATAAAACTTTACAGGAATGTTCACCAGCATGTGTAGTTGTGCACCTAGGGCTTCATGTTTGGCTGTGCCCAGTAGATGCAAAGTTATGGCCCTTGACATAGTTAAAAATAGCCTACATAGTAAGCAATCATGTGTCACTCATATTTCCAAAAATATATCTTATGTATGTGGCGTTCCCTGTTGCAACTTATTCTCTCTTTCTTTAAACCGAAATAACAAGCTAGACGTACTTAACTTAAGTATGAAAACAAGCAAATTACCAAGCTAAAGTATATCAATTCAGTCTTTTGTGAAATTAAGCCTATGCCTAAGATACATAATTATAGTTCATGCCCAAACATGTGTACTTGTTTTTCCAATGAAAACAACGTTTCTATTCTATTGAGGTTGTTTTTAATAGAAGTGTCTCATTTATGTGTATATTAATTTGCTTCTTTTAGTTTGTATGGAAAGAAAGATGAAGAACTTGAGTGTGGATTGCGAAATAACCATGTCAAAGGAGGACTTTATTATCTGACACCCAATGGAAACAAGTTTAATACCTTAAAGGCAGGGGAACAACTTGAATGTATAATTCACAACAGATACTCGTTGGCAGCACGTTCAGACTATATGCCAAACTGGTACGTAACATCTCTCGGAATGAGATCCAGAGAAATTATCAGCACGATGGGTGAAGCGATGAAATATGTAGGAGATTTTAACACAGAGTTACAATGGAAACACGGTAGAAATGACAGATATCAGTTGTACACAAATGAAATAAGATATAATACGTATAAAATGTACACCCCACCTCAGTTCCATCCGTATACTATTGTTCCTTCACCGTGGAATGTGACATCCGATTTTAGCGAGACAATGGTGTTTACATCTACAGAATGGAAGGTCGTGAATTCGTCTGATTTTGCGTTAGAGTCATCGTATTTAGCTGGTAAGAGTCTTGAGTTTTAAATAGATGGATAAAAAGGTCTTTGACGTGCGAAACATCAGCAGTACATTTGTATACATAATATATTATGAATAAAATTCAGTTAGGACATTGATAAATCCTAACCTATAACAATTTTCAATTTTGCAAACAATTCAAATGCTCATTGATTAATACGTGATAAAGTTCATTTGAAAATATATTCTACATCAACCGAGAAACAAGTTCTTGCAACTTCTATCAATCACTCTCGGTGGTCGCATCCTGGGTTCCCAACCAGTCTTCGTGCCAAAGTCAAAAAATGAGAAGTAAAAAATAACAATATTTCAAATGTATTTCAGGTATTCTACATACAGAAATTAGCAATTTTAAACCACTCAGTAAAGTTGTAGAATTTATTAAGACCAATGTCGAAATGAATCCAGAATCTTATTTATTGGATATTGATACCACACTGCAGAAGATTACCATCACAGCCAACGAGGCATCAGGAGCGTTTTATGGAGCACAGACACTCGTCAGTCTTATCGAAGGAAACGATGGTACATTGACCAAGATGACGATATTTGACAAACCAAGGTACGGCAGATAATATCTAGAAATAAATAAATGTGTTGTAAGTTTATATACAAATGACGTTATCTTGATATTGTAATTCAAAGAATCAGATGATAAACTTTACTGATAGTTGGTTGTATATATTTATTACAACTATTGTGTCGATTTTGTATTAGGTATAATTACCGTGGACTGATGTTGGATACTGCAAGAAACTTCAAACCTGTGGAATGGATACTGAAAATGATTGACGTGATGGCGATGTACAAACTGAATAAGTTACATTTTCATCTGTCGGATGATGAAGGTTGGAGGCTTGAAATGCCTTCCATTCCGGAGTTAACCGAGGTAAGTACAAATGTTTCTGCAAAATGGACTGATTTGTTATAATACGCGGTAGCGTTATATATTACGTCTGACAATGGTCCTTGCGTCTAATTAATTCGGTATGTTCATGTGTTGTATGTTTGGATATGTTGGTTATTAAGAAAGAAAATCCTGTTGAAGCCATTTGAGTGCGTCCATTTCCTATGGTGATGAAACGACATTATGACGACAATGTGACCCACATTGCTTCAATGCGTTGAGACAGCGTGATGCAAAGAGCAACAAGGCGAAAAGCTAGTATGCCTGGACTCTCCGCTATATCACGATAGTGCAGTACAACATTGCAAGACGAAATTACGGCATTTCGAAAGTCCAACGTGATATTAAAGAATGTGTTATGCCGTATTGATTTATCAGTTTGTTGCGATCTAATTTCCAATGTTGTTCGTTGAACCTAAACTGAGGACTCAAATGATGCCATCAAACCATTTGACACACAGGTGAAGAGATGTTAATTCTCCATCTAACGATCAAATGTAATTGCACATTTTATTTTATTTGGCATTCGAATGAATGAGCATTACCGTTTAGCAGAACAAACGGTTTAGCAGAACAAACACAATGTTCATATTTAACTACAGTTTTTGAATGTTAATACATTCTAATAATGTATCAGCTGTACATATTATGCCGAATTGCAATTGAATATCTATCTGTTCGAATATTTCCAGGTAGGTAGCCAGCGTTGTCACAGCGATTACAATGGCGAATGCATTCCTCCGCAGCTTGGTTCCGGTCCTGATAATACCACATCCGGTACAGGGTTCTACACGGTGGATGATTATAAAAATATCTTGAAATACGCAAATGACCGCCATGTGGAACTGATTCCTGAAGTCGAAACACAAGGTCATTCTTCTGCTGCTATTGCTGCTATGAAATATAGAGAATCAAGAATAGAAAGACTAAAAAGCCATGGTGCACAATCACTCCCAATGTCCTACCTTCTCGATAAATCAATGAATCAGCATGCAATATCTAGTCCACTAAAATGGCCCCGGAATGCGATTGATCCATGTTTGAATACAAGTTATGAGTTTATTTCTCAAGTGCTTGATGATCTTATAGATATGCACAAACACAGCCAACCACTTAAGACCGTTCATGTTGGTGGTGACGAGGTCCCTGAGGGAGTTTGGGACGACTCACAGGCATGTGAAAACGCTGGTATACGTCTAAGGTACTATCCGGAATTACATTTTATATTCAGTCCGATTGTATTTAATTTGGGTGTACCCATGAAAGGAATTTATCAAAAAGACAAGAACACAATGAACACAACCGCACCCCGAACCAAAACCCCATTGTCACCTTTGTATGAATTTGTGTATATTTGTAGATCTAAAAGCAGTGTATATGTCTGACGAAAGTTGAAAGCCAGTTAATAAATATGTTCCACTTTAGTACTAGTGCATGACAAACTATAACTATAACTCTTACATGATAAAGCACTCCCGGCATGTTCAGCTTATTTCATCGCATAGCGGTTGAAACACGTAGTTGTTTACTATACTTGACGCCATTAAAAACGCAACCAAAAATTGTGCACATAGATAAAGTGACATTACAAAGGCATAACTATTCTTTATTTCTCAAACATCATTTCATATAATAAATCAATAAAGAAATAAACAATAACTGATGTAGAGTTTAATAAAGTTGTGTACAAGTATTAACACATGGATAACTGAAACACGCCTTTGACAGTTGGAACTACAAAATGACGCCTAGTTCAAGTGGTTGCGTTTTTAATGGCGTCAAGTATATTTTTTTATGAAATACGCTTTGATTGCTCCTTGTATTAGTTCCTTTTCTTTCATACTGAGTATGAGTACAAAATTGCTCAAGCATAGTTTGAACTTTGTATTTGTTTGTATCATAGCACTAAACAACTACACAAAGTTTTTGAGAAACGTGTTGCTGACATTGTTGCAAGTAAGGGTCTCAATCTTGCTGTTTGGGATGATGGTATATACGCTGAAGAAAAACCGAACTCCAGAGAGGATTACAAATCAGAGTAAGACCTGTTAGAACAGAAACGATAATGTCTTAATATTAACTAACAACAAGTATAAACCTTTTTAATCGACATGATTTTAAAAGTTATTATAACTTTAGTACATGTATATACAATTATATCTTCTTTCTAATGAGCTTTCCCATGAGGTCCTTGTGAAGCGTGTACTCATACCTTGTTATCTTTGCAAGGCATTGACAATCTGAGAACTGCCGAGATTAACAAAAAATATATTAATTGCAGGATAACTGCTGACTGTTGAAAAGTTCACATCACAAGATACTGTGATGCTATTAAACATTGAATGAATTGTGATTAGTTTCAGTATCTGGATGTATTTCCAATTTGATTGTGTTTGTCCGTGTGTTCCTTAAATCTAGTCCGGTCCAGACGTTTGCTGTCTAAATCGCGATTTTAAAATAACTTGCATCAATGATTACAAAAATAAGAACCATTGTCGCGTGTAACAACTTTACTCCAATTAGATTTTAACCGTTTCTTTCAATTGCACAATACTGTGCAGTGGCATATGTGAGATATGTACACATTTCTAGTTACTTGTGTTTCTTTCGCTCTGCTAATTAAAATAACAACATTGTCACGGATAGTTCGGTCTGCATGATGATATGCATATTGATATACAGTTTGTTTACCACCTAATTTAGATGTATATTATGTTCGTTTCAGTAATGTATATGTGTATCCATGGGATAACCGTGGGGTTAATACTAAACGAGTGTCTGAATTCGCTGATGCAGGTTTTAAGGTTGGTAGTGCGTTTTGTTGTTCGTACTATGTATTATGGTCATTATGTGGGTAGAATTTTTCTTTCTACGTACGGTAGCTTATTGTCGCTTGCTGCATTAGTCACGGCATAATTAGAGTATACTATTTATACCGTTTTTCAACTGTGATATGGCTTATATACGGCGTTCCGTGTCCATACCTGTGTACTTCTGTTGCCAACCAGTACCAACCGGTTATTCTGCAAGAATCTCCGAACTTCTTCACATGCATCAAATGTGGCTGACAAATGACAATTATATTATTTTTAATAAAATTGCCATATACCCCTCATCCGGCGTTCGACCCCACTACCTCCAGATTTGCAGTCGAGTAATCTAATGACTGAGGCAACTGACTCCTTCCTACAATACGGCTTTTGATGGCCTTGATAAATGATTCAGTGATTAACACATTTTCTACAATCATACACAAACATAGTTCAGCTCTTTTCTATTTATTCTGCATGGTCGATCGAAATGTTGAACTACTACAGTAGTTTGTACGCAAAAAAAACAATTCCTCTTTTAGTTTATACAGAAAGGTACAACTTATTATAATGCAAGATTCACGGATACATAGTCAATGGACACGACGTTCAATATAACAATCGAATCAGAACTGATTAGGCTATTAATAAGTACCATGACTTTAAAATGTCAATATTATATTGTATTAGGCTTGTGTGTGCATATTTACCATGAATGAGTCTTAAAGTATTGCCTTCGGGGTACAAATCATCGGAAGTTTGCAGCACACAGACATTTTTTCTAATGTTACATTGATCCCAGTCTGAAACTATTTTCGTTGGCACTCTAAATTAATATTATTCAGGTAGTTCTGTCTCTAGCCACACACTTGTATTTTGACCATACCCAAGGACCAGACCCTGAAGAAAGGGGACTGTATTGGGCCACACGGTACACAGACACACAGAAAGCGTTTGGTCTGATGCCCGATAACTTGTATGCTAATATTGTTGAAGACAATGTGGGTAATCCTATTGATGTGAAAGATTTGTGTGAAAATAAACCGTGTCCAAAACCAGACAAGACTGAGAATGTTATAGGTAACAAAATACATTTCTTTAATCATGAGTATAGGTGAAACTTGATCAAACTATGGACATTAGCAAACATGTATGTGACAGTAATGGTAAATAAAAGAGAGAGAATAAGTTGCTACAGGGAACGCCACATATATCTGACAATGCCTCTCCACAAAGACCTCCGGGAAAACAACAGTCCATAAAAAAAGATAAGGCAGTTGATAAGGCACAATGGTAAATACGTAAGGGAACAGGGGCGCAAGGAATGGCCTGGCCGACCATGAGGGATAACTAAGGAGAGTCAACGAGAAACAAGTTTGAATTAACTCCGGTGAACATGTATTGCTATGATAAATCAAATCTCATAGGATGTGCTTTGCGTTGAGTCTCCAATCGAATGTACGGATTCGATGAATATACGTGTTAGCAATAAATGATAGAATATGCATTGGTGTATTAAAGTTACTCGATGATTTAGGAAGAAGTGAATTGCATTTAAAAAGATTTTACTGAAGAACCCAACTTTAAGTTGAGAGTTTTGTTTCGGATACACCTTCCGTTTAATACAATCTTGTGGAATACCAATACCAGTAAGTAAAACCTCACTTAAAGACCACCTCAATAATAAGTCCACCTCGAAATTAAGAACAAAATGTTCAAGTCATTTTCAATGTTTTGCTCCTTATTCAACCTTAATATTTCGACCATCTCAATAACAATACCAGTGTTCAAGGGTCCCAAGGGTGGTCTTATTTTCGAGGTTTTACTGTGTATACTACTTTCGACCTCTTTTACTAAACATCGTTTTAAATTTCTTTTCTGGCGACAGGACTAGAAGCCACCATGTTTTCTGAGACAATGAGGACTGAAGAACAAGTACATTACATGGGATTTCCCAGGATACTGGCCCTAGCCGAGAGGGCCTGGCACAAGGCATCATGGGAAGACGTCACTGACGTAACCAAGAGGAACTCACAACGTGACGCAGACTGGAAAGAATTTTCAGCTAATCTTGGATACAAAGAATTGTCAAGATTAGATAAAAGAAGTGTATATTATAGACTTCCGCCACCCGGAGCAATGTAAATATTTTACATAAAGCTTAAGTTTATATACTTAACGTCATTTGGCATAAAACGACTTACTAGCAGTCAAATTGTAACATACCGTATTCAAAGTTTGTTTACGACCTTATATTTGTCTTACTTCAATGCTGGTCATAAATGTAATTACTCACAGCTTAATGCTCATAGTGGTATATTCTGTAGATTTAGAAAATACTGGCGCTCTGGCTACTATGGTACACGTTTGTCACCATCTGTTGATCTTTGTTTAGAACATTATATAAATGTGTGTAAGTCAGACAGTGATGGGTGGATGGATTAATGTTCTTTTGATGTTTCAGAATTGAAGACAATATGTTAAAAGTGAACACAAAATATCCCAATTTATTGGTAGAGAGAAGTGTTGATCATGGGAAAAGTTGGGTGACATACACAGACTCTAAACTTCCACCAGGAAGTCATACATATCTACTACGTACAAAGTAAGTTATATAATTAGGGCTGATAATCCGAACTAAAAATATCATCATGGCCTCCTCTGATAATACGATCTAAAATTATCATTAGGGTCTCCTCTGATAATCCGAACTTATAATAGCACCAGGGCCTCCTCTGATAATACGATCTAAAATTATCATTAGGGCCTCCTCTGATAATCCGAACTAAAAATAGCACCAGGGCCTCCTCTCATAATACGATCTAAAATTATCATTAGGGCCTCCTCTGATAATCCGAACTAAAAATAGCACCAGGGCCTCCTCTGATAATACGAACTAAAACTATCACCAGGGCCTCCTCTGATAATCCGAACTAAAATATCATCAGGATCTCCTCTGATAATACGAACAAAACATGTTTCGCTTTTCCTCTGCTGACTTATTAGCTCTGATCACCAGTAATGCATTATTAGATGTACCAAATCTTAGGACATCTTGCCATGATCGTTGCTGAATATAATAGTCAGGGGCGTAGCTTCCTATAGGCCGTGTAGGCTGCGGCCTACACATTTTTCTGAAAAATCGAAAAATGAGAATGTCAAATCTGCAATTAAAACTAAAGGGGGTGAGGGGATAAACCATGAAATCCCAACAAATGCGCCTAAGTATAACGAAATCCGGGTATTTCAAATCTATCATTTTCCTTGGCTTTAAAATACATTTGTACACGACATTGTACTGTATTAGTTATTTGCATACCTGGTAGCATGCGCTTTGACATTCTTTTATATTGAGAGGGATTTAATTAATAAAAATATCAATATTTTATTTTTATAAACTGTCTTCGCTAAAATACATATTACTTTAATTTAAGGTAAAACGTAATGATAATGATGCTCTTGTAAATGTCTTTTCAACAACGAAATATACGCCAAAACGCATCTACGACCACCTAGCTGATTTTTTTTATGCCCCCGGACCCCCCTAGAAATTGGCCTACACATACATTTAAGTCAAGCTACGCCCCTGATAGTAATGCATGTATGACTAATGAAGTTATAATGAATCAAATTACAGAGGATCGATTACTATGAAATAAATGTTAAGTTCAAAATAAACATATAAATTCATGGTGGTATGTTTTCAGATCAAAGACAGGAAATGTGTACAGCCGCTCTGTAGAAGTCCAAGTCACCGTGGTAGCATCAGCATCAACTTCATCAGTATCACTGCTACTTATGTCTGTGATTATTCTCTTTGACATTTTCAACTGGAGGTGGTAATCTTCGCTGAATGCCTTACTAAGATTCTGCTACCTTAAAGGATGGTTTTGCAATAAACACACCAGGGGCAATATGACAGAAACATCTTAAGAACAATCTTGTCATTATCCTTAAAATTTCATTTTCCTTAACTGGTTTATTTAACATACCTTTAGACCAGTATATGGTCAAATCAAAAGTTATAAATGAATAGAATTAATATGTTGTTGTCATTATCATTAATGAGCCTAACAGTTTTAATGTGGTTTTTGAAATTAACCAGGAGGCATTAAAGTACATGTACTACTTTGTAAATCTCTTCTGGTATCTTGACGTTTGGCTTCTGTCTTGAAATTAAGGGGGGAAATAAAACTGTAGCTCTAGATACGGACCTTTCAGTGTAAATTAGTGAGATCATTAACAACAACTGTGACGGAACTTGTGAGACGATGTTAACACAGTATGTTATCTCCCCTCCTTCATTGAACCAAGTTAGTCTTCTACTCCAGCTCGAGTGTGAATTCATGAAAACGCGTCTAAAACCGATAATTCTTGTTTTCCAATAGAAAGATAGAACCATCATAGTATTCAGATATAAGTACAAGATGTATCTGGCTCATCTGAACCTAATATATTTAAAAGCTCTTCATCCAGTATTGTTGTAACATATGCTATACAACATATGTAATAAGAACCGTTGCAATATTTAGCCAATTGAAACAAATTAGTTTTATCATATTACTAACAGACAAAATTCGTAAAATACCCACTTTTTTAAAAATATATAAAATTCTTTTTTCTCAATAAAATACCGTAGAATATACTATTAGTTTATTCTTTGGTAACGGAAATTTATTTATTTACTGCATACAGTTTATTTCTCATGTTATTTAGGTAAACAAAAGAACAAACATGAGCATAATATAACTTTCTCTAATTCCGTTTTTACACAAGTACATGAACGGTTCGCTGCGGTATATGTTGAGACAGTCAGCGTATAGAAAAATGTCCACACCGGGCGCGTTGAAAGCAAATACAATCAAAGGACTGAAGGTCCTGTTAGGCGCTTCAAAGGCAAGACTGCTCGTTTTCCATATTATCGTATTAGAAATTAATTCGCGACTATTCGGGTAAACTCATTCGCCAAAAATGACACAAATGACAGCGGTCTGGAAAAGGCCTCTTTCTTGTTGGAAAAAAATTGATTTTCACATATTTTCAACAAGTTTCAAGTTTCATGTCACGATATGAAAAGTTCGTCTTAAATATTGACAACAGGTTTGTTGTGCAACATATAAAATTGCGGTTGGTTAAATGGTTAACGTAAGATTTGATTGGTTTACACAAATAGCAAATCCATATAAGTACGGCTGCTCTGAAAAAAATTGTATTCAGTTTATTGCAAGCATTTGCTGTCCGGTTGCTTTATGATCCTCATCATATAAATTTTATTTTATTGCAAACGTTTCATTTTACTTGTGAAGTGAGTTGCATTCAAAATGTTATAAGCTTCAAATTACATTAATTGTATTCATCGTATAGAGTATAGAAAATTGCTTTCAAACTAAAACGGATGGGTGAATGTTTTGTCGTAATTTGATTATGTTCGCTAGTGGATGTTATCATTAATGCCACGCAACATTATACCTGCATTCATTCTTAATTTCGACTTGCCGAGTCATAAGGGACTACATTAGTTTTATATAAACTATGTACAATTGAAAATGTATACCAACTCATCTACAATCAAAGAACCGAAGTTCCTGTGAAGCGCTTCCAAGCAAGACTGCACGTTTTATTATCGTATTAGAAATTAAATAATTATTTTCAATTGGAAACAAGTTATAAAACTCATCATATGTATACTCCTTTCATACAAGAAAGATTTATGATTTCAATGCGATATACAAAAATACATACTGTGTTAAATAATGGTTATTATTTGAATCCGTCTATCGCTTTAACCTCTAATGAACCATAAACTCACGAATTATGATACTTTTACGATCAGTTTCTGCATTCTTTAAAGGTAAAACTATTGGTTTCAACGCCCAGATTTTGACAAATATTCAATTTATTCTTTATATTACAATAACATCATGGTGTAGAATCTATGTTTGCAAAATAAATAGCCGTATTTCAATTCAATGTTGTTGCGTTTTCATTTTTCAAAACAGAGTGTAGGTCGGTGATTTACGATAACGTACATTTACGACTCTCTATACCATTCGTTGTAATAAAGTCGTGTTTTGAGGATCACGAAAATTCGGTCAATGGCGCTACCGGGATTCGAACCCGTGTTTACGGATTGCCGGTCCGTTATACTACCCACCACAGCGACCTAACGTCATTTTCGTGTTGATTAAACTTATTTTAAGTTGATTAAGGTAAACTACACTTTGGACGAAGTACGGGGCGAATGTTTACATACGCATATTATTCACGAATGTCTCTGTTTCAAGTGGTGTAACGTTACGTTAATCTCCAGCATATGATTAATTTAATACGCACACATTTGCATGCTGTTATTGTATTTAAGGTAAGGTATTTGCATAAGCTATCTGAAAAACAACTTAGTGGTTATATTTCAAATTTAAGTATCTCTTTCAGAAACATAACATGCCTTATACCAAGATGTAAAACCAAAATTAAAATTTACTGATAAAAGCAAGTTGATATGCGTCAGGTAGTTTTGAAGATATTGCAAAATCTTCATGAGGGGTAGAATATCACATCTAAAAAGTATATGTATATGCTAGCTATAACCGTGAAGTAGAAATTCAAATAAACTCAATATTTACATAGTCATCAAGAAAAGGGTTTGATTGCTAACATTTCTTTGCACATGGAAGACAACTTTCACTTATATGATGTTATCGCGGTTTGAAGATATTTTCTTTCTAAAAATCTATAGGAAGTCGGTCAGTCCACCGTGACTCGAAAGTTGGGTATGTTCGGAAGCTGTTCCCACATGTAACAGAATGGAAAGGGAAAGGTGACCTCACATCATTATTTGTGTCACCAGCGTATTATCATAAATATTTCACGTCTATGTCGTCATTACTGTGACGTTAAGTATACCAAACAAATTCTTAAAAAAACCCATCTTTTATTGAACAATATCAAATGCAGGATAAAATAATGTCCCAATTACGCATCGATTTGAATATACATTGTACAGTCAAACCTCACTTAAAGCTCACCTCAATAATAAGACCACATACTCATATTCCAAAAAAACATACCATGAAAAAAACGTTTGATTTACGAACATTTTCATATCTCACACTTCTACATCCTTAATGCAACCTCAATATTAAGACCACCTCAATAAGAAGACCAGTTTTCAAGGGTCCCAAGTGTGGTCGTATTATTGAGGTTTATACTGTATATATCTATGTTCATACTACTATTGCCAGAATAACAATCACTCAGTCACACCGAAACTCCGTGTTTTATCTTGTATCTAATACATACCCGTATAAATGAACTATCGAATAACAAACACGTCATAAGACTTCGATATTAGATTGTGTTATCAGATAAGGTAATCAGACTAGGGATGACAGCGAAACAATTGTATCTTCGTGTAAAAGTGGAGACTGATAGACACGTCTTGCTTTCACTCCGCATTATCTTGTGTTAACTGATTTACTGACAGAAACATTGTAAATAAAAGTTTCGATTTTAAATTATATACATATAATTTTTATAATGTATTAGAAAATTAAAGGGTATGCTCTCGATATGATATCTTTAATTCTTAATCATTTCAACGAGAAGGAAAAGTAAGAGTTACACAATAAATGAGCGCTTCTATGGGACTTACAAACTCTTCTGTAAGTGACGTCATTTCAAGAAAACGCAACATGTGATGTCACTATTTGCAATAAGGAAACAATATTTACTCCATATGGTCACTTCGTTTTCATATTGCCATATGGGGCAAATATTGCTTACTGTCAGTACATGACACAAATACATATGGTACATATCAACGCGTAGCCCTTAATGAACAACTTTCACCCACGAACAGAGAGAACATAATGTTTGTGATATAATGATACTGAGTATGGTACACTAGCCGACCGAACGCTTTATCCTTTAATCTCTGTTAAGTCAACTATTTCATTATTTTATTCGGCTAGCATAACCGACAAAAAGCACAGTCCGTATGTATGTGCTTAAACTTGAGTTTATGTTAAAACTGCTGTATGATGTAACCATTGACACTCAATAAATATGTCAGTTGGAAATGCTGTGTTTACACAAGGAATATTATCAAATTGTTTTTTCCCGACATCCGCATTTTAACGCGGTCATATCAGTATGCAATGCAGTAAAATTACGACAAAGAAATAATATGGTTGAACCTTTAACAGCGGTGATAAGATATGAATGTATTGGATAATAAATATCGAGACACAGACTACATGCCCAGCGAGTGTTTTGGAGTATATTTGCACGAAACAAGTAAGTAGTGATCATACTTGTTGTGTAGTTTATAATTGAGTTTACTTGGCATATCCCATATGTATGAGATTTTGTTTAAAATCGTGCGTCTGAATTATAAATTTTAAGGCTTAGTTTCCGCGAACTTAGTCAATTTTTAGAAAGAGTTCATTTAATAAATTTATTGGAAATTATTAATCATTAAGTATGAGGTTTGTTAGCTGTTAATAAAATCGATTTAAATTTCCAATTTTTAACAGAATTGCCATGGCTGTAAATCGCTATGGGCTCATTAAAGTTTTAGATAATTACTAAGTTTGCCTTTACCCTTATATGATTCTTAGGTCTGATATGATATTCGTGTTCATTCCCCCCTTTTCTGGCTTGTATCTTAGCTTGTCCTGTAATGGATCCCCCCTTTTCCTCTCCTGCCTTCCTCCTAATTGGTCAGGAAACTCTCCTTATTGCACCATTCTCATAGATATTTGCCTGTATACCTCTTCAATACCTGGTGTTTTGTATGCTGATAATTCCATGGGATCTGTGTGGGGAGGCATTGTCTTGTGACTGTGTTGTGACGAGCTCCAAAACTTCCTTTATGTAATAATTGCACGTACAATAACTATAATTGGGAAACATTGTTAAGCTATAGTATTTCCTGTTGCCAACAAAAGACAGAAATGTTGTCTGCGATTATTTGCCCGGTTCTGTATGTAGCTCTCAAAACGGGAACTATTTTCATTCCAATACACAATCCGAAGGCACTAACCTCAACAAGAAATATCTTGAAAAAAGATGGTGGGCGCGATTTGAAAGTTAAGATTTTTTGTGCAACATAAAAATGCCGAGATGTTACGATTGCTGGTCACTCTAGATCCAAAATGGAATTCGGTAAATTCACCGAAATTCAGTGAATTTCGGTAAGGTAACATACCCGTTATCGAAAGATTAACCAATCCACGTCAAGGTTACAAACGTTGTTCGGTTGAAGACAAATTGCCTTGGCGATTAACGTAAGATTTGATTGGTTTACACAACACTGATATGCAAATGGCAAAACCATGTTAGTACGGCTGCGCCGAAAAAGTTTGGAAAATCAGTCCTCATTTCTAAATCATGTTTCAATGATTTTAACCCCAATATTTTTACTGACAATTCCAAGGCTGTAAATCGCTGTATGGTTGTTATTTCTATTTGTGTTTCAGATGTATGTTAAATGTCCCTTTCTCCTGTGCAATCATTTCACTTGATATAGTGTTCTTGCTATTTTATCCCCATTTTCGGCGTACTGTTGCCAGCTGTCTTGACTTGTCCTGTGATATATTCCATCCATTAAATCCCCACCCCGTCTGTCCTCTTTGTTTCTCCTAGTTACCCCTTATGGTCGACTAGGTCATTCCTTGAGTCCCGGTTCCCTTACGTATGTACCCTTGAGCCTCCTCAAATGCCTTATGTTTTGTGGAATGTTGTTTCCCTGGAGGTCTGTGTGGAGAGGCACTGTCTAATTTATGTGACGTTTCCTGTAGCAAATTGTTCTCTTTCTTTTCTTAATCTTTGTTGTTTTGAAATACCGTCGGGGCTTATTTGCAATGTAACAAGAAATATCTTTAAAACGATAAACGGCGTATTATAGTATTGTTATCATGCATGGAAATGGGAGGTAACATGAAACTCAAATATTACATGTACAAACGTATAATATTCTACATCAGCATAAATTTGCATTTGCATATAACTAACTCGAACAGTCTGACTCCATGTACATTGGTTTTCATTCACTTAAATAACTAATTGTTCCATTTCTTTGCAGATCTGTGTAATTACTCAGAAGCATTCAGGGAAGTCGAAGCAACGATTCAACAATATCCATAAATATGCAGCTGAAGTGTCGGTGCAGTCGGATACGCGCATATTTCGGACACTATTTGACCTTCAGAAATTGGGGTGGAAATGACTTAAATACGAAACGTAATAACGGTACTAAAGCTGTTCTCATAATTCTTTTATTGATAATATATACAATATGCGATCATGCGAATTTAAATCTTTTGAAAGGATATCACTCTGCGAAATATTCCAGCGATACGTTTCATGGACCGTGTGTTCTCCCTGTCGTAAATCCGTTCGACCCAGCTGTGATGAAAGATAGGAAAATAATGGAACCTATCAACTGCAAAGGCTCTCCGTCTGTTGTATTTATTGATTCTAATAATATGTTGCAGTTTAACGAAACAGCGTTAAAGTTGTCAAATTCAATTCAGAAAGATATTAAGTGTGAATGTTCGGAAATAGTTCGCCGGAATGCTGATGAAGAAATTCAATTTACTGATCCAATAAACTGTGACCCACCCTACGATTTCAAATCAGACTTCCTGAAAGTCAATTGCTACAGACGCGGAGAAAATATATTTTCAAACTTTCTCACTAAAGTGCATCGGAAAGAACATTTCAAAAGTGCTGGAAATAATTCATACAATGTAATGTTGTTCGGAATAGATTCAGTGTCACGTTCAAGTGCCATTAGGGAGATCCCAAACACAGTTAAATATCTGAAGAAGACATTGAAAGCCTTTGATTTCCATGGTTACATGAAAGTCGGTGATAACACTTTTCCTAATTTGGTGCCATTACTAACCGGACGAGAGGCATTTTCTGATGAGTTACCACCGATTAATTATAACGAAGACTTCTTTGACGAATTTCCATTTATTTGGAAGACCTATTCTGAAAAGGACTATGTCACTTTGTTTGCTGAGGATATGCCTCATATGAATACTTTCAATTTAGAGAAAATGGGATTCAAACATCCTCCTACTGATCATTACATGCGACCTTATTGGTTAGCATGGCAAAGCGTGTATAGTCTGCGACAATACAAAGCCGGTCTGGCTTTAGGGATGCTGAACAACAAGTTCATGAAGTCCCAAATTGAACAATACACAATGTGTGCAGGAGATGTACCGAACTATATAGCCCATTTGAAATATGTAAAGCAATTTATACATACATATTCCAACAAAAGAAAGTTCATGTTTTCTTTTATAACAGAATTAGCTCATAATAATAACAATCTACTTCATTTGTCCGATACAGATCTCAAACGTTTCTTTGAGGACTTGCATAAGTCAGATCACTTTTCGAATACTATACTCATTGTATTCAGTGATCACGGACCGAAAACTGGTGATACGTTTTTCACAGCAAGACTTGAGAAAAGTTTGCCGATGTTGTTCATTGTGATACCAAAAACTTTACAAGAGAGGTATCCCGACATTGCACAACATCTGCGTGAGAACGAAAAGCGTTTAACAACTCATTATGATTTATACACGACCTTGTTAGACATTGCAACGGGTAAATACGCATCACCTTCCAAGCACCGAGTTGACGATGTGGTCAGGGGATACAGTTTGTTTGGAGCCATTCCAGAAGAGAGATCTTGTAAAGGTGGTATTTTTTCGATACTTTTTTAACAATGGGAATTTGTTAATTGCTTAATAGATTTAGAATGCATGCAATCTTACTACGATTATCGGCCGTTACGGAAAACACGCAGGCATGCCTCCTAACTAAAAATTGGCTTCCGATAAATAACTCTTGAAAGGAGGTGTGGGTTTAATTCATATTCATCATGTTTATAATACAAAAATATAATGCATCCGTTCTCAAGCTTCCATTTCAGCAAAGTAACCATTATATGTCTTACAACTTCAGGGGCAGCCATACCCGAACATTTCTGTGTTTGTTACAAAGCCAAGCCACTATCCATAGAAAACAATGAATTCGTTGACAAAATGGCGACTGCGGTTGTGGATAAAGTCAATCACTACCTTTCCGGAAAGTCTGTATGTTCTACCCTAGCATTGAACAAAGTTTTATCAGTACAACAAATTTCTGAAAGGTCTTTAAAGGAATCATCGCCGTATGTGATACGTCCCAAGATGCAAATGGACACGAGGGAAAAGTATACAATAACAGTTGAAACCAAACCAGGTGGTGGTCATTTTTATGCAACCGTTATTAGAACAGGATCCAGTGTTAAGGTTTTGAATGATATAGACAGGGTAAATAGATATAACAACCAATCATATTGTGTCAAGGAACATAAGTTAAGACCTTTATGCTATTGCAAAGTGCAATGAGAATTAATTTGTGATTTGTTAATTTTGTTTATTGATTTGTAGATGTGGAAGACATAAATTTGCTTTGCATCCATCAAAATATTTTAGAATTCTGGCCCTTTGAACTGAAGTCTCCTTTTAGAACACAAGTAGCAAAATACTTTAGTTTTCTATGGATTGCATTGAAACTTTGCATATAATCAACATTAAGGTACTGTTTACTTCTTTTCCATCCATCCTTCTGACTGTCTATACCAATTCTTTGTATACAATCTGGTGTGTTTAACTCCTATAATATTTTATTTACTGAAATAACAAAGTGTTCTTGATAGACTATTGTGATAGGTAAAATATATATGTCAAAGTGGCGTATGTGCTCGGCAGTGAGCCCCTTGCTGTCAGCACATTCGGTGCTTTGATTAGCTCCTCTGAGCACGAGAGCATTGTTTTATGTATGTGGCAGTCCCTGCAGCAACTTATTCTCTTTTATTTTCGTAATTTGACTAAACCTTACTAATTACAAGAAACCCATTCGATAAATAGTGTAGGCGTAGCCCATATAATTCGTTCATATTCAGAAATATACTCTCCACTCGTACACTGATCACACTTCTCTAAGTGAAGCTCTGTTGTAGCTGCAGTGATCGAGTTAGGGCCGGTCAAGTAAAGATTTGGATATTGTTAAACACGAGTCCCAAAAAAACAATTAACTGGCTTTAGAACTAGCTCAAACAATCTAGTTTCGACGATAAAGATATGTTGATAGACACGTTTATATATCAGAATACCACGTTTTGTATGGTGTACAATGTATACAAACATTCGACAGGAACATCTCGCTAACATTTCTTGGCCAATTATCCAGAAATGTGTTACCATTATGTCTTCAAAAAATCACAAAAAAAACATCACCTTTGGAACAGCCAATTTATAAAGGAAGCCTTCAGCCTTCTTGAATTCACTGCTCCATAGATGTCAGAATTAAACAAATAAGTCCTTTCCCTTAAAACCAATGATTACTCTGTATATACATGTATTAACGTTTAAGTATTTTGAATATGCACGTATTATTATGCGTTTGTATATTATTACGTATACAACAACTGTTACTATACATTTTTCTACATTTGATCTGGTACAGAGAATTTAATAAAATTCCTGAAACAATGTTTTAAGTCAGATTGTAATGACTCAATGTCAAAGTTGAAATGAGTGTTTACATTAAAATATTGATGCCATTTGTGTAGTAGAAATATTATAACAATAATGCGTACAATTTGAAAATAAATCGTAGAACTTACGAAAACTTGAAATGTGTAGTTAACTTAAATTGTAGAATTGACATAACATGTTGCTGGAGTTGTTTGTTTTAGTGATAATTTTGGGTATTAAATGAATTAACGCAGGGATTTCCCTGACGCAAAACTCTTGAGTCCCTGACTCCCTTTTCTTTCTAGGGACTCCTCTTTACAGCTTACTGTACATCTATCTATCTACCTATCTACCTATCTACCTATCTACCTATCTACCTACCTACCTACCCTACCTACCCTACCTACCCTACCTACCCTACCTACCCTACCTACCCTACCTACCCTACCTACCCTACCTACCCTACCTACCCTACCTACCCTACCTACCCTACCTACCCTACCTACCCTACCTACCCTACCTACCCTACCTACCCTACCTACCCTACCTACCCTACCTACCCTACCTACCCTACCTACCCTACCTACCCTACCTACCCTACCTACCCTACCTACCCTACCTACCCTACCTACCCTACCTACCCTACCTACCCTACCTACCCTACCTACCCTACCTACCCTACCTACCCTACCTACCCTACCTACCCTACCTACCCTACCTACCCTACCTACCCTACCTACCCTACCTACCCTACCTACCCTACCTACCCTACCTACCCTACCTACCCTACCTACCCTACCTACCCTACCTACCCTACCTACCCTACCTACCCTACCTACCCTACCTACCCTACCTACCCTACCTACCCTACCTACCCTACCTACCCTACCTACCCTACCTACCCTACCTACCCTACCTACCCTACCTACCCTACCTACCCTACCTACCCTACCTACCCTACCTACCCTACCTACCCTACCTACCCTACCTACCCTACCTACCCTACCTACCCTACCTACCCTACCTACCCTACCTACCCTACCTACCCTACCTACCCTACCTACCCTACCTACCCTACCTACCCTACCTACCCTACCTACCCTACCTACCCTACCTACCCTACCTACCCTACCTACCCTACCTACCCTACCTACCCTACCTACCCTACCTACCCTACCTACCCTACCTACCCTACCTACCCTACCTACCCTACCTACCCTACCTACCCTACCTACCCTACCTACCCTACCTACCCTACCTACCCTACCTACCCTACCTAACCTACCTACCCTACCTACCCTACCTACCCTACCTAACCTACCTAACCTACCTAACCTACCTAACCTACCTAACCTACCTAACCTACCTAACCTACCTAACCTACCTAACCTACCTAACCTACCTAATCTACCTAATCTACCTAACCTACCTAACCTACCTAATCTACCTAATCTACCTAATCTATCTATCTATCTATCTATCTATCTATCTATCTATTTAAAATAAAGTTTTGTCAAGAATTGACTGCATGTCTGGGATCCTACAAATTTACTAAGGACCCCCAATTTGTCAAAGACGAGGGTCCAAGGACCCCGAGCTGAAAAATCCTAGAGAAAACTCTGCTTAATGTAAATGTGAATAAATTTCTACGGTGGCATATTTCTGTCACCAGTTAACTACTTAATTAACTAGATAATTATGTGGTTATCACGTTAAAGAAACTAGATATAACTACTTTTCGTGATAAATTTTCATACCAAGTTATTTTTTCTGGGCACTATCAGACAATTTTTAGTGGTAAGATATTTATCTGGTATGACAATATATCACAAAACTTATCTAGTTAACCACATAATTATCTAGTTAATTAAGTAGTTATCTAGTTTTTTTAACGTGATAACCACAAAATTGCCACAAATGTCACCATAAATAATATATAGTTCTAACAGGAGGAGTGTTCGGCAAGTTCATTTATTAGAGACACATATATAAGTATTATTTAAACGGTACGATTCTTATTGTTGCTATAGCAATGCAGCGTTGGCATGAGGATGGCAATTTGCCAACGGCGTTGGTATTTAATATGACGTTACCATGCTTACGGTAGAGGCTGTCGTCGGTCCGTGTTGCAATGCAATACAATAAAGGGCTCACCACCATTTTGGGGTGGAAATAGACTGGGTCGATCGTCAGGGTTGGCTGTGATGCTTTCCCTTTGTGATCTTCTAGTTGACTGCTTAGAATCCATGATTTGGGGAGTCGTCATACGTCACTAATGCCAGACTGGTTCTTTAGTGGAAGTGGCGAAATGAGCGGAAATGAACCCAACTCAACACAATACCGAGTCATTTCCCGTCACCCGGGGCTGTAAATACTATGCAGACGGTAATCATTACTTACTCACGGAAACATTGAATGCTTCTCTTTCAAACTGGCATACACACAGCTGGTTTCGAACTGCATTAATTATTTGTGTTAAGCATCACTTTAATAATAATTGAGTTTGTACGGTAGCAATTGTGTCAAATAAACTTATCTTTTGACTTTTGACTTTTATATAGTGTAAGGTGGGGGCAAAATGCCCATACGAGGTAATAGGCATTCGCGTAAAAATTCTGACATCGTTAGATTTAATGTGCCTCGCGATATCCTTTTTGGTGCGTTTTAATTTTTTAATTCACATTTTTGTAATTTTACACTACATGTATTTTGTCAGTGTTAACGCTGATTAGTTAATATTTTAGTATTGCTTCGTACACCTTGTATTCTCGATGTTTGCCATTCGTGCGTTTGTTTGACGGTATTTATGCAGTGCTTACATGATCGCAAGTTTGCACGAGACCTATGCATTTATAACCTATTTAACGCGAGATACAAAACGAGATAAAGCTCAATAAATTGAACATAACTTTATTGATTTTTGCCTTAGGGCAAAACGCATTTTGAAAGGGGGCAATAACCTCTAAACATTATATATTTATAAATAACTTCTGGTAAAATGTAGTACAATTTCCCGATTATGTAAGTAGGGGCCTACTGCATAAATACCGTCAAACGAAATCGATGTCAGAATTTTTAAGCGTAGGCCTTTTACCTCGTATGGGCATTTTGCCCCACCTTACCCTATACACGGACCTATATGGTAGAACCGCTATTGTATACACAATTTGTTTTAGCCCCTGCTATTCTCTTGGAAGTGGCTACGATTACGGGTGTTTGTAACATTGGAATAAACCGGAATTACAAGTGTTCATAACAAGAAATTGTTAAAAAAAGAGCTCGTATCGAAACAAGGCTAAACTCCTATAGCTTCATGTTGATAGATATTAGGTCTTTGTAAAAAATCGAATGACGAATGAACTTTTTTTTCATCAAAATTTACGGTTAAGGGAAAATAGAACGGGAATGGTGGATAACGGTCCCGATATTCGCTCCACTTCCGACTAGGAACTACGGTCCCGATAGTCGCTCCACTTCCGACTAGGAACTATTCAAAGCCTGTTCTTGGTAAATTAATATAGAGCTCACACAACACATTCACTTATTGTTCTGTAAAATAGTGCAATTTGTTCTAAATTATTGAGAAGTTTAAGCTATAGGGGATAACGCCGTGACGTCACGCGCACCTGTTATACGAATGTAAACATTGCTGGTGGGCAGAAAGTCGATATCCGGTTACAGCGCCATATTGTTTATAACGCTAATTCGCTTTATCTTAATTGTTAATTCTTTAAGTTATGATTCAGTATTTCATAGTTGTTGGTTGTACACACAAGCGGGGAAAGGGTTTATGACTTCATGGCACAGACTTCCTAATGAGAAGAATTAAGAGCGAAGGAAACAGTAGCTATCTGCCATTGACAGTAAAAACTGGACCCGTCGACTCATCAACCTATGTAATGTCCGTCCCCTTATGTATAATATTATTAAGTGTGAATAAAAGTCATTTTAGGAAATATTTATGTACTTAGACAACTTTTATTTTGTCCAGAAAGAAAGAAAAATCAACTTCATAGTTGATCATCTAACATAATTATTTTAAACTACTGCAACTTAAAATGCAAAGATTTGTCATCTTTTTGATAATATAAGGATATTGTGTCTATTATAATCATCCAAAAGATTTTGTAATATATGTCAAAAGTTCATGTAGTAAAAATTATTTCTTAAAATTGACAATTACAGTCTTTAAAGCAAATAATTTAGTGTGGGGACATTACAAAATAGGGACAGACAATAATTTACACTATTTGGATTATTTCCGAAATCTTCAATAAATCCTGAAACACATACTTTTACAAATTCCAGAAATTATACGTATAAGTAACATGATAAAAATCAGAAACAGAGGCAGAAACAAGGCCAGTATTGTGTTGGACAACTTATATAATGTTATGTAATAAACAATAGTACGTGTCCCCGGCGTGCACTATCTAGATATCAATCTTATTCAGCGCCCTTATCAGCATTTCACAGTGTCTGGCCCAGTGGGAGTACAATATGCATCCAATCAGTTTTTGCTGTCACCATCAGACACATATATACAAATAAAGTTGAGAAGTGTCAATAATTTGTATATGCTGATGGACGGAAGTTTACCAATGGGTAACGTCGTATAAAAACATTCAACTGGCACCGTTTATGTTTATGTTATGTTTTTGTTATCCCGGTGGCGAGTGTAAACAAACTCAACTCCACATGTTTATGTTTTAGACAGTTTAAAGAACAGAACTGTGAACACAAATATCAGCATACAGCTGTCACAAATGTATGTGGGCGAATCTAAAAAAATGCGATAAATGTGATAATACCTGATGTACAAAGGCAAACGAACACATCCGATTGTTGTGTAATTGCCATCGCATATGTTACATAACTTGTGCATTGTAACTTTAATCGTGAAATCACCAATGTTCGATTTGATATTCCCGCTATGATGATGCATCTCATAAAATGCTCATAAAATGACAAATCTGAACTGTTTCAAAAAGTTATGAAAATGCCGAAAATGACTTGTAAAGAAGATAAGCATCAAACAATAAAATACGTCTGTACATGTAAATTACCGGATGTCATTAAAAATGTTGTAAGATGTGTGAAAACAAATCAAGCAGAATTGAGTGGTATCACGTGAGTTGTACAGGAATTAAGTCTAATTTAAAACGGAGTCTTGGCTTTGTAGACTTTGTCATTGGTAGAGAAGTTGACTGTGCACTGTCGAACAATGATAATATGCTTTATGTATAACGTAAACATCTAGGATAGCGCTAGTCAAGAATCCATTAGGCTCCATTCAAACCAATACATTTCGCAAAGATTTATTCCCATGCAATTTAATTGTTTATCAAATCTGACTACCAACTCTTTCAACCTAGCGCCAGCCAAGACAAAGTTGATTGACAAACTGTTTAACATGTGATATATGTGTATTTATTTATCTACCGCTTTGTCTTAATGTGTGTGTGTATGAATGACACTCAAATAAATGCTGAATATGTTTTAATGCTAAATGTAAAATTAAGAAGGTAAATAGACGCACAATTAAACATATCACATTGTTGTCTTTGTTTGATATGTGTACATGTTAACAATTACTATTGATGCATTTCACACATAACACATTATTTATGCACATACACATTTCATACAGAACAGTCAAAGTCATACTAAATAATTATTTTCGGAAAACTCGCACACTTCAATACATGAATATGTTACATTGTTAGAATGCTGGGTGCATTATCTTTCATTTGGTACCAACTTTATGGACATAAATTGATTAATACGAATTCTAATACCCACCGCCGTGTTTTTCGAACCTAAACGAATTGAAAATAATTTGTCGTAAAATGTGCTCATTTTCAAAGTCACATTCTGATGCAGAAAATTCACCGATTTTCAATTTTTTATTTGGAAGCCTTTGATCTGGTATCGATTTGATGCATATATGTAAAAATGAGAATTGAAATACCTACAGCCGTGTTTTTCGAACCAAAACAGTTTGAAATTTATTTCACGAAAAATGCCCATTATATGAATTACAAATAACAAACAAACAGGTGATGTTTTCTTATTTATTTTCATCACGGACATATAAACCATATATGTCCATGTTTTCATGAATCATGTCATTATATTAATGTACAAGTCTGCGATCTATTGGTTCGGCTCTTATTAATATATACGTTTGTTCTTAATAGCCGTTTTTCACGAAAGAACAGAAAATGTAAAAATAAATTGGAATAATAGAAATAATAATTATATTTTTTATTTTATTTTACATCAAAGTACATAAGATACCAATAAGCGCTAAATATCAGATCGCGGACCTAGTATATTAGGACAAAAACTTAATGACCAATATTAGCTAAATTAAACCAAGGGAAACAATCCATACATTCTCAAGGGAGGTCACTCACAAATATATGAAACAGACATTTTTAGACCACCATAATTATGCCAAAAACAGGTTTTTTATACCATATTCATATATATTTAACCTCAAAGTATACGATTATGAGTGTTATTTGCAGAAAAAATGTATCATTCTGTAGTTATTTCGAATTATCCGGTATTATTCGGTATTAAGAGTAACCGCCAGTTAACTGCGCATGCGCGGAATCGGGTTGTTTTGTTTACAAACACGTTATCCCCTATTCCGTTCTTGTCCGTACTCCATACCGGAATTTCGGTTAATTGGTTTTAAACCCTACCAAAATAAACATGGCGACGAGATTTGCACCTTTTGCTAATTTATGCAAAAACCAAAGGGTTTCTACCCTTTTGCAGACAAGAGCTAGACCACTAGTTAATACTACAAGATGCCTCTCCGAACGATGCACAACTATACCAGGCGCGATACCAGCTGCACCTCTGAAGCCAAAGTTTAGTCTGCCTCAAGTGACGGTGTTCTTATCAATTGGTGTTTTTGTAGGACAATATATGGCTAAAACATTTGCTGCGTTCCTGGAAGAAACGGAAATGTTTGTACCCGAAGACGATGATGATTAAGTATATTCACATAGTAAGTAAATGGAATGTGCAATTAAAGCGTTGAGCATTCTCTTAAACCGGCATTTATTTAATATCAATTCGAAATTTTGATTGTTGTTGTTTTGAGATTGATGCTGGTTACGGTACCTCTAGAAGTCAGAACATGAAGTTAGAACATTTTTTAATCAAGCCTGTATATTTATGTTTTATTTATCTCAAAATTCAATGCAAAATAGTCATATCAAAGCAATAGTTTACCTCAAACATTTTTAGTTTTTTTTTAGTTTATACCTTGATTAATATTATTAAATAATAAGTTGATATAAGGTGATTACTGGATTCGAAACAGGTTAATGCTAACTAGTGAATTATGGACATTAAGGAAAAGACACTTCGGACCATATTAAGGGACATTGCGGAACATCTAAAGGGACACTTAAGACCATAATTTGGGGACACTACGGACCATGAAAACGTTAATTTTGACATTAATGTATTTATGGTCCGAAGTATCCCTATAGAATAGATGGACTGTAATGTCCCTAAATATGGTTGGAAGTGTCCGTATAGATGGTCCATACTGTCCCTAAAAATGGTCTGAAGTGTCCGTATAGATGGTCCATACTGTCTCTAAATATGGTCCGTAATGTCCATGGTCCTAAGTGTCCTGACACCTTGCTAGCTTCATTGATAGTTATTTTCATATACATGGTAACGATTTGGGTGTTTTTTGGCTGAAATTTTGCTTGTTCATTTAATTCATCATTTCACTCAGAGATTGTAATTCAGTGTTTATTACAGAGGCAAGTATACATACTCAGTCGCTGGCAGTAAATCAAAAGTAACCCAAATATCCAAGCACTCGTTACAGCCCTAGCATGGCAGCTGTTTAAGCTAGAAAACAAAGAATGAACTTACAAGAAAATTGATTGATCTGAATACACGAATGCTTGTATAAACAGTAACCTGAGCAATGATAACCTGATAGAAAATGATATAGCCTGACTTTAGTAGAATTTCATGCCAGATAATTAACAATATTCAAGAGTCTGTCTCCTATTCTAATAGATAACAAAATTAGACCAATGCATGCAATATGTTTTATTTTACAAAATGTTCTTTTATAATTTTCTGTATTTGTGCTTCTTGTTTGTTACAGGCAAGCTGTTCATTTATCTTAAAGTGATCTGCATTTTCGACCCATGTATTCCTACACTTTCGCCACTACTCAGCAGACCTCTTTGGAGATGAACAGAGCTACAAACAGATGAATACAGTGCATAGTTTAGCGTGTTAATGGTTTCATGGATTATGATATGAATGTATGGAACTACTCCTTGGACAGTTCCTACTCGTCCAGAAAGACTTATTAGGGAAATTATTAAAATGCTTTTATTGAGTGTATTGATCATTGCTAGTATTGTCTTCTATGAAAACCTTGTGGAGATTACTACATACATATCAATCATGGAAGTTTGTTGAAAGAATTGTTTAAGTTTTATCTCTAACATCCAGGTTCTCAGTAAAATTTGAAGGTGAAATATTGTTTGTATTTAAAAACTGCTTGTCTGTTAACATACTTCAAATCAACCATGACTGTTTAAAGGTATATATAGTCTTAATTTCCATCAAAATATGCTGATTTATAATTTGGAGAAAATTAGCGTGTAATGCCTTCATACAGACTTGCTCTAAAAAACTGCATTATAACTTTTCTTATCTTAGAAGTTGATTGCTCAGAACTGCAAAACAGTCCGATACAAGTATTTCCTATGGCAGCGCTAACTCGGCGCTTAGGTCAGGTATCTGTATCGGCCTTATTGCATTTGTGTTTTTTTGGAACATGTAAGAAGTGACAATGTAGTGTTTTGGAGCACATCTGTATGAAGGCATTTACCACTAGTTTTCACATATTTACGACTGTCTGTTTTGACAAAAATCAAGACTATGTACTTTTAAAAGAAATCTGTGATATGTAAACTGAATGAGTGAATTATATCAATTGGTGATAAAATAACTTAGTTTGTGCGTGTGTCCTTTTTAACAAAACTCTTGCTACCTATTCTCTCCCCTGTTTGCAGCCGTTACATGTGATTTGTTTTTAACATTCTATGTAGAACTTTGTAGTTCAATAATTAGACATTAGATTCAACACATGCTTATAAGGATTATGCATCTTAGGAATTGATGAAATTAAAAGTTCTGCAATATTATTTACTCATCTTCTTGACTTTTTACTGTGCTATTAAGGTACTTATTTGAAAATGTCATCAGTAATTCTTTGACAGCTAGCTCTGCAGTCAACATTGAACAACATAAATGACATTAACAAAACATAGGCATGGCAAACATTTAATACAATATTATTTCCATGTTACATAGAACTCAATAAATGCTGTGTCTTTTGCAGCATTGTCAGTAATCTATGAACTTTCAACTTGTTAGATGTTATTGTTAATATTTTAGATGGGATGAAAGTTAAAGTAGAAGTAATGACAATTACGAGGGCTGTTCCTGTTTTTTTTTCATTTTAACTAAAAACATGGTGGTTTGTGGAACAGTTTTGGGAGGGAAAAGCATCCTTGATATTTCTTTCTGTGATACAAAGTCACTACAAAAATATTTTAAGTGTGACAAAATATCCTAAAATTTAATATTTGTTTACAGAAATGGAAACGCTGTTAAAATTCAACATATCGTAATAATAGGTAAAATAGCTGCTGGTAAAATTCATCAAAATTGTTTCAAGAATAAATACATGTCAGCAAGTCTTTGTAATCATGGAACATGTAATCATGTATGTGTTGATACATTATTTTTCATTTTTATAGATGTGTACTTCCTTGAAGCTGCTTGTTTACAATGTGGCCTTTATCAACACCTGTATATACTGTGCATACAAACTTAAGGGGTTTCCCAAATTCTTCTAGTAGTGTATATTTTTTTCTAATAGTAGAAAGAACAAATCGAAGGAAGGTAAATGTGAATGCTTACATGGTTTGGAATTTTAGTACATGGAATTTTTCATATGTAAGTGAATGGTGTTAAATTTTACAAGAATTATTTTTAAAAGAGAAAGTTGTTCGTTCATTCTGTTACCGTTCACTATTAATACTATGAATGTTTTCAATTCTGTGGTTGAACAGCTTAGTTAACTGATAAATTATTTCTTGTTATATATCCTCTATTATTATATTTCTGTCATTTTATATTTATTTCCTACAAAATGTAGTAAGATTTTTCTCAAATTAAAAATATCTGAGAAGATCAACGTAGTGTATTTATTCTTACTGTCTGTTAGATAGCTACGAATATTTTGCTGGGTTTTATCATGGTGAACTGTACCAGCAGTGTTTTGGTTGCTCATTCCGTTCCTGCCCGATCTCATTAAATGACCAATTCTGCATTAACTTGCTGTAAGTACACTGTTGTACATGGTCCAGCTTCTAGTTTGAAGGTCATACAAGAAGATGAAGTGTTGTCCCATCAAAAACAGAAATATGTTTAAATTAACAAACAAGAAATGGGCAATGCCTACAAACCAGGTTTTCAACCTAGTTATTTGTAACCAAGGCTCTATTTGTATAATGAATACATGATGATCATCAATGCTGCAAAGGTGCAGTAGGTGATACATGCATACACACACTCACACTTAGATATATTATATATATATATATATATGCAACAACTATACACCAAGTTTGATGTCAATACACCCACACATAGTGAAGATATGAAGTGGAAACTGATTTTTAAATTTCAAGTGACCTTGGACGGAACAAACCCAAAAGCAATCCCGAGCTCTCCACATGTTCTTACTATACACCAAGTTTGATGTCAATATGATCAACAAAACTAATTATTCACTTGAAACCAAATTGCTATATTTAGTAACGGTGACCTTGACTGTTGATGGATTGAGTCCAAAAGCAATCCCAAGCAAGCTCTTGACATGTTCTAATAAACACCAAGTTTGATGTTAATTTGATCACTGAAACTGAAGTTATTTGCCAGAAACCTGCCCTGCGTTCAGTTACGGCTATCAGTGGCGAACGTTTTGTATTGTATCCCTTGCCCACCGTATCACATTGGCTGCACACGGGAACCAAATTACGAAACGTTACGAAACGATAGGGCTGATGGCCGTAACTGAACACAGGGCAAGTTTATATTTTTAGGTACGGTGCCCTTGACCTTTGGTGGAACGAACCCAAAAGCAAGCTCTCCACATGTTCTTACTATAAACCAAGTTATTCGCCGGAAACCAAATTGCTATTTTTAGTGACCTTTGACGGAACTTGTCCAAAAGCAATCCCAGGCAGCTCTCCACATGTTCTTACTATACACAAAGTTTGGTTACAATATGATCAACGGAACTAGAGTTATTCACCGGAAACCAAATTTCTATTTTTAGTAATGGTGACCTTGAGCTTTGTCGGAATGAACCCAAAATCTATCCCAAGCGAGCTCAACACAAGCTTTTACTAAACACCAAGTTTGGTTACAATATGATCAACGGAACTAGTTATTCGCCGGAAACCCCCAGTTCGACGCCCGGCCGCCTGCCCAACACACATACCATTTATAACCTGATTTTCTTTGAAAACCTGGTTAAAAATCCTGTAATAAGCCTGCAGCCATGTTAGCTCTCAAGACATGCAGCAATGTAATCAACCCTTGGAACTATAGTATGTAGTCATGTACGGCAGATCGACTTATATCCAGGAAAATAAACTGTTTCAAGTCAAACACTGCAATAAAATGTAGGTTAATGAGGGGTATAGTAGAAAGTATTGAGGCAAGTCAGATTCAGCATATCTCCAGGTTTCCTGAGCGTGTGTTCAGATTTGACTTGAGATGGGGACACCAGTTACTATGATACATAAAGGCATAACCAGGTAGGTACTAGTTTGTGTTGTCGAGAATTCAGTGGTATTTTTGTTTAAATCATAGATTGGACAAAACGCGACGCATACACAGCAAGTGATTTTTTTGGGTCAATTTTACTGCCGAATTTCGGCTGTTTCCCCTAGCAATAATGTCTCCATTTCCCCCAAAAAAGTGTCCTTTTTTCCCCAAAAAGTAAAAAACAATAACTTTTTTTAAACATCTACTGACTTTTTTACCATCCTGAAAAGAGCACTTTCAGATGAAAAGGGAAAAGTAATAATACATTCAGCAAACAAGTAATATAACCATGCTCTTATTTTCCCAAATTTGAGACATTCGCTCATATTTCCCAATTGAAAAGGTACAGGCAGTAAAATTATTTTCCAAAAAAATCGCTGACAGCAAATTTCACCATAATGAAAACAACTAATAAAATGATACATTTATTTATTCAAAATATTGCACTTGGAATGTACATACTGTAGATCAAACCTACATCAAACAATCATAATATGGGTTTCATTTACATTCATGTATGACTTGCACATAAGTTTTGAGTGTCCAGAATGTTCTAATAATGTTGAATTTGTGTACTAAATCATAATAGTAAATCGAGATAACTGAATACATAAATTTTCTAATTATCTTCCTTTGCATTTAATTTGATTTAAATGCATATTATTGGCAAGTTATTTTAGTTTTACTAAATACATCACATGCAATAAAATTATAAATTAACATCTATTGTTTTATAGACTGCGGTTATTTCGAAAATGGATTATCATATTAACTCCATATTCTGCAGTGTACCGACAATATACATATTTCAATATAAGCAATGGAAAAGAGTCATTTATGTCTTAACATTTGCAATGATTAGATAGTGAAATAACTAAATTATTCATAAAATAGTTGTGATTCAACATATAAAATCTAGCATGAAGCAAGGCATTATATTTATGCCAGATATTCAATATTTAAAATGATCTACACTTGTTTGACCATGAAAATACATCAACATGTAGTCATATAATGTAGTGTGAACGTCACAAGGTCAGGAATCATTGATCATTTTCTTTTCAAATGAATTCCTGCAAACATAAATTCATTACAGAACACGACCTCAATGTTGCAAAATGAAAAAGTATTTCCTTCCATTCTAAAGAAATCACAAGATTGTACATTTCTGCTGATTCGCAATACATTCAGTGTACTTCCAATGATTCCATCATACAAACATCACACATTTAAATGAAAACAAGCTCCCCACTGACACAGCAACAGTTTAAGAAGTTGAACATATCTTGGACAAATTTGAAAATTATTCAACAGATTATTTTCAGAGTTTACTACAAAAATATCTATATTTTATAAGCTTTAAACAGACACTTGTTTCAAATAGTTTCAAACATTGCTTGTGTTGCAATGCAGTTAGAACAACCTTTACAACGTACTCCATCAAACAGATTTATCAATGCAGAGTAGCTGTACAAATCTGTAAATTATACAGTCAAATATGTTAACAGTTCATGAAATCACTTAATAAACATGAAATAAACAACAAATTCTTAAGCAATGAACAATATATACACAGAATCAAATATCACAACAGGACCATAGTTCTATTCCTTTTGATCTTTCGGAAGTTTAGCCACTTTTGCAGTAAGCATTCGCTCTCTCTCTCTTTCTCGTTCTATTTGGTCTGCTCGTGTCAATTCTTCTTTCTGTTTCTGCTGCTGAATCTTCACTGCTCGACGCTGTAAGGAGGTCATTCAGATTATAGCAAAAACATATGACAAAAATTTAAATAATTATTTTCCTCATATTCCTATAGATACAAACTCAAATATAGTCAGACCTCGTTCATCAGGTCTGAAATTTTACTTCGAATAAAACATGGTTACAAATAGCCCATTTCAATTTGACGTGCCTAAGTAGATACAGCGGGATCTGATATTTACTTCGGATGATACTGAAGGTGATCAAATAAATGAGGTCCAACTGTACATGTGTATCTTACATTTATGAGTTACGACAATACCATAGTATTACATACCCTTTACTGCAAATGTTATCTTGACCATTGTAATAGGGGTGCGGTCTTCAACAAAACATAATTCAATTTACAATTCAACAGTCACATCAAAGAATTCAAGACATCTTCCCGAGTGTCCTTGACCTTTCCTTTTTAGAAAGGGGCTTTCAAGAATGTTAAATGATTGTCAAAGTTACATTCACAGTTAGATCAGACAGAGGTACACAATACTTAAACATGCCAGCACATGCATACTGGTACACCAAAAAGCCAACTTTCATTACTATGCTTAGCTCATCGTATGTGGGATCAAATGAATTTGGTCAAGTTTCGTCTTGCAAGTTGACCTTCAAGAAGTGGACATGACAATCATATGTGCATAGTTGCTACAACTGTTATCAATACAGTTAACATAGGTGGACTAATAGAAGCCCACTGTAACCTTGGACTTAAAGCAGGTTATATGGTTCTTGTACACACAACACATCATTTCTTACAGTGGTTATTTGAGCCTAGGCATCTCTAAACCACATCTTGTACTACCAAGTTCTATATCAGACGACATTTTCTCAACATATATTATTAACATAGTCTGGCATGGACATACAAACGCAGACCTGTATGTCCTTACACAATATGACATTAAGGGCATAAAATATCAATTCTATACACAGGATAAATTACCTTTAACTTCGCTGATTTTTCTGTTAAGGCATTCATTTCACGTTTTAAATTCACTAATTTTGTATGATATCTTCTAGCTTCTTGCATCTGGAAACAATGAAATAAAACACATCATAAAATGTGTTGATTATGCTTGACAACTTAATGAACAATTGATGCATTCATTACTTTATAAATGATAGAATCAACATTGTCCAGTACTTGTGATTTTCTAAGCATATAATCACCACAGGAGATTGTCACGAGTTCTTTCCCTTTATCCCTTCATATGCTATAGACGGGATAAGAATATATAGTACTACATGTATATATACTGTAAAAGGGATAAAGTTATACTGGTATTTCAATATAACAAGGCATATAAATTACATTAGCCAGTCACATGTTCTTCATAGCAAAATGAAATAGTTTATATGTAAATATAGGAATGCACTGTAATACTCGCACCAGTTTTTCATGATTAAACTATGGTCTCGATACCTTTAAATGATCTATCTTAAGATATCTATCTAAGTGAATGAAATTAAACACTCGACAAGAACAGATGACCACACAACATTCATGTTTTTCCCACAAACCATTATCTGTAATCATCTTACCATATCTACAAGTCCCTTCATTGCAGTAGAATCTGTAAATTTAGAATTTTCTTGTTGTACAGTTTCTATAAGTACTTCCTGGTTATGCCTGAAAAAAGTCATTACATGATCAGAATTTATTTTGAGCTGTTTTTATAGCCGTTATTTGGCTACCGTATATTCCCAATGCCAAAAATTATATATTTTCCCCAATTTGAATGTAAAAGTTCCTCATAAATCTGAAGAAATTTTTTTGGTTCAATTTAGCCAAAAATTGAAATAGTTAGAGACTTTTATCTCACAGGCAGTTTATATAAATAGCAAAATGTTGATTAATTAACCACTAATGTACATAGTTTTATTCTTAAATTTTTGCTGTAATTTCTAGATATTTTCACCAATTTCTAAGTTTAACACAAAAAAGTTTCCAATTTGAAGCGTATAGGTCATCTTCCCAAAATAGTCAAAATAATCGCTGATAATTGACCCTAGATAGAAGTAAAGTAATACAGTCTAAAATCATTCAATGAATTATTCACTCAGAACATTCACATGAAATTTGATAAAGAAATCAATGCATCAAATACACAACTATACTGTGTGATATTGCGAATTAAAACATTTCTTCTTCTTTAAAAAGGCTTTTTAAGCTGAAATATCAATACATGTATACCCTTAAAATGATAAGAAAGACAACACACAAACTAGAACTCGGACCAAACAAAACAATATTTTAAAACAGCTTTCACTCAGTTTATGTTTTTGATGCCCAAAACATATCACGGAACAAGTGGGAGATTGTCAGGCTAATATAGAATGAGTGCATAGTATCTTAGAAGCATTCTAAATCAGGGTTTTCCCTAAGATTTTTTTGTTGGGGGGCCCAGGATCCACATGGTTTGCATCTTGGGGGTCCCTGAAAATTTTAGGGGTCCCAATTAAAATATTTGTCCAAGGTCTTCTGTGGCTTTTAACCAGCCGTTGTGTTGTCAAAATAAACAGACGCTTGATAAATGCATACCTGATAGAAATGTACCCTAAGGAGGAAACGCTTGTTTCTGCTAGTTAAATCATATCAAAGCGTCGCTCTGAGACAGATTATTTAAAAAATTATTGGAAACATACTTTTAGGGTCCCGAGGACGCACAGTAGTCTGCAAATGCGCGTCCCAGAGGAAAAAGTTGCGTTAGAGACGCAGGTTTTTTGCATCTGGGAAAACCCTGCTTAATGAAAAGATACATAGATATGACACATCAAATACATACAGCATTTCATTAAGGGATCCCTTTGATTTCTGTAGGTTAGGAAGAAACATTTCTAGTACACCATTTGTTAACTTTTCTACAGCAGCTGCATCAACTTCTATCTGATCTTCATCTTCTACTTCTTCAGGATCGTCTTTATCTATAATACATTCCTTACACATTATGTTCATAGTTGCAATCAGCATATAGTTATATAATGTTATTGACCTTGACAATAAACATACATAATAAACATACCTACGCATTGGCAAAAACAAGAAGTATGTACAGTAAAACCTCACTTAAAGATGACCTCAAAATTAAGACCACACTTTTCAAATCCATTTCACTGTTCCACGTTATTCAACCTTCATATTAAGACCACATCAATATCAAGACTTCTTTTCAAGGGTCCCAAGGATGGTCTTATTATTTAGGTTTTACTGCACACTGATACTTAATAATCAAATACCAATACTAAAACATGCCATTGCCGGCCACTGTCATGTGCAGTTGTGAGAAAATGATATCCTTTGACTATGTTACAAATTGAACAGGTGGATCCCGTAATATTTGCCACCACAGACAGAAAAAATGTTTTAGAATTGGTTGGATATTCTGATAAATCAACATGTATACTACATATTAACAGAGTCAACAAACTCCTTTTTACCTTTGGACCTACGGAGTTATTTCTGCAAGGAGTGAACACATAGTTTTGACTACATGTACACTGTGGGAAGCGATGCATTTGGATGCATACATGTATCATCATTTGTGTAATTTGACAAAATACTGGCTTACTTCATGAACTAATATTCATAATTGTCACAAAAACAACAGGTCACAAGTTTGATATATATATGTATCATTTGAGTCCCGTCATACATACCTGTACTTTCAATATTATCAGAAGTAGCAGCAGTATCAACAGAGACCTCTGAAGATTCCAGCTCACTTATTTCTGGCTGGCTTTCACTTTCCAAACATTCTGGTTCTTCCTTCTGTGTTTCAGATTCTTCTGTGGTTTCACCAGTACCCTCCACACTGGGATTCGCTGTTTCGTTATCCTCAGCTTTCTCGTGATCTTCCATCTACAGTTAAATTCCAATTAATTATAGATATAAATACACATGGTATCCGAGTTCTCATGAACAGAAATATTGCATTCTAATTACATGTAATAACCGGACGGCAGTCTTACCGCATATCACTACAGTTAGTTTGTACGAACTATGTATATCCGAATTCTATAACACTATTTCACCCAGCATTTTGGGGAAATGTAAAAGTTGTCACGAATTTTTGGCAAGTTGAAACAGAGAACTAAAATTATATTCATAGATTTCGAATTTCTGATCATTAATTAATCAAGCATTTATATAAACAACGCACAAACCTTTTAGGGGTCCTTTTTGGGTCTGCATTAATTCTCCCCTATTGAATGTACGCACGCATTGAACGTACGATAAATAATTCATGATGGGGCGGTGAGAGCAGAATGGAGGCGTGGCTTATGTGGATAATCGTTGATGTCCCCCATTGTATTATATAGTGTATTCTAGATTTAAACAAAAGTTTTCTCTCATTTTATCACTAAATATGTCCGTGAATGTATCTACTTTATATCAACTCGTATAATGATGTTGTTAACCCGTGTCTTTATATGATAATAACAATCAATAACAAAGATATGTTGTCATAAATATAACTGCACTGAACAAAATTTCTAAACGTCCACTTGGTATTTTATCGAAACATAAGAACAGAAACATATACATGTACACAAATACGTTTGATGCATTTTATTTCAAACATTTTCAGAAAGTGTCATTTTATTTAAAAACGTAATTCATTTAAAACAAGAATGCTGTGTACTTATAAAACAGTAGCTGTACATGAAATAGCTTCACTCTTTCGTCTTAATAATGAAGATACTAGAACAATACTGTTTGGGACCATATTTTCATTGGTTATGTATTATACAACAGTGGTGTTAAGTATAGTACGGCCAAGATCTGAAGGCACAATAACATTGACAAAACGTCATTGGTTGGATCAGTCCATATCAAATTGCAGGTTACTTTAATGATCATGATCCTATTGGCGCATTTTCTGATTTTGAAAAATAACACATAAATGCAAATATCTATATGAAATCAGTATTATTACATAGTGTAATGGATACGTATCAGAATCTCAACGCAGGCTATCCGGGTGCGAACACTAACATTTATAGTTTTCATTAATTATTTTTTCACGAAATGTTTGTGGTTGACTTGTATCGCAGCATACTGAATAACTGCATCATGTATGTGTTAACATTAAACTGTTTTGGCAGAAAAGATTGAAACGTGTTTCGTGTTGTCGCAGCAAGACAGAGACATTATCTCAAAAGATCACGACTTCTGTGTACAACAGGCTTCTGCGAAGCCTGTGATTTCTTTGTCTTGCCCAACAAAAAGAACTACAATGACTGGGGTGTCAGAAAGGACGGTGTCGCGAGTTGAAAGACAGGCAGTGAAAAACGTTTCAAGAAAAATAAGAAGTAACAAGTAACATATCACTTGATTGCTTTGATCTCGCTGTGGCTCGCAGATGATATGACGATTCATCAGCCTATATCTTAATAAGTCCATCACATGCAGGCACTGCTGATGAGCCATGCTAAACTGTATATATACTGTATAAATATTGCTCAATATTGCTATGCTTATATATATATGCGTGATATTGAACATTATATAGATATATTCCGATAAAGTTTATGAAAATATAATACGGTATGCTACAATTTAATGTTAACGCGGGTGAGACTGAAATCCGGGATCCGTGATCCGGGATTTTCCCGGATCGATTTTTAAAAATTGTTCGAGTGGAACATATATGTTAACTGAATGGGGTGTGAACGATAAACAATCTAATTTTGTGAAATAAATAAAATTTGGATGCTTGTTAATGGGACGTTATTTTAAGAATGTAACATAAGTTAATTGAAAGGCTGTGAACGATAAACTTTTAAGTTTGCGAAATAAATATAATTTGAGTTCTTTTTGTGTGTGCATTGTTTTAGCAATAAAGATTTTAACTGGTTTATATTGATAAAACTTACGCTTTAGTTTAAGTTATGCAGACTGTTTGGTACTTAAATTGCATCAGGGCTAGTAGATCTAGTATCTTATAAGAAATCCGTGATCCGGGATCGATTTTTAAAATTGTTAGAGTGGAACATATGTTAACTGACTTGGGATGTGAACAATAAACAATTTAAGTTTGTGAAATAAATATAATTTGGATGCTTTTTATATTGTTAAAGTGAAGTTATTTTAAGATTGTAACATATGTTAATTGAAGGGTGTGAACGAATGTTCCATACTTAGAATAATACAACCCGGGTCCCGGCTATCCGTTATTGACCGTTGATAACTACGATATAGTCCAAAATATCGATCCCGGATTTTCCCACCGAAGTCCCGGATTTTAAATATAATTTGAATGTTTTTTATATTGTTAATGGGTCGTTAGTTTAAGAATGTAACAAATGTTAATTGAAGGGTGTGAAGGAATGTTTGCTTTAAGTCACACGATTATAGTTTGAATTAATTTTTTATCTTAATAATTTGGGTACACGGTAGTCTTATAATATTCGTTTATAACATACTTAGTATAATACATCCCGGGTTACGGTTATTTGTTATAGACCGTTGATAACTACGATATAGTCCAAAATATTGATCCCGGATTTTCCGACCAAAGTCCCGGATTTTAAATATAATTTGGATGCTTATTATATTGTTAATGGGACATTATTTTAAGAATGTAACATATGCTAATTGAAGGGCGTGAACGAATGTTTCCTTTAAGTCACACGATTATAGTCTAAATTAAATTTTATCTTAATAATTTGGCTACACGGTTACTTATAATATTCCTTTATAACATACTTAGTATAATACAACCCGGGTCCCGGCTATTCGTTATTGACTGTTGATAACTACGATATAGTCCAAAATATCGATCCCGGATTAATTCATTAATTTTATATTCAATTATTTTATTCTTTAAATGCGTGCACTAATTGAATTCTGAAAGCTTCAAAGTAATAAAACTGAAAGAAATGTAAACTAAAAAGCTTAGATATTAATGTCATACGCTAGTATCTGGGACCAATATATACATATTGGTCCCAGCTAGTATGATACTGAATTCATTATAAAAACCGCGAAATGCAGTAAAATTTCAACAATAAAAGAGTCAGCAATCGAAATATTTCCAAACGGCACGTAATAAATATATTTAAGATTATTTTGAATATTCATTTAACAAACGAAATTAAGGGCGAATTTGTTTGTACCAAACCGGTTTGAATCCAAAACTGGTTCGTCAAAACTTTTTATTTGTTTTAACTAACTGGTTTCAAACTAAAACAAGTTTTAAACTGGTTAATCAAACTGACCGAACTACCTCCAAGTGTGTTTTTTCTGGTTTAATTTATCCGAATAATCGTATACTAGTTAAACAAAATGGTGGACTGATTTTATGGCGGGTGACCGTGCCACTCATATGTGGGGCAATGTTTAACAATAAATGTTTCTTTGCTACATGGGAACCTGGCTTTAAAATTGTTTACTCTGTTACGTTGCAAAACAGACGTTTTAAAGTTCTTAACTCCGATTTTCTTATCACGCAACAATCTGTCTGCAATCTCGCATAATCAAAATCACGTGGGCCATTTTTCATCGACTAAACCATCTGTTTGTTTGCAGACCAATCTTAATCTTAACTGGTTTAAGTTTTTCAACCAAACTACAACAAAACTGAAACCTCAAACCTGAACCAGGTTTTGCAAAACAAATTCGCCCTAATATGATATGAAATCTCAGACCAAACGAAAGAACCGTATGCAAACACGGACCTATAGGTCCGTGATGCAAATAAAAGCATTCATTATGAATAAATGATTGATAAATCGATGCAATTAAAAATTAACATTATATTTCTTAAAATTAAAGTGTGCAAGGTATAACAAAAATAAAATCGCACTTAAGGGGATTGTAAAAAGGCAATTACAATTAATTAAATTTTTGCCAACTTTTTTTATACTATAGCCTTTTCTTTTCATGGCCTAAATTTGACTAGAGAACAGTTTTGTGATTCATATTCATTTATTTCATGAAAGAATAACATACTTAGAATAATACATCCCGGTCCCGGTTATTGACCGTTGATAACTACGATATAGTTCAATTTATCGATCCCGGATTTTCCCAACGAAGTCCCGAATTTTCTTAAAGTCCCGGATTTTAGTCCCACCCTGTTAACGCCCACCTAATGAATTATTCATCGTACATTCAATGCGGAGAATTAATGTCTACAAAATCAGTGTCGTTCAGACGCCCGCATGTATTTGACTTATGTACACACACCGATAGTAATTATTGGAGTGAAAACTGAAAAGTGTGGCATACATAATTTAGGTATGTTTTAGTCTCATGGACGCATAATAATTATTCAAAAGAAGCCCTTCTATTATAGTAAATCAACAAAAGCATTTCAACATCTTCTTACTTGTCAAAGGTCGTTTCATCTGTATCACCGAGAAGCATTTGTTCAATTTGGCAGGTATTCGGATAACCTGTTTCGGATACGTATTTCAGCTAGGACATTTCTCTATTCAAATAATTTATGAAAGAGTTTAATCAAGAACTTGTATGTCTTTATGTTAACTTATTGTAAAAGCCATTTGTCCAACCCACATGTACTTGAAACAAACTAATCAAATTTCTGATTGTTGGGAGTATTGTGTAGATGTAGCCTCCCAGTCATAATCAAATTTCTGATTGTTGGGAGTATTGTGTAGATGTAGCCTCCCAGTCATAATCAAATTTCTGATTGTTGGGAGTATCGTGTAGATGTAGCCTCCCAGTCATAATCAAATTTCTGATTGTTGGGCGTATCATGTAGATGTAGCCTCCCAGTCATAATCAAATTTCTGATTGTTGGGAGTATCATGTAGATGTAGCCTCCCAGTCATAATCAAATTTCTGATTGTTGGGCGTATCATGTAGATGTAGCCTCCCAGTCATAATCAAATTTCTGATTGTTGGGAGTATCGTGTAGATGTAGCCTCCCAGTCATAATCAAATTTCTGATTGTTGGGAGTATCGTGTAGATGTAGCCTCCCAGTCATAATCAAATTTCTGATTGTTGGGAGTATCATGTAGATGAACTATGTTAATGTTCTATATGGCCTATTTACTATTCTTATTATAGCAAATAGGCCATACAGAACATTAAAATAGTTTGTTTCAAGTAGCTGTGGTCCAACCACTGAATTAGATAGACATGGAATTGAAACACCTCATCAGCCAGCATGCCAATATTGATTATTCCGTTCTGTAGCATTGTCTGCTGATAACAGTTGACACTCTGTGTCTGCCATAATATTCCTTTGAAAATATTGTTCATGACTTTTCTGACTTTGTTTACCAATACATGCAACAAGTTGAACAACGGACGTACAAGATTACTTCTAACCATAGTACTCATCTATTGAATAGCTTAACATTTAGTTGAGGTTCTGTGATTGTTTTATTATTATTTTTCTTTCAGTGACATATCTCCATAAACATGTTGGTTCTCAGACTAGCCTGTCGTTCTGTCCTCCAGACACAAAATGTCTCAAATATCAGCAAGCATTTGACTCAAAGCCACAGCATTTTTCATCTTGGATGTGAAACCAAAAATATTGCAGCAACTGATTTTTGCAGTCATCGATGCATTTGGCAAAATCAACAATATGGAGTCAACGTTGCAAGTCTTAGTTACAGGACTTTCTCCAGTGAAGCGACTGATGCAGATGAACAGATAAAGAAAGACAAATATGAGCAGGTAAAGAAAGCGGAAGATGAGGAAGCTGATTCACCTACAGAAATTTATAGATTTTCAAGAATTAATTTGGCCAGATTTTTGTCGCGTTTGAAAATATATCAAACTGCTGGAGCAATTCCACTTGTATCAATATTAGCTATGAAGTATGCTGAAGGAACTATGCCTTATTTGGACATGGTTAATGTATTAGCACTTTATTGTACAGCCACATCTGTGTTGTATCTTCTTAGTATTTTAATTACTAAATTAATGTGTATTTTGAAGTATGACGAAGCTACACAAACAGTTCACATATCTCATCTTACGTACTGGGGAAATAGAAGAGACATAAGCGTTCCAGTTTCAAACATTGTACCTTTTTCTGATTCGAATCGAAAGCAAAATGAGACATTTGTAAAAATTGAAACTTATGATAACAGCGAGTCTTTTCTACTGTTTATGGAACGAAATCCACAACATGTCAAAGATAATATTATGAATATATTAGGATAATGTGTGAAGTGCGACTTATTTTATTCTGATTTTATAATATTGAAGTGTCAAATAAATCATTATATTCACTGATTGTTTGCTGCTATTTTTTCCAGTTGAAGAAGGATGCTAACTTTCTAGTTATTTAATACATGAATTTCATATAAAGTTATAATACATTCAGTTAAGTTCCAACTTTTGAAATTACTAGAGTAACTTACTACTTTGAAATATATTGCATTACAACATCTGCCTTCGTAGCATTTGCTATGAAATTCTGGCTAGGTGAACTTGCAAATGATGAAAGCATACAATTGTACATTTTAAAAAAGAGCAAATACTGCTGTTATTTATATAGAAATTTTACTCAGATTTAAAATGGAAATAAACCATTTATTAAACTCAAGACAACAATACAATGGGAATGCCATTGAACACAAATTGTATTTGTATAATAACACAATAGATAGTTCCCAAATCTACAATATTGATCTCCCTTGTTCTAAATAATCAGCCATTTTAATAGGCAAAACTGAAAAGCCCTTATAGGAGTAATTTCCAAATATGAGATAATTAAATTTTTTAATAAAATACCAAGAGAATTTGCATGTGATAACCACTTTTCCTTCAACTTGCTGAACAAACTGCCCACTGAGCATAATAATAAGTTATTTTTTTATATCTGATTAGTTTATCATTGTTTACATTATATTCCCTATACCCCTTAAGTACATTTGCCTATCAATATATCTGACAATTCAGAACAAGGGAGGTAAATATTGTAAATGTATGAACTATCTATTGCAAACTAGAGCTACCAATGAAACTGATTAACAGATACAAGTCTAGCATTCTGTTTTCTGCGTTGAGTACATTATGGAGTAGACAACTTTTGCTGGTTACCACTATATTTCATGATTTTCCCAATAATTTCTCTATCTTTCTATACATTTTCAAGAAGTTTGCTGTAAATTTCTGTCAATCTGACTATAATCGTCAATCATCCAAACACCGTTGTCTTGCATAAGTTGATGAAGCATCTTATGTTCAGTAAGACAACAGTTGAATAATTTGTCTTGCTCTTTCCATCATCTTGGCACTAGACTCTGTGAACAAATTATAAACCATATATAAATAAAGAGTATCAGGATAGCATAAACTAAATTCTCTTTCCCAAGTCTGCACTTTAACCTTATTGAAAAAACCAAAGCTTATCAGGTAGGTTGGCAAAAAAAGGATACTAACTGAACAAATAAACAAAATTAAATACAAATAACAGTAATACCTTGATAATTAGACCACCTTCGGGACGCTTAAAAATTGGTCATAATATTGAGCTTGAATAAAGAGCAAAACAGTAAAAATGGAATTGAAGATTGTGTTCTTAATTTTGAGGTGGTCTTTAAGTGAGGTTTTACTGTTTACAAAACCTGCCAAAATGTAAAATAAACTTGGAGATATGTTTCAAGATAAATTATATATTTTATTGTATAGCAAAACTTGTAACTCAATAACTCAAAAAAAAAATGCAAGTTATTTGCAGCATCTTATATATACATGTACATATTTTGAAAAAATAAAGTTTAAAAAAAACTAAATACATGTAATACACAAAAGCCACTTACCATCAATTTCTTCATCCTCTGCTTTCTCAATTATCTGCTCAGCTTCTGTCACAGTTACTTCCCTAGACTTTCCCTTTAATCCCTCCAAGTAACTCAACAATATTGGAAAGTACTCATCAGTGAGCTGAAAAAATATTGTATATACATGTACATGTATATTATATGTCATAATAACTATACGTCAAATAAATTCGTAAAAATACCTCCTGCAGCATTGTTTCTCAGTTCCGGGTTCATTTTTAAAGATAGTATTGGACTTTGGATCAAAATATTTAAAGACATTCAATATGAAAGGAATTGCATTGCCTTTGACACACCAGACAACAGTACATGTAGATGGGATTCATCCGAAAAATGAAATAACAGTTCACTGGAATAAAACGTGGTTAAATTCAAAGAAAAGTCAAATAATTATACTGAACATCAAATAATTAGCAACACCCATAAATAAGCATAATTTTTCTACTAGATGTTTGAGTCTGTCAGTACCATACAATACTTGAAATTCTTAGTTTTCTTAATCTTTGTATCAGATGTCATCACATAATAGATGTTCTAATTTTTATTTCATTCCTGGTGTTCAGTTGGAAGTTATTCTACTTCACAATAAATCAATTACCGGTAATGTACAGGGAGGTAATGTGAAGAACTCTGAATTTTGACATTTGATTATCTGAACCTGCTGCAAAACTGTGGGTTCTTTTTACAGAGGTATACCGCTACATAATCATACTTTCAATTGTCTTGAAAGTAAGTCACTTTTTTACCCAAAAAGCTGTTTTACACATCTATAGGGCCATAATTAGGGTCAGTATCACTATAACTAAACTGAAATGTTTGTGAAGTCAAAATGTTTGCTTATCATTTTGTAATCGGTTCAGAGATTATAATTCAATTTAGCACTACATGTATTATGACATTTTGAATCACAAACTAATTTACAAAACCTTTGACATTCCGAGCATATAAGCAACTTACTTGGTCCATGTCATACATATTATGTAGTAGCCAAACTTGTCTAACTTTGGTAAATTTCCAGCCTTCCTTTTTTTCCTTCCAGTGATTTAAATATTCTATGGCTGACATTTTGGCAGTCCCGGCCCTTTCCTTATTCTCTTGTTTCACCTGTTCTTTCTTTTCTTTCTTTTGTTTCTTTTTTTCTTGCTTTTTCTTTCTAATTTCAGCCTTTTCAGGATCTTCTTTATCATCATCAACATCATCAGTTACATTTTCATTGTCAACTACATCATTAGACACTTTATTAGATTTATCGGCAGATTTGCTATTTTTTGAAGCTTCTTGGCTATCTAATTCGGTGGTAGCTTCATTTAACTCTTCAGAGAGACTGTCCTTGTTTGGAATGTCACTTGAAACACCATCTTCTTTTGAAGTCTTTTCAGCTGACTTTCTTTCCTGGATTATTCTTAATTTCTCACTAAGTATTTCCTGCATGCTTTGAGGTTTTCTTTCCGTAGGAGTAGCTTTCTTCTTTGTCTTCTCATTTCTTTTGTTTTTAAAGTTTTTATTACTTTTATTGTCTATAAACTTGCTTTTATCTTTCTGAACAAAATTTTTGTTTTGCTTTCTGTGCACACTGTCTTTTGCACCCATTTTCTTATGTTTCTTCATTTGGTTTTCACCTGAATCATCTGTTTTTCTTTTCCCCATAATCAATTGTGTAATTGATATTTATCTGAAATATATAAGAAAATATTTCTAAGTTATAATAATAAACGGTTAATACATGTATGTACTGTACTCTGTAGTCTAACTCCTGATTTGAAGAATGTTGTGAATTCAAGCCGCACATGTATAGAGGCATTCAATCACAGACTTCACAATCCCTGAACTAGGCATGAGTTCTGCCGTGCGTTCGGTTAAGGCTAACACTCACACAAGTTAAGAAACTGCAACCGAACGCTCTGTTTGCATAAAAAGTATGCGCTCCTCGCTAGCTACCTCGGAGATGCTCGAGCGAGTGGGCGCACAGTGGGCGCGTACTTTTTGGCAAACAGAGCGTTTGGTTGCAAAATGCGTGCACAGTTTCTTAACTCGTGCGAGTGTTAGCCTTAACCGAACGCACGGCTGGTTAGTAACGCAGTAAGCAGTCATCGTGAGATTAGTATAAGTTGTAAGAATTTGTTTCATCAGCAATGTAAAATAAGAAATTAGAACAATAAAAAAATGTTAATTCTAATTATTATACAATATATCCGCTACTTTACAATCAATACTATATCTGCTTACTAACATTTACAATCAATAACATACTTCATATCTAAAATATCTAAAGCATTACACTCTAAAGAATGCAATACGAATCGAAGAGACAAGTTGACCGAAATAATCGTACATCCGAAATATGGTTACTTACTATTCCTCTCCAAATTAATAAAATAATGAAAATTATAACTTACATGTATATTTGGAACAATATTATATGTCAGGCGACAGTAAATGTGAACAAAAATTGCCCAAAAAGACGTTCGTTGTACAGAAATCACGATCAACAATAGTCAGAATACCACGAACACATGTTTGTATTAGAGTTACTTCCCTTGATATCAATGTAAACAAGCTAGCGCACTTTAACTCAGGGGACGGAAGTGAGTAGGAATATAACAGCTGACGATATTACACGGTAGTGTACAGTAGGCAGAGATAAACGGTGCAACATACAATATATCCAACGAACAATTATATCTAGGTCCATTTTCGAAATTTGATAAGATACCAACCATCATGCAACAAACAGTAGTCCAAACACCAGCAAATTTACGTTTTAAGTTACGACCACATAAGTTACATAATGTCATTGTATAACTTCTGGTATAATCCGTATGAATGGATGCAATAAACAGCAACCTGCGGCAAAATTGAGAAAACTAGTGATTTTCACATGAAAAGGAGACGCACTTCTCATAAATTGATATAGCAAATACATCAAATTAATACACTTTAGGTTTTAGAAAGTTGTACTAAATCTCAAAAATCTAAGCACGGACCCGGTACCCCACGGACCTATATAGGTCGGTAGGTCCGTGATCTAAGTTATCAAAACTATTCAGAATGAGCCATATATTTGTATTGTCGGGCAGTATTTATCTGTCGCTCATCATGCTCGTGTATGCATACGCAGGTGCATCCCTTCCAAACTGGTGATAAATTGGTAGTTACCAAAGGTGTTCGTTAATCCTATTAAACAATTACCTTCAATCAACATGTTCAAGCGAGGTTGACCTCCAAGTGGACCAATAGGAAAAACTGAAACAATATTGACGATTTTGAGACCACCCCTAGCGCCTTAATGAGGAAGTGTGAACCCTTAGCACCTTAAAGGGGAATTGTGACACCCTAGCTGTGACCGGGTATATCCACGTAAAAGGTATGACTTAATTGTACTTATTAAAGATAAAAATCAATATCGGCTAACTTCGAGGTTGACCGTTTGTGACCTCTAAGTGGACACAAGAATTTAAAAAACTTACATGATATTGAAGATTCTGAGACTACCCCTAGCGCCTTAACGAGGAAGTGTGAAAGTATACATGTATGAAAGTACTTCGGCACGTTTGCAGTACATAGCCCATAGTTAACGTCCAACTAATTGTACGCTACTACAAATGGCGTAAATGCGGATTGGTTTAGATGTTCGTGATGTCCGCTACTAATGTCCGCCAAATTGTTGATAACATATACACGGGCATTCACTTGTTGTGTGACATTTCTTTATATTAAGCACGAATAATGACATTCTCTAGGCTTATTCCAGCGTTTCATAGTTCAGAAGTTTCTATGGAAAAAATTAGTGCTATAGTAACCGTACAACTACTTATTTCGGATATCACAATCGGTGAGATGTCTTTCAGTAAACATGTCCTCTGTAATGAACAATCGCAGGGAAAACAAAATCAGTTTTATTCCAGTCATGTTATAGAAGCTGAGAAATAGTTAGTGCCGTTTTGTACTTTAGGATTGACAGATTTACAGATTTGGTAAATGTTCGATTGTTAGAAATATAGGCAGTGGCTAGCCTGTCCTGTATCATTTTGGCATCTGGTACATGATGTCACGGACGTATGATCTGATTATAGATGCTTATAAATATGTGTTATAATCGTTGAGAATATAGCAGTAAATTGATGCAACTCGCGTTATTTTTTATTGACTTTGTACCACAACAAATTGAACAACAATTTCGTAGAAAATGCTGTGAACAAAACATTGACAGAACAAATACAGTCAATCTTGCTTATGCGGCCATTTGCGGTAAGCAACCACTTGGAAACCTCCAGACAATTTTCGCTATATCTTTACGTTTTGCTAAGTGACTTTTGTTAACGCGGTCACTCAAAGTCTGGTTTTTTCAGTCATCTTTTTCCTTTAAACAACTACTAATTCATAATTGACTGCAAATTAATTTATAAAGATTAAGCTTAGTGTGTGCATGTATGTTTTATTAGAAGACATCTTTCATAAGATCTGGTGAATATTTGTTTAACAAATTGAAGAATAAAACTGTTTGTATTGTCCAATCATGTATTGTATTTTTAACAAGTTGAAGCACATTTAAAGTATAAATGTATGTATAGTACATGTAGCAGACTAGAAAATATTGAAACCCGATATCTTACCTGGAACCAAGCTTTGTATTAAAAGACCGTTTCATGAAGAGACCACTTTTTGTCTGACCCTTTGGCGGTCTCTTATTACAAGATTGACTGTACAGCATGTGTAGTTGTGCACCTGGGGTTTCATGTTTGGCTGTGCCCAGTAAGTACAAAGTTATGGCCCTAGTTAAAATATAGCCTACAGAGTATGCAGTTTTGTGACGCGCATATCTCAAAAAGTATAAGGGCTAGAGTATATAGTGCGAAGTTATGGCCCTTGACTTATCACCATAATCAGTGGCGTTGTTCTCTTGGTAATTTTGATACCCATTCACAAACTATGAGCAGAATAATAGCATTTGCCTTTGTGACAAGGGCTGCAAGTGGGGGCATCTGTGTCCTATGGATACATTTCTAGTTGTACTTCTTTCTTATTACATGTACCTGGTTTATGTTTATGACCGAGTATTGAACTATGTTAAAGTCGAAATTTGTTAATGACTAACATGAATTGTTAAATACCTGTAGATTTATTTGTATCTTTTAAGGTTATCAGAATTCAAACAAAGGACTCTGCACTAAAATCCAGAGTTACTATCAAGACTATTTCATGATGTCAATGAAGTTTTGTTAACTCTACTGATATGGAATCTGATGTTAGTATAAATTACAAAATGGATGACAGAAGGTACTTATTTGGTGAGGATTGTAAGGGTGCACATGCCGGTGCTGACCATATACCATTCAGTTGTAATAATGATGTGGCCTCTGACCATTGTATCGTGAGTGACAGATTGCTGGTAACCAACAGCTACAACCATGGAAATTCAAATAGTTCTACCACTGAAATGCGTAAACAAAAAACCACTGTTATCCTGACTGATAATGCTAGAACTGCAGACTTTGGAAATTACAATGCTTGCTTTAAGAGGCCAAAACGCATAAATCTTGATGAAAATCAAATTGACACTGGTACAAACCAAGGCAAGGGTTTGTGCAATTTTGAAAAACAAAATTCCTGTAACCAGGGCGTTTCAGATATTGTGAAATGTAATAAACCGTCTGCTAACACAGCAAACACAATTTACCAAAATCACCTGATAAACAAGATAAACAATGATAAAGATATACCAATTCAAAGTGCCACTGATGCTCAGAATGTGCCAAAGGTGCCTGAAAACTTCAATTGTGCTAGTGATAAATTTGAAAGAAAATGTGATAATGATGAAAGTTTAGAGACTGAAAGGAAGCAAAAGATTACTACAAGTAGACCCAAGAGAAAGATAAGTGAAGTTCTTTATACTGAAACTTTACTTTCAGGAATTCACTCTTGTATGCCCAAAATGGAGGGCAAATGCAAAAAGAATAAAATAAAAAAGTCAACCAAGAAAGTTGGCCATTGTCACAGCAGGAAACTTTTTAGTACGGCTCATTTCAATGAAATGTTCACAGGTTTTCACAAATTGCAGAAGATGGGAAAATATTGTGATGTTAGACTTTGCACTGATGAAGGTAGCATTTTGGTTCATTCCCTTGTGATAGTAACTGCAAGTCCATATTTTCTTAAACAATTTAAAAGTCTCACAAAAATTTATTCTGACATTGAGCCTGTCAAAAGTTTGACATTTACGGATATCCCTTATTGGGCTATGGAAAAAATTGTGACATTTTTGTATTCTGGTGAAACTGAAATTGATGAAGAACAGGTTGAAGAGTTTAATAAGCATTGCTTTACTTTAGGTATAACTGGATTTGAATGGAAAACTATTTCAAAACTTACTCATAGTAAGATTGATGACTCAGAAACAAAATGTTTTGAGAAAAAGGTAAAGAAAACAAAACATAACGGTGCTAAGAATGAAGACAAAGTAGTTGATAATGATAAACAGACAAAGAAATCTAAGAAAAGGAAACTTAATGATGCACAGTGTTCTGAAAAGAAAGCTAAGAAATCAAAAAAGGTAAAAACATCAGACAAAGAAATGGATGCAAATATTGTTGTTAAAGTGGAAACGTCTGTGAATGAATTTGAAGTATTAGATAAAGAAGAGAAAAATAATAATGACAATAATGATAGTTGTTACAGCACAGCATATGATGTAGATGGTATTGGTTATGAGAGTGATGCTGAAGCCAAAGAGTTAATTGAAACTGGAGATGTCACTGATTCTTACTGTGAAAATGACATTATTGAAACCAACAGAGAAGAAGTGAAAACCAAAGATGTGAGTGATGAAATTCCTACTAAACCTTTTGATGAAGAGGCAATGAAAGATGGTGGAATTTGTGATAAGTGTGGAAGAAGTTTTTTCTTTCAATCTGAACTTGCGGGACATAAGAAGAGATGCATTGGGAAGAATAATAGACAGAGAAAGAAATGTGTTGCTTGTAATGGGAACTTTGATAGTACTGAGGAATATATGGCACATAGAAATACTGATAAAAAATGTTTGGCTCTGAGACAAGAGAAAATTGCGAAAAGAAAGGAGAGGAGATTAGAATCAAGGAGAAAGTTTTCATGTTGTGTTTGTCCTAGAAGATTCAAACGTATCGTTGACACGATTGAGCATGAATTCACTGCCCATGAAATAAAGTATGACAAGGCACAGTGGCCAGACTTGTATTGTGAGGTTTGTATTAATGATTCAGTTAAAACTTGTTATATTTCTTGGACATGGTCCAAAATATGATGTCCAGGAATTTTGGTTACATCTTGAAAATCTTGGTGTCCAAAGTTTTTATGTTCTTGAATGCCTCCCAACAACATTGGTTATTACATAGTTATTATTATAAAATATATTTGTTTCAATGAAGACGAGATACAAAAAGAACATATATAGTCAGAACTGGAATGGAAAAAGCATTTTAATTTTTTGAAGATGTAACAAGGACACGAAAAGTTAACATTAAATTTTCAAATTCAAACCTCTCTATTTTGAGAAGAAAACAGTTTTTTTGGCTAGTTTCTTAAACCTGTTCAGGTGTTTGAATTATTAGCATAACATCCCCTGGCACTAGAATAATGCACAACATGTAAAGGGAAAGTGTTTTTAGAGATGTAACATATATTCCTGTCTTTTGTTTAGGTACTTGTCAGATAGATATAATGATGGGAGATGTAAATTTTGACTTGTCCATCATGGGAGGCTAGTTGTACAAACATAGAATAGGGTACGGAAAAAGTGCATAACAGACTTGTCTTGGACTAAATTCAACTCAACTGTTGGTAGCCTGAATCGGCAATAAGACTTGTCCGGGACATCTGGCTAGTGGATTTCTAGAGCCTAGAAACCGTTCATATAGGAAACTATTACTGAGTTTGAAATAACTTACACTTACTGTTTGTACTGCAGTATAATGATGTAATATCATAGAGGATTCTTGAAATAAGTGTTAGGGAGAAGATTTATTTGGGTTTGAGCAGCGCCTCTTGTTACAATGTTGTTTTGAGTATTTTGTATGAAAATAATATGTTTTGTTTTTGTTTACTATTTCAGTTTTGTAATTATTGGTCCATGAACCCATGGAAAATGCATCACCATAAACAGGTTTCCTGCAGTAAAGGTCAGGAACCAATATGTGACATGTGTGGTAACAGTTATAAAAATGTGAACACTCTTAAAAAACACAAGGTATGACTACATTGTATGTATATAGGATCTGACATAAGATGTTATGCCATTTGATATTGACTAGATACAATCCACCTCTTATATCCTGAACAAAATGTATAAATGCTATATAAATGACATGCAGTCTTATGGTGTGTTAGACAGGGGTGTAGATTCCTATAGGCTGTGAAGTGGTGGCGTACACTTTTTTCGAAAAATGGAAAAATAAAATAATCAAAACTACAATAAGATATTTAATGTATGTTATTGTAAGCATATTTACCGCAACGAAATGTACACCGAAACGTTGACGATCTAGCTACAAAACATTGTAAAAACCATGCCCCGGACCTCCCTAAAATGAGGCTTACACATCAATTTCAGCTAATTTGATAACCTTCTACCTGAATACTTTGTATCATCCAAAATTAATATATCAGGTCCCAATGTATCGTCTTCAATAGGCACATTGAATTGAAATGGGCTATTTGAAAACCATGTTATATTTGAAATAAAATTTTGGACCAGATGAATTTGAATGAACGATGTCCAACTGTTTGTAAAGTGTCAATTTCTAAGATTCTTTATCAATGAGTTATTGTTACTATACAGGAATTGATGCATACAGATATTCAACCAATGTTGACGTGTGAAGAATGTGGCAAGTCTTTGAAGGGCAAGAAAGGTCTTAAAGTAAGATATCAGGTTATGTTTTCTAAAAAATGTGTGTGAATTGTTGAACAAAGCATCTACCATTACTATGAATGACATCATGGGGTAAATCATTATGTACAGTGGAACAAACTAATAGAGTACTAAGTTATAACAAAAGTCAGATTGTATGTTGTATTTTCATTCCCTGATAAATTTTGCATTTTTATTAGTCTGACCATTTTTGTGTCATGTCAGGGCTAGTACATACCGGGTTATGAATCGGACTATATAACGCTATCTCTTATCGATTTATCCTGCCTCGGCTCGCGATTTTATCTACGCGTAAATTTCACGATGTGAAGATATTACGCTCTAACAGACGACGTGTTTATGTGTAAATATTTGTATTTGCTATATTTTATATAACAAAGAAATGATGATTTAGGAAAAATGTCATCTTAAGTAAGACAGTATAATGTTATTTAAATTCTCACATGTTAATGACATTCAAGGGTATCAAATCCCAATTGACAAATTCAGTGAACTTTCAAAAGAAAAAATATCAGTTTTCAGACAAATAAAAAAGCACTTAAAAGTACTATGACACAATTTCTGTTATCTGCAGTGCGCCAAACTGTCTTTATTTTGCATAAAAACACTAAAATCTTATGTGATACAAGGCATACTAGACTGCTATTCTTCACATAATCATGGACGTAATTTTCAGATTGGAAGGCATTTTTTTCGCATTACGCGAAAATTGGCCAAATTTACTGATACTTTCTAAATATCTGGACAATTTGAGCATTTATGACCTAGTGCAATGCACAAAATTAAATATGATATTTGTGTTTTCTAGTAATTGAACAGTTTTAATTGCTTAATTATACCATTATAACACTTACAAAATACTACATAAAAGAATATTGACCGTCGTCCATTGTTTTTCACAGTCTGGTCGCTCACATTCGAATCGTTAATTAGGAATTAATTACGCATAGCGAGGTCTTCAATATATACATATCAACGAAGCAATACATATCTCATCCAGAAAAATCAATAAAGTTGCAAAAGATTGCGTTTTAATTAGTTGATTTTACATTTTGTCTTCGCTATAACAAATCATTAATTTGCACATGACACCCGATGTGTAGTGAGTCACGTGATCATCCAAGGCATGATAAACTACTGTGCACCGTCCGATTCATAACCCGGTATATACTAGCCCTGGTCATGTTTATGTTAATATGTACATATAGAGCGTTTCCTCGACAAATCTGTATCAGTGACCAAATATTCAATTTTCAGGATTTTACAATTTCTAACAGATATATTTTTCTAGTTTCATTTAATACCAAACATGTTAAAAAACGGACGTCTAATTTTCTTTTTGTAGCGATTTAAATTATAATACAAAAGTAAGCTACAAAAGGACATCCCTTTTCTCATATGTACATTAATTCTTACAAATCTTCAGTTTTTTAAATGGAAACAAACAAATTCCATAAAATGTATCAACATTTTCATGTTCATTTAATTCTATAAATCAAAATTAAGCAACCAAAGACACTTTCAATAAAGTATTTAGTTTGTGATGCTAAAATTTCATTGGTATATGAAAGAGAGAAGACACACTCAAAATATTTACGATGCATTTCGTAGTTTGTTTGTTTTGGGTGTGGAGGGGGGGCGTAAATACTGGACGTCGTCACCGACGTCACTAATACAGGTTTTGTTATGGTAGTGTCTATATGTGTAAATGCATCTGTTTCAGCATCACATTCGTTTAAAACATCGTGGGGAGAATCTACACAAGCTACATATGTGCCACATATGTTCTAAGACATATAGATCAGATAATGATCTTACATTCCATTTGTACAAACTTCATGAACAGCCATTACCTGAAGGTTTTGTTGTGTAAGTATCTGGCATGTACAGTCAGAACTCGTTTATTCATCCACTTTCTATCTGAATACTCGGTATCATCCGAAATAAATACCAGGTCCAGATGTATCTTCTTAGGCATGTAGAAATGGGTATTTGAAAGTATGCATTATTCGAACTGAAATATCGGACCCAATGAATTCAAAGAACGAGGTCTGACTGTATCTATGATTACACCTTGTTAGTCATTTTGAAACCCTACACTGCATTGGACGAGCTACAAATTGAATTAAGTAAACTAAAACACTCCAGAGGAACGTCTTCTGGGAAAAGCAAATATTGTTTGTTATTCAGGGCTGTCAAAGTCCGAATTAGAGCCCCAGAGGACAGAACCCCCCTGCTGTTTAGTTTTTAGGATTTGGCTTTGTTGACACCCCTGGTAATTGATAGGTTGTTACGCTAGAAAGGTTAAATTGGTTGTAAATGTTTACTACTGTATGTGAAATTTTAGTATGTTGTTGAAGAGAGGTTGTTAGTCCAAAGACGCCCATTCTGTAGAGTTTGCACTGTATTCACAGGGGAATATTTTTGCTGAATTGCATATGATGTATGAGACTGTTAAGTAAGATCAAATGCAAATAGATAATGTAAAATTTAGAACATTCACACTGTTTTAAGTATTGTATATTAAAATCTCAATAATAAGACCACCATTGGGACCCTTGAAAACTAATCTTCTTATTGAGGTAGTCCTAATGCTGAGGTTGAATAAAAGTGCAAACTGTGAAAATGGACTTGAAAATTGTGTTCTTAATTTTGAGGTGGTCTTTAGGTGAGGGTTAACTGTATTTTTCATTACCTGGCTGATATGTCTTCGTTATTTAATGTAAATGTGATTTTTTAGAATTATTTATTGTGTAAAAGTGGTGTATCTTGTTATAAGGTTATAAGGCAATAGGCATCCTTCTTCTCTACTGTATTACATAATTGTTGTATTTTCAGGTTCCGATGTAAGATATGTGATTATGTACACAACAATAAACGATATTATGAGAAACACCTGTTTCTGCATGAAGGTACTTTTCTGTCTTTTTATACGTTTTTCCAAGATTTGTTATGTGTTGTATCACCGTTAAGTATTTTCAATTTTTTCCTATTGCAGGGCTTCCACTAAGAATCACATTTAGGAAGTCCTGACTTACAGGCATCTAGATTTGCACAGGCATCTAGATTTGTCTAGAAGTCCCATTGAAAATGTTTGGAAGTTTTACAATATCTGAACATGACCATGAATAGATACAGGGTGCTTCTTCGTTATCCTCAATTATTACATGTACCACACATTATACAATTCTTGTATATTTTGATACATAAGAAAAGCAATTTGCATGGTAATTTTAATCTTATTTTTAATTAAAAAAATAAATTCAGTTTGAACATTGAACTCCCACATAAGTGTGTTCAGTTCATCCGCGGGAACACATTTACAGGGAGCCTTAATTCCTGTCCCCACCACCATTGGTCTCATAATCATCCAAAATCTCAGCCTTTTCATATAAAGTATTGTCTGAACCTGATACAATTTTTATTTTTCAAGATCAAATACACTGCCATCCAAAAGTTTCTTTACCCTTGAATATTTTTAATTGCATTACTTTTTGTTATGCAGAATTTCAAATTAGACATGTATGATCATGAAGTAAAGTTATTCATCCCACTTCTGTGATGGATAGTTAAGAATGAACAATTTGCACATCTCAGCAGCAGCATCAATCGGCCATCATCCAAAACCAATATTTGTATGTGTAAATGATCTGACACAAAAAATAAGATAATTTGTTTCAGTACAAATTTATAAATACTTCTACGAAAAATTATTGCTGTGTCAAAAAGCATTTTCAATTTGACACCAATATGAAAATACATTAACTGCAATGGGAATTGTCGAAGTGTACAGGAACTTTTGGAGGGCAGTGTATACTTAAAGCAATAACATAATACATGTACATAAAAGTTAGTAACTGCTGATACTTTCTGAGTTACCACTGTTATAAAATGACTTTTTAATGTTGGATCTTTGATTTGAACCCATTGGCAGATATATATGTACATATTGAATATTATTGTTGACTTACTACTTATTAACTACTTAATTATTCCATGCATTCTTCAATGATAACATTGCATATTACATTCTTATTTCCTTTTATAAAGCAATATTGTGGGAGTATTAATCACTGCAATAGCTCTTGTTTTATCAGTTGTATCTCTTTTTATTAAGGCAGTGATATGGACTTGAGTGCACTGAAGATTAAACACATTACTATTTATTAGGTATCAATAAATGCCTATAACAGGGTATGAATTATTCTCATTTTTGATACTGTGTAACCAATAGACTACCATTTTACCCTTACCTAGACTGTGTTACATACAGTATTACTACAGTCTACATTTTGTATTTCAGACAAGAGAGAGTGGCATTGTGAAATCTGTTCTAAAGCTTTCAAGACAAGGAATAGCTTGCATACTCACATGAATGTTCATACTTGTAAGTAATACTTCTCTTCTTGCTCTATTTCCCGACATAATCAACGCCATTTAGAAAGTAGCTTTGACTTTTGTAACATGCTTTAATTTAGGTCGAACATTGCATCAACAGATTGGTACTACATGTATTAGGGAATTGGTTTACCTTGATATTTATGTTATATCTAGAATGGTCTGCTAATATTAATTACTGTAAGTTTGATAATTATACACAGAAACAGAATCGTTAAGCAGTTCGGACAGGAAAGATCTGGAGGCCTTTTCTCTAAACTTCGTGCGAACATTATTTTTCATAAATTTGTTCATACAAACTTTGTGGACGTAAAATACTTTTTTGGGACCATGAAGATCCTCTATGTATGAAGTTTAGTGAAACGTGGCCCCCTGCTGAAGGCTGTTTGATGCATTTTCTGACTGAATACTGAATAGAGGATAAAAAAGGCTACGTTCAGGGGCTTTATTCATACACATTATAAGACTGAAACTCAGACTTAGACTTTAAAATGTTACATGTTCATTTTGCTCCTTATATAGATTTGAATAAAAAATAGCTACAGTGTACAGAGGGAAACAGCAAATATTTGGAGAGCATTTCATTTGTTTAGATATACAGTCGACTCTCGTTAAGACGAATTTTTCGGGACCGTCGGAAATAGTTCGTCTTAACGAAAATTCGTCTTAACGAAAATTCGACGTAAACGTCGGGAGGCCATTTTGGTGGTGTTACGTGAGAAAGTCTAGTTTGTGACGACTGATTTGTGTTTAATCGCCATTTGCATAAAACAAATGTTAAAGATCACGTGTTTTAATTAAAGTACACGCTTAATTAAATCACTAATTTTGGCATGTTTTACAAACTATCAGTTTGATCGCAGTGTTCAACAATTCGACATGTTTGCATTAACACAATGTAGTCTAACATTTTGCAAACATGTACAAATCCTTCAATTATGTAATCAATCGATAATTAAATGTGCGAAAATACAGGTAAATCATGTCAGTGACGTGTGAAAACATTCGTCGCCAGCAGGATACGATCCGACTTCGTGTTAAACAATAGATTTAAGGTGCGAACTTGTTAAGCGGGACTTCGAAAAAACTTCGACGTAACGAAAAACTTCGAGACAAAAATTTGTCTTAACCGACAGAAATTCATATAGACAAAGAAGGATAAAATCGGGACTTTTGAAAAACTTCGACGTAACGGAAAATTCGTCTTAAGAAGTCTAAATTTTTGAAATTTATTAGTGAACCCAAAGTGGTTTGAACCTTGGAATGTCGTGTCTGAGAGACATTTACGTAGCTTAAATGATTAAAGTCTAAGTCTGAGATTCAGGCTTAAAAGGTTTGCGTATAATGTCCCTGATGTTTTCTTCTGTGTTACAGAATCGGAGCTAGTGTCCGAATGCTGGAATTTGAGACATTACTTAAATGATGTTCCAGTCTTGAATGCTAATTTCAACATCTTTTATCAAATTGTTTTGAAGAATATGAGGTGTTTTATAGTTACACCTTTAATGGACAATCATGTTGGTGGATAATTGTCAGCGTAGTGACTAGAGTACAGTCCAACCAGTTTTTTTATTGAATGATACAATCAGCAAATTGAACCCAAATTTTGATACATTTGTATTTCAGCTGCTCGTTTACCCTGTCCCTTTGATGACTGTACTTACAAAGCATTGAAAAATTGCCACCTAAAGAATCATGTAGAAAATCAGCACACACAGAAGGTATGTTTGTCTCAATACATTGGATTGATTCATTGGTATCCCCTTGCTGTATAATGGGGTGAAATAGAAGTTGTAGTTGTTGTCCTCCTCTCATTGTGTAGTTCTACAAACTTCAAAGAAAACTTACAAAACTATGATGCAATTAAATGATAGACTGTGGTTAATGATGTTGGCTGAGTAAGGTTTTTGCTTTTAGAAAAACTAGTCAAAGGAATTTTGATTAGGATTTTATAATTCAAATAAATTATAAATTGATATTAAATTTTGTTACAAGATTTATATGTTGCTTACTGAGCCATACATATACAATGGAAATGACGTAATTCAGTGATGGGTCTAATACCCTAAGCTAGTTTCAAACGCATTGTGACACTATTGTAATGCTATGTGATATATCAGTTTTAAGTTCTTGTGTGTATTCTGTTTTTCTGCTGCAAAGTACCATTCTACAGCAATTGTTGTGGTCTATCATACTGCCACAAATAAATATCACTACGTTTCTGTTTTAGGGAGAGAAGAAAGAAAAGTGTCATCTTTGTGACTATAGCACATTCTTTAAAGGAAACCTCATCAAACATCAGAGAAGTGTTCATAAACTTGAAGTTGTAACAAGACACAGTGTTGAAATGAAAGCTAAATACAAAAACCTGAAAAGTGGACATATTGTTGGCATAGAGCAGGAGGCAGAAGAGAGTAAAACTTCATCCTCTTTGCCTTGTAACCAAAGGGAGATACCTGGTGGCGGTATTACTCCAGTTCCAATTCTGCAGCACAATTTACCTTATCCTGTGACATCGTCGTCAGACAACAGTGTTGTTGATAATCAAAGACATTATCAGGAGAAGCCAATGTGTCAAAATATCGTAGATCCTCTAAATTACTCTGTTAACAACGCACCAATGTTTTCGAGACACGGAAATTTTCCTACAACTATGTATGGTGTTCCTCCTCTAGACTTCTCAACCTACTATACTGGCTCAACAATGCATCAGATGTGACCTTGACCTTCTATACTGGCTCCGCAATGCATCAGATGTGACCTTGACCTTCTATACTGGCTCCGCAATGCATCAGATGTGACACTGGCCTTCTATACTGGCTCTGCAATGCATCAGATGTGACACCGGCCTTCTTTACTGGCTCCGCAATGCATCAGATGTGACACTGGCCTTCTATACTGGCTCTGCAATGCATCAGATGTGACACTGGCCTTCTATACTGGCTCCGCAATGCATCAGATGTGACACTGACCTTTTATACTGGCTCCGAAATGCATCAGATGTGACACTGGCCTTCTATACTGGCTCTGCAGTGCATCAGATGTGACACTGACCTTTTATACTGGCTCCGAAATGCATCAGATGTGACACTGGCCTTCTATACTGGCTCCGCAATGCATCAGATGTGACACTGGCCTTCTATACTGGTTCGGCAATGCATCAGATGTGACACTGGCCTTCTATACTGGCTCCGCAATGCATCAGATGTGACACTGGCCTTCTATACTGGCTCCGCAATGCATCAGATGTGACACTGACCTTCTATACTGGCTCCGCAATGCATCAGATGTGACACTGGCCTTCTATACTGGCTCCGCATTGCATCAGATGTGACACTGGCCTTCTATACTGGCTCCGCAATGCATCAGATCCTGAGATGTGACACTGTCCTTTTATACTGGCTCTGCAATGCATCAGATGTGACACTGGCCTTCTATACTGGCTCTGCAATGCATCAGATGTGACACTGGCCTTCTATACTGGCTCCGCAATGCATCAGATGTGACACTGGCCTTCTATACTGGCTCTGCAATGCACCAGATGTGACACTGGCCTTCTATACTGGCTCCGCAATGCATCAGATGTGACACTGGCCTTCTATACTGGCTCCGCAATGCTTCAGATGTGATACTGGCCTTCTATACAGGCTCCGCAGTGCATCAGATGTGACACTGGCCTTCTATACTGGCTCCGCAATGCATCAGATGTGACACTGGCCTTCTATACTGGCTCTGCACTGCATCAGATGTGACCTTGACCTTCTATACTGGCTCTGCAATGCATCAGATGTGGCACTGGCCTTCTATACTTGCTCTACTATGCATCACATGTGACCTTTCCTTCTATACTGGCTCCGCAATGCATCAGATGGAACCTTGACCTTCTATTCTGGCTCCGCAATGCATCAGATGTGACCTTGACCTATGTTTGCTTTACAATCCTTCAAATATGACCTTGACCTTCTATACTTGCTTTACAATGCATCCAATGTGCTCTGTATTACATTTGTATCAGATTTTATTTCTTTCTATGGAATTTCTGGGTTAAACAATTAATATGATACTGAAGAAAAAGATGATGATGTGTACATTTTCTGTCATGATCCAGAGTGTAGTATTTATCATTCACAAAATCATTTAATCGGACCAAAAGCATTTTTTATGAGAACATTCTTTAGATATGAGCTTCCTTGTCATTTGATGGCTATAATACTGCTGCATGCACTTGAGGTATTGCCTGACTTTACACACAATGCTTCCTGTCTTCCATAAGGTGCTAGTTATTTCTATATAAGTGGTAAATTTCAGTAAGTGGGGAAAAGTGTTCAAGAATTTTTGAAAGTGGCGAATATATCGGCCAGCGTAAATTTCCTACTCTTACTAATGTAACAAATACTTTTGCTGCGATTCACAAACTTTTGCACTCTTGAAACGTCTAAAATGACTAACTTGCAAACTTTTGACCAGTGCAAATATCCACTTATTCTGTACATCATACTGCTGTATTGAGTATTTTTGTATTGTTTTTCTATGCAAATGTATGTCAAAATATTATCACAATTTTTTATTTTTTTACTGAATTATATAAAAGTATTATCACTATGCATTTCAGTTGCGCTGTATACATTTATTTACATGTTGAAGTTAGTTCAGTTGTTTTTTATATTTATTGCATTGATTTTGCAGATGTATTATAATATTCAGGGTATTATTAGCCAGTTATTTGTGTAGTATTTCTATAAAAATCATTTTTGATTGTTCTTGGTGCTTCTCTGTATTGTCCACTGTTGTTCATTGTGCCTCCACATAATTGTGGGGGGGGGGGGGCAGTCAGTCCTTTCTACAAAACATGTGTAATTTACATCTCCTGAACCGTTGGACCTACAGACTTCAAACATTATAGGAATGTAAACCATGAATGCATATGAAGTTCTGTACCTGGTGTTTCATGCACCTTCTTTACCAAGGGAAAATAAGAGTTATGGCCCTTGAATAGGTAATAAAGTGGGACAACTGTTCAAGTCCCCTTTTGTTTCTGATGGCCCATACAGATGATATTAGGGGATAAAAGTGCAACTCATGTCTACATATATAAATAAAGTAGCAGTTAGACTTGCGTGACTTTTGTCACTTGATGTATTGGGTTTCAAAATATTGTGAAGTAGAATAACACTGGTAGACTGTTGATAAAACTTGCAATCAATAGCCAAATCAGGGAATTTTGTCATCTGATCACTATCTTATTATCATTTCCTTTATCAGCTTAGCTATTGAATGGGGGGATACTTTAGTATTCATAGAAAAGCTTAAAGACCGCAGTGTTGCACTAGCTTAAAAATTGATCAACTTTCATAGGAAATTATCTCAAGGGCAGCACTTTGAACCTAGAAAAACTCTTGCAACGCAAATTATCATAAGGACAGGATTACTCTTGCCTGTGGCATGTTTTCAATTCAGAAATAAATCGTCTCATGATGTTGTGTTACATAGTTTTTCGGTGCAGCCGTACAAACATGGTTTTGCTATTTGCATATTCAGTGTTTTGTAAACCAATCAAATCTTATGTTAACCACCAAGGCAATTTCGCACAATTTCTCTTCAATTAAAAAATATGTGTAACTTTGAAGCAGATTGGTTAACATTGTGTATAGTGTATTTCAAGATTTATCCAGTAAGTAGTGTTGTTATTCATCACCACGGGGAATTGTCTGGTGTTGGAATTTAAGACTTGAAAGACTTTCTTGGTTTTATGTACCAGTCGCAAACATTTATATTGTTTTAATCAGATAAATCGCTATGTAACAAGTTCATAACATGGATGTGTGAGTTCACGACGTTATGCAATAAGTAATGTTGAACTTTATTGAAACAGACTATACTGTGTCTATGACTAATCACACAACAGAGTTATTTATTATGCAGTCTCATTCGGAATACCTGGGCATTATTGGTTCTGCCGAATACCGCCAAGTAGTTACGACTGATGCAGTCTCATACGCAGTGATCTCCCCTTACAGGTGACATTTTGGCATTTTTATATGTTGTACAACAAATTTTAACCTTCAGATTGCAAAAAAATTGCAAACTTCAAGTTGCATCGACCATCTTTTTATGCCCCTACTCTGAAAAGTGGGGGCATATAGTTTTGCCCTTGTCCGTCAGTCCATCCGTCCGTCCGTCCTTCCGTCCGTCACAAAATCTTGTGTCACTCATATCTCTTAAACAATATGAGCTGGAGTCATTAAACTTTACCGGAATGTTTACCAGCATGTGTAGTTGTGCACCTGGGGTTTCATGTTTGGCTGTTCCCAGTAAGTGCAGATTTATGGTCCTTGACTTAGTTAAAATATAGCCTACAGAGTATGCAATCTTGTGTCACTCATATCTCCAAAAGTATATGAGCCAGAGTCATTAAACTTTGTAGGAATATTCACCAGCATGTGTACTTGTGCCCAGTAAGTGCAAAGTTATGACCCTTGACTTAGTTAAAATATAGCCTACATAATATGCAATATTGTGTGGCACATATCTCCAAAAGTATATGAGCCAGAGTTATAAGACTTGACAGAAATGTTCACATGCATGTGTTATATTGCACCTGGGGATTCATAATTCAGTGAGCCCAGTAAGTGCAAAGTTGCATTATTGATTTATTGAAAATTTGATATCCATTCACAACCTATGAGCAGAATAATAGCATTTGCTTTTGTGACAAAGGCTGCAAGTGGGGGCATCTGTGTCCTATGGACGCATTCTAGTTTAAAGATATTTCTTGTTGTTATTGTTACTTTGGATAATGTTAGTTCTTCTTTGTAAAAATAGACTTGGAATTGCCATTCCACCAGTTACTTAAGTTTCCTTTGGAAAATTATATGCATTTTAATGTTAGAAATATTCTGTTTAAGCATTGTACATTTATTATTGTGATGCTGTTATTTATGTGCTCAGTAAATGTGCATTGTTCTATGTAATACCTAAGTCATAATTAAAGCGGTGGCCAGGCGACCTTCCAGAAAATAGGGTCTAATTCTTGGCCCGTTTATCAACCAGTGTCCGAAAGGCACTCCTCCGATGTCCTCTCTATGTCCCTGCGATACCCCTGCAGTATCCGGCCGAGTGCTGGCCAATTCTTATATGCCGTACGGCGGCCGGGCGGGCATCTGTAGTGTGCGAGTGGATAATATGATGGATGATGCGGTGAATTTCGGTGAATTTACCAAAATCCATTTTGGATCTGGAGTGACCAGCAATCGTAACATCTCGCCATTTTTTATGTTGCACAACAAATCTTACCTTCAAAATTTGCCGACCATCAAGATATTTCTTGTTTATTTTAGTTTTATGAGTTTATAATGAATAACTATATCATTAATTCTTTGTTAGTAATTTTATTTCCAAGTTTATGACAAATATTCATCAATAGATTTGTTTTAACAATATTTAGGTTACTACAGTACTGAATATGTACGCTGTATATCTTATATTATTGTTTTACTTGTCTAATATAATACAGTAGAATCATATCAGCTGCAGATTATTTTCTAAGTAGGTGATTATAATACATATTGATAGGTTGTTAATTTTTTTTTATATTTACACCATAATATTATAAATTAGATTTTTTGAGGAAGACTTTCTGTTTTAGATATTTTAATTTAGTTCATAACAAGATTTGTGTGGTATTTGAGTAAATAAAAAATTAGCAAACTCATGAACCTGACTGGTACATAGACGTTGCTTAATGTTCTAGAAAAATGATATTCATTTAGTTATTTATTAAAATATTCTTGGTATCGTTAGTTTTATGCATTTTCTGTTTACGTGCCATAACATGTTAAGCTCTGCTCAGCTAAGCACCCATTAGTATCAGTAGTTTATATTTCTATTATGTTATAATTTTGTTAGATAAAATAAATACTATGCTACATAAAGTGTTGATATATTTATTGGACAGACAGTTTGGATTTTAAATCAAACTGCATTGGTAGCTTTAGTATCAAGTGGAGCTGCCCATATTATACTAGCAATGCTAGTATTCAATCAGGTATGTCCCTTGATTTATTGATGTATATACACAGGGGTTCCACTAGGGGCTGAATCTCAAGGGTCATTTTGATATATTTTTTATGGGAATTTACTATTTTATAGTCAAAATTTGTACACTTAAAAGAAAAATTGACCCTTCAGTCAGAATCCTTCAGGGTCAAAAGTGGCCTTTTGGAAATTCCAGAGGTCAAAGGGTCAACTCCAGGGTCTCGTGATAAAGTGAACATGTATATTAAACAGAAAACACTATATGTGCCTTTTCTCAACATTGCATAATTTGAAGCTGCAGTACCAAGTGGAGATGTACATTTGCCACATTCTGTGTCATTCTTTTTCACTGAGTTATGGCCCTTTTTGTGTTGACAGAATGTAACAATGTTCTATTTTTTATCAACTATCAGTCCATGCTGTAATGGTTTAACCCCCATGAGTGTTATTATGTGAATCATCTGTCTGAAAGACATTTGTATCATGCTTGTAATACAATAGTTCCGTCGGAGAGCATTCATTGGTTCTAAATATAATCTCGTAGTGTATACTTTTACTGCTGTCAAAACAATTTACAGAGCAACTTCCAAATGAATAATGCCAGAAACACGTGAACAAGCTCTGAATAAAAACTTCACAATCCACCATATAGATATTGACAGTTGACGTTAAATCTGTAATACCCAGGGATTTCAATAAAAGAATATACAAAAGAGGGTTAAGTCTATCGTGGAATCCGTTTCAATCAGTGTGGATTGTTCACATAGGTGAAAAGTCTCCACACAACTGCAAAATTGTATATGCATAGTTCAATGAAGTATTATGCACGTTACTGACATATAGCTTTCTTATAATGTGTAGGGCCTCTGCTGAATAAGACTACACATACAACACAATATTCATGTAAAGGTGTTACAGCAGCGTACGCATGTCTCAGCTGGATCAGACATAAATGGTGAAAACAATATCGTTTACATAATATCGAAGAGCCTAGCAGCACTTTGCATTGACACTTGCTCAAGTTATAGCTGTAACAATTGACATGTTCATGAACGCATTAATTCCTATTTTCGTAAAACAATGTTCTGTCCATTAACTGAATAGCGTGACACAGCACTTTGATAGAAACAGGAATGACGAGCGCAAACTGTTTGCATCGAGAAAAACATCGGAATAGCAGTGACATGTTTTATTTATTTAGTGCAAAGTCTTAATGATAACTTCACACCTATATAAGACAGCTCATGACAAATGTATACCGACGAATCATGAAATAAAAGGATGTTTTCTTGCATTATTTTGTGAATTACGCAATCAGAAAACGCTTCTCTGACTTTGATGTGATACATTTATCTATCTACCACGTGACTATTATGGCTATTATGCTATTATTCGTTTAGGGTTTCTTCACAGCGTCATAATTACGTTATGTCGTCTGCAGACGAACACTTTTATCATCGCCGCATTTACCATGTTCAACAAGTACTTTTATAATTACATCACAATGGAACGGAACAAGCTCACGAAAGCCAACCAAGTTGAAATAACTTCTGCAACAACCACACGTATTGCTGGAGAAATGTTAATTTGGACGCAAGAAGAGCGTGTCTAGAAACAATTCAAAGCAATGCCCGGGTGTCGTTTTAATAATATTTCTGAAACATATTAAATACAATGATATTTATGTAATTGCAAAGTTAGATAAGTACAGTAAGGCCTCTTCTTTTATTCTACCCGTGTCGCCCCCCCCCCCACCAAATGTCCTTGGTCATTTGTATGGTCGACCAAACCATTCCTTGCGCTCCTGTTCCAAACATGTTTACCATTGCATCTCCTTGGTGCCTAACGTTTTGTGGACTATTGTTTTACCTGGGATCTGTGTCGGGAGGCATTGTTTTGTGTATGTGGCGTTCCCTGTAACAAATTAATCTTTCTTTACTACGTTTTAATGAATTTTTCAAACACCAGGATTTTATTTCACAGTGATTATCCATTTAGCAATCAAACATTAACATTTCAAACATGTTATCTTATATGTATCTTGTGGTTTAAGAATATTTCGAACATGAGTAGTTCGTTGTCCTTAGGCTCCCAAAAGCTTCCAACGTCGGTATCTAGCTGCGATGCTGCTGTGTTGCTAAATTTGTCTCCATGATTGTTACACACTCTTGTGTGGTACTCCATATAAATCTATCTCATACCCCTCATTAATTTCTATTTTATTTCTTGCCCTAGGGATATGTATGGGTGGCCCTGTTTTGCCTTCCTTGTGCTAACCTTTTTCACTTAATCCAGTCCGGATAAATTAGTTTGGGAAGAAAGCTACAGGTGTATGTTACTGAGATATATATATTGATGTAAGTTAAGCTTTTTACGACAAAATAGGAATGAAATTCGTCAGTATAAATGAAGTTATATTGCTGTTGAGTTTTCAAGAAAACTATATAATATGGAGGTGTCAGAATGTTAACGCCACATCAGTTATCAGTGTATTATTTGTAAACAAATTGCCTTGGGTATAAAACTAATTTACAAAGTATTGATGCGTATTCATTTTGACTGATGTTTAATTATTGCACTGTTGTTAGCAATTATTAAATATCATGTCATGACAAATGCCATACTTGTAATTCATGAGCATTGGTAGATCGAATTGATGATTCTAAAATAATTTAAATACCAAGAAAATATGTTGTGCCTTCAATTTTGATTTTCGGTACGACTTTTTTTATCCTATCTGTAAAACAATAAGTCCCTGGAAATAACGTATGAAGTTATACTAGTAACTTCATATTATGTGAAACTTTTACGTCACTTGAACACGCCATGTTACTGTTTGATCATAACTGATTCTTTATCCAGAACGGATGAGTATAGTACTGGAATCTGATTGTTAGCCCAACCTAATGATGATTTTCGTCAGCACGTTCCGGGATGTAATTTGTGCGTTTCCCTTTGAAAGTCGTTTTTTTGTGTTATTACGCTAACTAAAACTCGTAATGACGCATTTCTAAACTGACGTAATGGTGACTTTTTAAACTTTTTAATTAAAACTTTTTCGCGTTATTACGCCTTTTAAATTGATAATTACGGCTTTTTTTAACGCATAATAACGCCTTTTAAACTCGTAGTAACGATTGTTTTGCGTTTGTACGCTACAGTTATCATTATATAACGACTTTCTTGCGTTATTGAGTGTTTTAAAAGTCGTTATAACGGCTTTTTTGGCGTTATTAAGAGTTTTGAATATTTCATTTGTTTATCAGTGGACCTAATAAGCTTTCGTAGATATAAACGTTATACAACGTCGAAACTGTTAAGAGGCGTCAATTTAGCCGTTACTATGACACTACATTTTGGAATTTACATTTTCTAGATCATTGCAATCTGTAATGATCTCGAAGACAATTTAGAAGGCTTTTGGGTCGGATTTTATTGAATCGTTTAGATTATGAACAAAGAGGCAAAGACACACAGCAGCGTGGGTACTAAAAAATAATCACCTTTCAAAAACGGACTAAAGTAATTAGGTAACGTGATTAAGTTAATTGTTTATTTTAGTGCGATGTGAAAGTATACAATATATAAACATAAAAGTTTATCATGGCTTGCCAATGGTGTGTTTGCTTGTACATTTTGTTCTGTGTAAGTTAAGATAGGATGTATTTAATACGACTCATCATTTGTGTAATTTAACTCAAGCTCACCTGTTCCACGATACTTTGCGGCACATTGTGTCCTTAAGGCCACTCTTCTTCACTTTACGCTACTTTAATTATGTTAATTATACACCGATAAGAGTATACCTGTCGTACTCGAAATCGAAAGTAGAGCTCAACGACGGGTGTAAACATGGCGTTTGGAGGTCGTTCGCAAATGAAAATGTCTGAGGAAACATTTGATTTTGTGTGTACGGCTTGTGCCCGAGACAGCAAGACAAAAGAAGCCGTGAAGTATTGTGTAGAATGCAGTGGGTATTGCTGTCAGTTATGTACAGACACACATAAGAAGTTTCCGGCTTTAAGCAACCACAATCTGATGGATGTCACTCATGGGACCAAGGTGACCAGTCAGCAACCAAGTTTACCGGAATTTCCTACGGAGCGATGCTGCAAACATACGGGTAAAGTTGTCGATATGTATTGTGAGGACCACGATGCTGTTGGGTGTTATGTTTGCTTCGCTAAAGATCACAAGTAAGTTATTTAAGATTTGAAGGGTCACAATTTAGTACAATGAAATTAGCAGTGAAATACAGTTACGTACTTAGCTATAAATTTACAGTAAAGCCTCAATAATAAGACCACCATTGGACCATTAAAACTGGTATTTTTTTATTGAGGTCCTCTTCATATTGAGGTTTAATAATGAGCAAAACAGTGAAAATGGACCTGCAAATTGTGTTCTTAATTTCGATGTTGTCTTATTATTGAGGTGTTCTTTAGGTGAGGTTTTGCTGTATATCATAAGTATCTGGTTACCTGATACATTTGGCTGACATATTTACATTCACGAACATGAAATTAAGAAGCTAAGGAAAGGCCCCAGTCTCAAACCAATGTGCAATTATGGTTTACATAAAATAAAATATAACTCTTATGATATAATTGTTATTACAGGTTTTGTGATGACAGCCACATTCATTCCATACCAGACATGATTGACACACTATTTAAGTTGTCTGACTGCAAACAGGTACACAGTCTTCTAAAAGACATGATGGTATCCATGGAAACTCTAAGTATATCTAAAGATACCCAACTTCAAGTATTAAGTACAGCAAAGAAAGAAGCTCTTGACAAAGTGATGAAATTCCACAAAGCATTAGAAGCCATCCTGAGGAAAGTTGCTGAGTATTCAAAGAACAAAGTAGAAGCTGCATACAATGAATTAAAAAACAAAATCCTGCAAGAAAAGCGCACCGTTGATAGCATCTATGAAGACTTGCAGACGACAGATGAAAAGCTTACACAATCCGAAGGGAATAGAGCCCAACGTTTTGTTTTTACTAAAATTGCAAAAGAAAAGGTAAACGAAGCAGACAGTGAGAAGGTCAAATGTGAATTGAATTATGGTAAAGAGTTATCCTTCATTCCAAACCAATCCTTGCTGACATATATCGAATCTTCAGAAGGTATTGGTCAAGTACAGACGTACGAAAAACAGCTTTACGGAATCAAAGGAAGTACAGATATACCTTTTCGTCTTTCTAATGATAGTAGCAAATGCTGGTCTTTGGGAAGTTGCCTGACACATGATGAACAACTGCTTGTCACAGATCGTGACAATAAGAAACTTAAACGTGTTAATTTACAACAGTTGTCAATTGTTGACTATTGTACTTTAGATTCTACGCCTTTTGGCGTATGTTGTATTAGCCAGTATGAAGTTGCTGTTGCATGTATGAGAGACAATAAGATACAGTTTGTTTCCATTCATAACAAGATGACCACTACAAGACAAATTAAAATGCCACACAAATGTTTTGGTATTGCTTTCAATGATGACAAGCTGTACGTGACAGATAATGGTGATTCACTCTATATTTATGGTATAACTGGTACCCTGTTGAATACAATTAGACATGACAATGCTGGGAATAAGCTGTTCACCTACAGTCGACATGTTGCTTTCAATGGAAGTGGGAACAGAATGTTTGTTGGAAATTTGGACCATGGGCTCTTGTGTTTCGATGGGATTGGAAATTACATGTCCACTATAAAAGATACCGAGATAGAACGTGTAAGTGATGTATGTATGGATGGAAGAGAAAACATATTTGTTGCAGGGAACTATTCTCATAATGTGGTGCAATTTAGTGAGAACGGGAAAAAGGTTGGTGTTATGGTGAAGAAGGAAGATGGATTACATAAACCTAAGACAGTTTGTTTTCATCAGAGGTTGAATAGATTGTTTGTTACCATGGAAAGTTGTGATGCATTGAAAATGTTTGAACTGGTGTAAACTGGGTCAATTTGTCACCAATTAATTAAATGTCATTGAGCAATATGTTGAAAATTGACATATAGTGTAATTAACATTTTAACCCCAATACTGCACAATCATTAATGATAAACATAATGGTATTAAGTTGACATGGCAATGGACTGAGAAAAAATAAATGATCAGATCATAGTGTAAAAAGACTCCCTACTAGAGTTTGTCACGGGTATGGTCCCTTTATTCTTTGGTCAAACTGTATTCAGATTAATATTATCAAATTTTTGTTGACAGATTGTACATAGTAGTCATACACTGAAGGCTTTTTCCTGCTGAATTTTAATTATTTTGTTAAGTGCTGTAATATATTTGTTGAAACAGACTATATATTTCCTGCGCATGCCTTATGATTGTATCTTCTGTATCTTCTGTTAAAAGTCTTTAGTATTAAACTTGTAGCCGTATAGTACACTTGTAGTAGTTATTCCTCATTTGAGTTATATATTTCGTCTGCATTTAATTGATACTCACCAATAACACACACTTATGCCACTTATGAAATAACACATTTATGCACATGACGTGATATCACGGCGAAAGCCACTTGTATAGTGGACAAAAAACTTATTTTCTACGAATTAAATATGTTTTTGTAATGCATGATATGTAATAATGAAAAAATTCTTCTTTTGTATTGATCGTTGCATTGTATTCCTTTTTATTTGTTGATGGGAGGAGCAGTTATATATATATATTTTATGTGATCTGAAAGTTTTTCAAAACTGAACTGTTACAGAATAAAAGCAACCGAAATGGGTTTCAATGAACTTCTGATGAATGTTTTGCTATGAAAATATAAATTTTATGCAATAATAGCTAATCCCTGAACGGATCCTACTAAAACACGTGGCGGACCAAACTGCTTTCAGCAGTTACCTCCCTTCATGTTTAGAAGTAGTTTAGTAATGATGATCTATGCTTGGAACCAGTCAAAATATTTCTGCCAGAAGGTTTGCATGACGCTGTCATCACGGAAATAATTCAACCTGTCACGGGTAAGAAATATACAAACCTAAAAAAGAAGATGTACAAAAAGAAAATAATTCAAACAAAACTGTTTATAGAACAATAAAATGTTGTTCGTGATTATGCTTAATGTTAAAAAATATATGTACTGATTGCAATAGAATTCTTTTGATCTTACGTGCATTGTATTTGTCTTCAAAGGTAGTTTATGATATTTTTTTCAAAAATAAAATGATGATTTTGCCCTTTGTTTTCATTTACATCTTTAATTTATATGTGCATTTCTTACACAATAATATTACATGTTCAATATTTGCAAAATTCTGTTTTGTTATTACGTCTTTTTTTGTTTTATTTTCTCTAATAAATTCTTCAAATATTTCTACATTTTGCTACACTTCGTTCCTGCGACATTGATGACTTGTATCAACGTTCTCTTCTCATCTTTTTTTTAGAAAACTCTAATGAATAGAGCTCTATTAAAATTTCTCACCGCTCATGATGTAATATAATTATGTATTATATATTTATAATTATTCACTTTATGTTTCTGTTGTACATAATGTTAATTTAGCGCATGGCAATTGATTTGTGTCAAGTATGCGTGTATGCTTAATAATGTTACCCAGTTGTTTCATACACAATATTTCGAGATTCTCATAAAATTATTCACTGTTATAGGGATTGTTAGCAATTAGTGACGCCTCAACGATATAAGTCTATAAATTCATGTCATAAGATACACCATTGTCCGTTTGTCTGGCTGTCTATCGACAAATATGTAAAGACAATCACAAAATAGTTTTGATAATTTTTCTTGGTCTCGTCTCTGTATAGAGGTCTGAAAAAAACGTTGTATTGAGAAATCAGGTTTCTGTCTGTATGCTCATTGACAGGGTTATGATATAAATATGTCTAGGCTAATAACAAATACTCTCAATTAGATATCTTGTAACAGATAGGATTTGTTATGCGGACATCAAGATATGAATTCCCGTCTACTTAACCTTATAATTCGCCTCTGGAGGCTTCTTTGTCCTATATTTAGGGAGTCTCTGCTTATCATGCACCTACTTCTTTGAAAGCCAAACTGTATTGATCACTGTCGATTGCTTAAGTTTCATTCTGAAGTCAAAATCACGTTTCGCAGTCTGTCTATGTGTCAGTAAATGTTGTAGTTTATGTACATTTTTGTCAACATTTCTTCTGTAGTGTTTGAGTCAAAGACAAAGAGCACATGTATAGTTCGAACCAGGTCTGTGTCGTTCGCCAAAATAAAAATAATTAGGTAGAATCGGTCGTTTTAAGTTAATTACCGATAACTGCGAGACAATACAATCCCATGCTAACCACTACGGAGTATTATTTCACACTGGAAGATGTATTCAGAAATACTTGCTCGGAAATACTAAATTGTATTCTGTCATTATTTAGTGTATTGTTGTTGGCTGATGTCTGATCCAAAGCCGTTATACAAAACATGATTAAAAAACTGTGAAATATGTAATGTTAATGTCGGTCTGGAAATGTCAGATTATATTTCTTGCGTATATTAAAATGAACGTGATATATTCCTGTTATAATGCAAGTCTGACGGTGGTGAAATTAAACCAATGTTAAATTTTCTCAAGGAATTCGTTGCAGTCGTATGGGTGTCTATTCTCCCATCCATTTTCCTATGTGCGCATACTTAATCAGTGCGAAGGTTTCGGGTTTAGACGTCGTTTCATCTGTCAGGTTCTTGTCCGCTTTTTCTCAGCACCTACCACCTGAAATTCAGTGATATCTATTGGACATATTTGCTACCATTAAGAAATGCACATATAGTCACGATGTTCTGGTCTGATTTTATGCAGAGTTATGTTCCTTTTGGAGCAATTTCTCAACAATATCTAATTGCATTCCATGCAGTAAGCGTAAGAACCCACTGTACATCTTAGCCACGTTTTGGGAGATCTATTCTTCGTTAAGCACATTGGTCTATGTATTATGAAGCGAATATGTATATTGAATAAAACCGACTGTATGTGTTCTCACAATGTATAACTTGATGTTTCTGTACCAAGAGGAAAAGTGAAGTTTGCCCCATACTGGGTAATTAAATTTCTCTGAGTTATAGCCCTTTTTGTTGACATACTGTATCTATTTATGAAACAATTCTCTACATTTATCAACTTTAAGTCCATGCTGTAATGGTATATCCTCATTAGCGTTATAATGTGAATCTTCTGTCTGAAAGACATTTGTATCATGCTTGTAATACAGCACTTTGTTCGGAGAGCATTCTATGCAACTAAATCTCTCTTTTTTCTATATATAATCTCATGTTGTATACTTTTACAGCAATAATGATTTACGCAGCACCTTTCTCTGAATAATGCCAGAAACACGCGAACTGGATCTGAATAAAAACTTCTGACAGATGACGATAAATCTGTTATACCTAGGGATTTAGGTAATATAATATACAAACGAGGGTTAAGTCAATTCGTGGGATCTTTCTCGATTATAATGGCATGTTCACATACGAGACAAATATCCACAGAGCTGCATATATTTTTGATTATTTATTGAAAAAAGTAGTTCGGAGGCCACTGAAACAGCATCGTTAGACCCTTTGTGACATGAAAATCTTCATGCGTTAAATGTACGATTTTGCTACGAAATATTTTGTTTTGTTTTAGTTTCTTCGAGCTGTTTATTTAAGTTTAGAGCATCCATCAGAAGTAATAAAAGACGAACTAATATTTATTGTCTACTTCTCTTCAGTTGCTATGACTTCTGACAATCCATCAAGTACATATTAGACTGACTGCATGGATCTATTGTTTCATATATCTATCTATGTTCTACATGCATTATCATGTGCTTGCCATCTCCTTTTGTTGGGGTGTTGTCTAGTGGAGATTGTTTTATGTTTGTGATGGTAGGATAAGAGTGGAGTTAGGTGTACGCTTATACCATGTATAACCCCAGTGTCGTGTTTGCCAGTCGGTACTCCTAGAATATCATTCATCATTTATGTTTGTGTCCTGTGTCACTTTTGTCTTTGTAATTGTTTACAAGTATGTAAGTCTCCTTGTGTTGTTTGGGAGGATGGTGAGCACTTTGTGTTTGATATTTCAGGTGCTGCTTTCCTGAATAAATATCAAGAATGATCTCCCTTCATTAGCGGCTTTGTTAACGCCATTTCCTCTAAATTGTTGGCGTCTTCGACTTTATTACCTATTTAAAAAAAGATAAATAGGACTCTCTCCTTACATCAATCGTTACATCCAGGCACATTTTATATCCATATTATAACGAAATTGTCATAATAGTTATTTAAAGAGATACATTTTTGAACCTCTTTCCATGTCAAAGAACAATTAAAAATAGTTAAAAGAACGTGTTTTGGAATAATAATATACGTATAGCTAAATAATATATCAATTCTTTAAACCGTTTGATGTCGAGTGAAGTACTAAACATTAACTAAAATAGGAAATACTAAATACATTGATGATCAGCACGAATGTTTCACACTTCGTGCATACCCGAGATCTAAAATGGTTACCATGTAGTACATATATGCTGGACCTCTGCTGAATAAGACTGTACAAATACAATACAATATTTATGTAAATATGTTATAGCAGTTAACGCATGTCTCAGCGGGATCATACATAAATGGTAAAAACAATATCGTTTACATAATATTGAGGAGCCTAGCAGCACTTTGCGTTGACACTTGCTCAAGTTATAGCTGTAACAATTGACATGTTCATGAACGCGTTAACTCCTATACCCATACTGTTCTATCCATTAACTGAATAGCGGGATATTGCTATTTAGTAAGAGAGTTGACGAAAGAGAAATTACTTAAGCATCGAGCAAAACATTGAATCTAAAAAGGTACTTCTGCGGTTATAGTGATACTATTCATTTTAATGTATTTCCAATCGTATCAAACATATGGTGAGGTAGTGTCAACTGTTGTACTGTTAATACTGTCACTACTGCCAACAGTGAAATAAGTTTGTTTGAAATGACAAATACTGATAACTTCACTCCAATATCGAATCGTGATGTTTATTAAAAATATGTTCACAGGAATCATTTTGTACATCATCAAATCCACAAATTGATGACTGAAATAATATATCTACCACATAACGAGTACATATACTATACTCAATACAATAATATATCTACCACATAACGAGTACATATACTATACTCAATACAATAATATATCTACCACATAACGAGTACATACACTATACTCAATACAATAATATATCTACCACATAACGAGTACATATACTATACTCAATACAACAATATATCTACCACATAACGAGTACATATACTATACTCAATACAATAATATATCTACCACATAACGAGTACATATACTATACTCAATACAATAATATATCTACCACATAACGAGTACATACACTATACTCAATACAATAATATGTCTACCACATAACGAGTACATATACTATACTCAATACAATAATATATCTACCACATAACGAGTACATACACTATACTCAATACAATAATATATCTACCACATAACGAGTACATATACTATACTCAATACAATAATATATCTACCACATAACGAGTACATATACTATACTCAATACAATAATATATCTACCACATAACGAGTACATACACTATACTCAATACAATAATATATCTACCACATAACGAGTACATATACTATACTCAATACATTTCATATCAGTATGGGTTTTCTGAATTTGTATTGACTGACTTTTAGGATACAAGATAAAATTGCATGTGTATGCAACATGTATGTTAAATTTCATGACAATCGAGAAAGAATTTTCAGTTTCAGAAGTAATAAAATGAAATTTAAAGAAGTATAGTTGGTCAAAACTTGTGCGTTTTTAAATGTATTGAGTAGATATGTTGTAGGATTTCTTTACAGCGTGATTTATTTATATTATGGCGTCTGCTTTTGGTCAATAGTCGACATCTTTGGACTAGGGATGTCAACGAATAGCAATTTTGGTATTCAAATATTCGGTCAACCTTCCGAACGAATATTCGGATATTCGAACATTCGACCTTCTTATTTAATAATAATAGATCTATATTTGAAATTCGAAGTTTAACTTTATGCTTATCAATTTTGTGTTTTAAACTGATCTCTTAAGTTGTAAAAATCCCCACGATTACCAATATTTTCATTACTATCATAGTATCATACTCTCTCTTGCCCCAAAATATACAACATGGCATGTCACTTAACACCAGTAGATATTATTTTCACACGTACAATGTCATTCAATGCGATAATGCCTATCATTGAAAATGAAAACACTTTTATTCAGCTTTTATATTGAAAATATGTATTTTATCGAATATTCGAATTCCGTATCAGTATTCGAACATTCGGACGTACAAACGAGTATTCGAATATCCGAATATTCGTTGACATCCCTACTTTTAACAAAGCATATCCGATTTTTACAAGTGTATGTACGATTATGGACGATTATCATCGACTTACCATCGTATAACAACAGAAAGAATCGGAGCAAGCTCATGAAAATCGACCGGGTTCAATATAAATTCGTCCGTACTGTCGGTTTGTGTGATTCCGTCGGAAGTCAATTTAAATCGAACATCACTCGGAATGATGTCATTGCTGTTTGGGTTTTTTTTGCTGGAGAAAATTTTATTTTGACGCACGTGGAGCAAGTCGAAAGAAATATAGATTAAATTCTGATTCATGCTAGGGTGCAGTTAATAAGATTATCGTATAAATAAAATGGTGTTAATGTAATTACAGAGTAGGGTTGTGCCTTTAAGCTGTGCTAGATCGTGACCTGTATTTCTTACGAATGTGTTAAACTTGCAAACAAGATAATTTAATTCTTACATCGACGCCTCTTTTAAGAATCAAGTATAAATATCAAAAAATCTTTTTTTTTTCTGATATCTCATGGTTTAAGAAGTTCCACCTTTTCGAAGTTAACTTGTACTTCAGTCTGTTCGTCAAACTTTTGGTAAACGCACTTGCATTGTGTAGTTAAAGCAAACACTTACTCACTACGAAATTGTCTGTAATAAGTGCGTGTTTTTCCTGCATATTCCACTTGCCTCCAACATCAGAACATGTCTTTGGTTGCTAAGCTTAGAAGGTTTAATTCATATTTAATGGTTGTGCAGTCTTCTATTGGTCCTCACATCCCCACTGTATTGTTTTGTTTTGTAACGACCTTCCCGTTCTTTCTCACTTTGGGATGACTTAGTTTGAAAGAAGGCAAAAGGGGTATGTACATGAGTGATGGTGACTAATATTTTAGCTTTTGTTTGAAAAATAGTTAAGCCGCTCAACGATGTAAATGTTTTTTTAAGAAAATCTATAGAAAGCAACGTGTCAGAATGCTGACGCCGCATCAGTTCTCTGTGTATTTTTTCTAAAAATATGCATTGGGTATAAATTAATTTACAAAGCATTGATGCGTATTTATTTTGACTGATGTCGAAATTACTGCTCTGTTATTAGCGATTATTAATTATTATGACATGACAAATGCTATAATTGTATTTCATGAGCATTGCTAGATCTGATGGATGATTCTAAAATAATTCAACCATACTTGGAAGTATTGTGAGTCTTAAATTTGTATCGCATTTGCAAGACAAGAAATCCCTCTGGAAAGAACGATAACTTTAGAAGTATTATCTGCGTTTTCTGTTAACTTTGCATGCAACTTGCACACGCCATATTGCTGCTTGATCATTGCTGGTGTTTTATTCAGAGTGGATTAGAGCTGAAGTCTGGTTGTTAAAGCGCATCAATGGAATTTTGAATCGAATCTAGCTAGCCAAGTTACTTTGCATGTTACAAGTTGTATCATGTAAACTGTCCCGGTATTTGTACTGACAGTTCCAAGGCTGTATATCGCTGTATGGTTATTATTTTATTTTGTGTTTTAAATGTATGTTATATTTCCCTTCCCCCCTGTGCAAATCTTTCACTTTATATATTGTTCATGTTATTTATTCCCCAGATTTGGCCTAATGTTGCCAGCGGACTTGTGATATTCTCACTCCATTAACCCCCCCCTCCCCCCCCCCCTGTTTTTCTCTCTGATTCTCCTAGTTGTCCCTTATGGTCGGTACCATTAAACCTCCTCAAATGCCTTATCGTGTTTTATGAATTGTTGTTTTCCCGGAGGTCTGTTTGGGGAGGTATTGTCTTATGTATGTGGCGATCCCTGTAACAACTTATTTTCTTTCTTTTGTCTATCATAATCTTTTCATTTGGCACGAGATAAAATGTTTCTAGCTTTCATAAATCAAATAATTGAATTGTACTTATGCGTCAAGTACAACGTGTTAAAAAAGTTTGTTCACAAAGTTTGAATTTTAGTATGTTTTTAATTGCTCGTTCCATCTAAGTCGCTATATACCAGAAGTTTATGAAGATATTCATGAAAAAACAGCAGTTTTAATTGTGCGGAATAAAGCCAGTGTTCACAACATAATTCTCATTTGATCAAAATTCAAACTTTGTGAACGAACGTTTTTAACACCCTGTATATGCTTTGAGTTTGCCTTCTTGCATGCTCATTGGTTGTGCGTCCTTCCGTTTGTGAAATATTTGTCCACGGAAATCAATTTACTGTATCTTTTTTAATGTCAGATAAAATGTTCCTTTGTAAATAAATTGTTTTGTATGATAATGAGAGTGTTTACACCACGACTAGGATTAATGTGTCGTATAAAAGAGTATATTATAGTCAAACTATTTTACTGATTGAACCAAATCCTATTTACCATAATGTTTCACAGTAAAGTCATGTCTTGTTTTTTTCCAGGATTACTGGATTGGCTGTAAAATGTTAACTGTTAGTCCTATTATTTTACGGTTATTCCCTGGAAACCAGTCTCCATACCTTCTTGAAAAGCTTCTGAACAAATGTAAAGCGCAACACTATTACACTGAAGACTCATAAATTCGAACAAATGCCTAAAACATAATCCTTGGAATACTCATTAGTACTCGGCTGTCATGTACTTGAACTATCCCTAGAAGGCGCACATCCCTGTTTGTACAAGTATCTGTACAAACATCAACACTATCCACTTTTTTATCTTCTCACAATCACATTTTATTCTTACTACTACACTATTTCTCGTGTCTTACTCTGACGCGCACGATACGTTATATCATTAACATTCAACAAGGGAGTCCGTCAGTATTCATAGCTTGATTATTATTGTGATTTGATCTTGCTCCCCGGAGGTCATATAAAACACAATAAAGAACTGAACTGGAAACCAATTTTTGTTCTCTATGTTCACGCGGACATGATATGCATCACTTATAATGTTGGTGCGCGTAATTATTTTGCCCAGTTATTTAAGACAAAATTATTGATATCCATATAAAATCATTCACTGTTATATACGCATTGCTCGTAGTAAGTCACTCCTGAACTTATATGTCAATAAAATCATGTCGTAAGCTTCACTATTTCCTCTTGTTTGTCTGTTTATCGACAAATATGTAAATTGTTTTCAACATTACTTTGTTCGAAGACAATCACAGAATATTTTTGATAACTTTTGCTCTCTTCTCTGTATAGATTTCTGAAAAACGTGTTGAGAAATCAGGTTTCTGGCTGTATGACCAGTTACAGGGTTATGATATAAGTATGTCTGGCTGTATGACCAGTTACAGGGTTATGATATAAGTATGTCTGGCTGTATGACCAGTTACAGGGTTATGATATAAGTATGTCTGGCTGTATGATCAGTTACAGGGTTATGATATAAGTATGTCTGGCTGTATGACCAGTTACAGGGTTATGATATAAGTATGTCTGGCTGTATGACCAGTTACAGGGTTATGATATAAGTATGTCTGGCTGTATGCCCATTGACAGGGTTATGATATAAGTATGTCTGGCTGTATGCCCATTGACAGGGTTATGATATAAGTATGTCTGGCTGTATGCCCATTGACAGGGTTATGATATAAGTATGTCTGGCTGTATGACCAGTTACAGGGTTATGATATAAGTATGTATGGCTGTATGACCAGTTACAGGGTTATGATATAAGTATGTCTGGCTGTATGCCCATTGACAGGGTTATGATATAAGTATGTCTGGCTGTATGACCATTGACAGGGTTATGATATAAGTATGTCTGGCTGTATGACCAGTTACAGGGTTATGATATAAGTATGTCTGGCTGTATGATCAGTTACAGGGTTATGATATAAGTATGTCTGGCTGTATGACCAGTTACAGGGTTATGATATAAGTATGTCTGGCTGTATGACCAGCTACAGGGTTATGATATAAGTATGTCTGGCTGTATGATCAGTTACATGGTTATGATATAAGTATGTCTGGCTGTATGACCAGTTACAGGGTTATGATATAAGTATGTCTGGCTGTATGCCCATTGACAGGGTTATGATATAAGTATGTCTGGCTGTATGACCAGTTACAGGGTTATGATATAAGTATGTCTGGCTGTATGACCAGTTACAGGGTTATGATATAAGTATGTCTGGCTGTATGCCCATTGACAGGGTTATGATATAAGTATGTCTGGCTGTATGCCCATTGACAGGGTTATGATATAAGTATGTCTGGCTGTATGACCAGTTACATGGTTATGATATAAGTATGTCTGGCTGTATGCCCATTGACAGGGTTATGATATAAGTATGTCTGGCTGTATGACCAGTTACATGGTTATGATATAAGTATGTCTGGCTGTATGCCCATTGACAGGGTTATGATATAAGTATGTCTGGCTGTATGACCACTTACAGGTTTATGATATAAGTATGTCTGGCTGTATGCCCATTGACAGGGTTATGATATAAGTATGTCTGGCTGTATGCCCATTGACAGGGTTATGATATAAGTATGTCTGGCTGTATGACCAGTTACATGGTTATGATATAAGTATGTCTGGCTGTATGACCAGTTACAGGGTTATGATTTAAGTATGTCTGGCTGTATGACCAGTTACAGGGTTATGATATAAGTATGTCTGGCTGTATGACCAGTTACAGGGTTATGAAATAAGTATGTCTGGCTGTATGACCAGTTACAGGGTTATGATATAAGTATGTCTGGCTGTATGACCAGTTACAGGGTTATGATATAAGTATGTCTGGCTGTATGACCAGTTACAGGGTTATGATATAAGTATGTCTGGCTGTATGACCATTGACAGGGTTATGATATAAGTATGTCTGGCTGTATGACCAGTTACAGGGTTATGATATAAGTATGTCTGGCTGTATGACCATTGACAGGGTTATGATATAAGTATGTCTGGCTGTAGGACCAGTTACAGGGTTATGATATAAGTATGTCTGGCTGTATGACCAGTTACAGGGTTATGATATAAGTATGTCTGGCTGTATGACCAGTTACAGGGTTATGATATAAGTATGTCTGGCTGTATGACCAGTTACAGGGTTATGATATAAGTATGTCTGGCTGTATGACCAGTTACAGGGTTATGATATAAGTATGTCTGGCTGTATGACCAGTTACAGGGTTATGATATAAGTATGTCTGGCTGTATGACCAGTTACAGGGTTATGATATAAGTATGTCTGGCTGTATGACCAGTTACAGGGTTATGATATAAGTATGTCTGGCTGTATGACCAGCTACAGGGTTATGATATAAGTATGTCTGGCTGTATGACCAGTTACAGGGTTATGATATAAGTATGTCTGGCTGTATGAACAGTTACAGGGTTATGATATAAGTATGTCTGGCCGTATGACCAGTTACAGGGTTATGATATAAGTATGTCTGGCTGTATGCCCACTGACAGGGTTATGATATAAGTATGTCTGGCTGTATGCCCATTGACAGGGTTATGATATAAGTATGTCTGGCTGTATGCCCATTGACAGGGTTATGATATAAGTATGTCTGGCTGTATGACCACTTACAGGGTTATGATATAAGTATGTCTGGCTGTATGATCAGTTACAGGGTTATGATATAAGTATGTCTGGCTGTATGCCCATTGACAGGGTTATGATATAAGTATGTCTGGCTCTATGCCCATTGGCAGGGTTATGATATAAGTATGTCTGGCTGTATGACCAGTTACAGGGTTATGATATAAGTATGTCTGGCTGTATGACCAGTTACAGGGTTATGATATAAGTATGTCTGGCTGTATGCCCATTGACAGGGTTATGATATAAGTATGTCTGGCTGTATGATCAGTTACAGGGTTATGATATAAGTATGTCTGGCTGTATGACCAGTTACAGGGTTATGATATAAGTATGTCTGGCTGTATGCCCATTGACAGGGTTATGATTTAAGTATGTCTGGCTGTATGATCAGTTACAGGGTTATGATATAAGTATGTCTGGCTGTATGACCAGTTACAGGGTTATGATTTAAGTATGTCTGGCTGTATGACCAGTTACAGGGTTATGATATAAGTATGTCTGGCTGTATGACCAGTTACAGGGTTATGATATAAGTATGTCTGGCTGTATGATCAGTTACAGGGTTATGATATAAGTATGTCTGGCTGTATGACCAGTTACAGGGTTATGATATAAGTATGTCTGGCTGTATGATCAGTTACAGGGTTATGATATAAGTATGTCTGGCTGTATGCCCATTGACAGGGTTATGATATAAATATGTCTAGTCTAATAACAAATACTCTCAATTCGATATCTTGTAACAAATAGGATTTGTTATATAGACATCAAAAATTGAATTCCCGTCTACTTTACCTTATAATTCCTCTCTGGAGACTTCTTTTGTCCTATATTTAGAGATTCTCTGCTTATCATGCACACACTACTTTTAAAGCCTAACCATATTGATTGTTTAAGTTTTATTGTGAAGTCAAACTCACGTTCCACAGTCTACCAACGTGCCAGCAAAATGTAAGTTTTATTTAAATTATTGTTAACAGTTCCTCAAATGTGTTTGAATTTAAGTAAGCTATTAGTTTGTATATTTTGTCCTAGTCCGTTTATGTTGTTTAACAAAACCAGCATTGTTTACCAGCATTGTTTACCAGCATTGTTTACCAGCATTGTTTACCAGCATTGTTTACCAGTAAAATGACATTCCATCTTCTATCTTGGTACCAATCATCTCACCGAGGAGAAACAAGAACACGTGCTTGGTTCCATATGCAAGGATCAAGATGTACCAGAAATCTTTCGTCCCGGACGGTATCTGGATCTCGTTACCGTCTGAAGCTGTCATTGCTCCAACTGGACAGCTTCAAGACCCAGATCCAGACCATCACACTCAAACCTTAAGAAGACCGACTTTTTAAAATTTTAAATGCACTGTACATATAAGACTATTTTAAACTTGATCACTGTATAGAATTCCTCACACCACTTTGGCGCCGGTACGAAAATCTATTCTTGGAGTATGCAGTACATTTACGGGAATAAGAAGAGGAAGAAAAAATATTCAGAAAGTTTTGTTTTCTAAGTAATTAATTAAGAACAGGAAAACACTATATTTTAAAAACTATGTAGACAAATTTACGAGAGCAATACACTACTTAGAATCATTTCACCCTTGCAGACAAGGAAAGCAATGCATTCAGAAATACTTCATAGGAAATACTAAATTGTATTTTGTTATTATTTCAGTATATTTCTCGCTTTAAGATGTTGCTGGCCGATGTCTGATTCAAACTCATTATACAAAAACATAATTCAAACTGTGAAAAGTGTACTGTTGATGTCGGTCTGGGAACGTCAGTCAACATTTCTTTCGTATATTAAATTGAAAGTGATAAATGTCTCTTGCAATGCATTTGAAATTCTCGAAGTCTGGCGGGGGTGAAATTAAACTGATGTTAAATCTTCACAAGGAATGTCTTGCATACGGACGGGATTGCGAGGCAGCGTCTGTAAACTGAGATGACATTTAAATACATGTATTAAGTTTACGTGCGAAAAGGTTACAACTTAATTTCAATCGAGAATAAAGGCAAGACTCATTAACATAATACGATGCATTGATAGGATGCAGCATTTAGGGATATATTTAAGGAGTTCCTTCTTTGGAATCCTGTGCATATGTAAGTTTAATTTGCAAAAATATCGTTGGCAATGTAAAATTCCAATCGAGCTCAATATTTCGGCCAAAGTTGGAAATGCAAAATTCCAACCGAGCTCAATATTTCGGCCAAAGTTTGCAATGTGAAATTCAAATCGAGCTCAATATTTCACATAGTTGGCAATGTACAAATACACTCGATCTCAATATTTCGGCCAAAGTTGGCAATGTCAAAATCCATTCGAGCTCAATATTTCGGCCAAAGTTGGCAATGTCAAAATCCACTCGAGCTCAATATTTCGGCCAAAGTTGGCAATGTCAAAATCCACTCGAGCTCAATATTTCGGCCAAAGTTGGCAATGTCAAAATCCACTCGAGCTCAATATTTCGGCCAAAGTTGGCAATGTAACATTCCAATCGAGCTCAATATTGCGGCCAAAGTTGGCAATGTCAAAATCCACTCGAGCTCAATATTTCGGCCAAAGTTGGCAATGTCAAAATCCACTCGAGCTCAATATTTCGGCCAAAGTTTTCAATGTACAAATACACTCGAGCTCAATATTGCGGCCAAAGTTGGCAATGTACAAATACACTCGATCTCAATATTTCGGCCAAAGTTGGCAATGTCAAAATCCACTCGAGCTCAATATTTCGGCCAAAGTTTTCAATGTACAAATACACTCGAGCTCAATATTGCGGCCAAAGTTGGCAATGTACAAATACACTCGATCTCAATATTTCGGCCAAAGTTGGCAATGTCAAAATCCACTCGAGCTCAATATTTCGGCCAAAGTTTTCAATGTACAAATACACTCGAGCTCAATATTGCGGCCAAAGTTGGCAATGTACAAATACACTCGATCTCAATATTTCGGCCAAAGTTGGCAATGTACAAATACACTCGAGCTCAATATTGCGGCCAAAGTTGGCAATGTACAAATACCATCGAGCTCAATATTTCGGTCAAAGTTTTCAATGTACAAATACACTCGATCTCAATATTTCGGCCAAAGTTTTCAATGTACAAATACACTCGAGCTCAATATTTCGGCCAAAGTTGGCAATGTACAAATACACTCGAGCTCAATATTTCGGCCAAAGTTGGCAATGTACAAATACACTCGAGCTCAATATTGCGGCCAAAGTTGGCAATGTACAAATACACTCGAGCTCAATATTGCGGCCAAAGTTGGCAATGTACAAATACACTCGATCTCAATATTTCGGCCAAAGTTGGCAATGTACAAATACACTCGAGCTCAATATTTCGGCCAAAGTTTTCAATGTACAAATACACTCGAGCTCAATATTGCGGCCAAAGTTGTGGCAATGTAAAATTCCAATCGAGCTCAATATTTCGGCCAAAGTTGGCAATGTAACATTCCAATCGAGCTCAATATTTCGGCCAAAGTTGGCAATGTACAAATACCCTCGAGCACAATACTTAGGCTAACGTCGGCAATGTTAAAATCCACTCGATCTCAATATTTCGGGCTAAGTTGGCAATCAAGTGCAACATTAATACACTCGAGCTCAATATTTCGGGCTAAGTTGGCAATCAAGTGCAACATTAATACACTCGAGCACAATATTTCGGACTTAGTTGGCAATCAAGTGCAACATTAATACACTCGATCTCAATATTTCGGGCTAAGTTGGCAATCAAGTGCAAACTTAATACACTCGATCTCAATATTTCGGGCTAAGTTGGCAATCAAGTGCAAACTTAATACACTCGAGCACAATATTTCGGGCTAAGTTGGCAATCAAGTGCAACATTAATACACTCGAGCACAATATTTCGGACTTAGTTGGCAATCAAGTGCAACATTAATACACTCGAGCACAATATTTCGGACTTAGTTGGCAATCAAGTGCAACATTAATACACTCGAGCACAATATTTCGGACTTAGTTGGCAATCAAGTGCAACATTAATACACTCGATCTCAATATTTCGGGCTAAGTTGGCAATCAAGTGCAAACTTAATACACTCGAGCACAATATTAAGGCCAACGTATGCAATGTAAAAATCCACTCAAGCTCAATATTTCGGCCAAAGTTAAGCTCGAGTGGATTTTTACACCAAACGTTACATTGATCCACTTTCTGTAATATTTCAACAACAAGCATGTAAATGTGTTTCTCAGTAACCAAGCGTTGTAGTGAAATGACTGTTTTATTTAATAGGATTTTTTTCTGCGGTTCTAGAACATGCACAGACAGGCATTACAATTCTTTTGTTTGAAAAAATCGAATTTTCTTCTTGTTAAGACACGTTTTTGAATCTACTCTTTTTGTTATCTTATTAAACGTTTAAGAAAATATTCAAACGCTACTTTCACGTAGTTGAATAACTCAATTTGCGATATTGTCGTCCAAAGGTCGTCCATTTTTTAAATCAAATTTGATGTAATGCCTAATCTTATATCACTGAGTACTAAATTATCGGAACAAATTCAATTCAATACGTAACACGCTTCAATCAGTTGAGCGGACTTTTCATGACCAACCATTTAAGTGAATCCTGATCAATATCCTGTTGGTTTTGGTTCGGAATAGTTCGTTTTTCTAAATAAATGTGATTATGAAATCCTCTGCGATCCTCGAGCCGAACATCTTGCATTGGCGTGTAATTTACGTTGAGTGATATTGGACCTTCGCTCAGCGGGAAAGAAAAGTTTACAAATACACTGTCGATATCGTTATTTCAGTGAATGCGGTAAAACAACGCGCTGGAAAAGGAAAAGCGATGTGACAATAATATATTTAATATAACAGTTTGGACATTTGAAAGCTGTATAGCATTTAAAGCACGCGGAAATTTTGTTAGGACGTTAGTTTAGGTACTAGGTAAGAGTACATTCGAAATGAAAAATCCCTCAATGGAATCTATATTGTATTTTTGTACATTGTATTTAATATTTAACAGCTTCATTATATATAGATACAAACCATAACAGTTTGTTTTTATTATTGTATTTATATATCAATAAATGGATTTGTTTAAAATAGTGAATTAAACGTGAAAAACGTGAAAAAAACGCGAGTAAATATAAAAATATATTATGTGAACAAAGCGTATGCATTCGATTACTAAAAGTTAAAACTCCATTGAAATTGGATTGCTGAAAACATCTTGTCGTGGATGAGATAACACCCTCTCACACAATTTTCTTAATCGTCGTCTTCTAAATGAGCTTTTCATCTTAAAGGATAATTAAATTTTCGAGACAAAAACATCAAATTGTTTTACGCTCGACTCGAAGTTATTCTGCGACGTCTTAATGACTTGGAAAAGTGTTAAAAGTTGCTGTGGAGGATAATATTAATATCAAAAGAAACGTGGAAGCGCACGAAGGAGAAAGCAAACTTATTTTCTTAATTTGAGATACTTGGATTGAAGACAAAAATGAGTTATAATGTTAGTTACACGTTTCCGGAACTTGAGGCTCGGACAAATGGCAGCACGACTCAAAACGCGACAGTTACTCCCGGTGACCAGATTGTGTATGGATTACTTAGGCACCCGTTGTATATGATAATTATATATTCACTAGCATATAGTATGATCATGTTGTTTGCTATAGTGGGTAACATCATGGTTGTGGCAGTAGTTTACCGAAACCATAGCATGCATACAGTGACCAACTATTTCATTGTAAACCTCGCAATAGCTGACATTATGGTCGCCTTAATATGTCTGCCCATGACCCTGTTGTCTAACATCTACACAGGTAAGTTATATCGTTTTGTTCTCAAGACGATCATTTTACACTTTTTATTATTTCCTTTTTATCATCATTCGATGAACAGATTTAAATTAAAGTATATGTACATATAAGTATCCATGTTAAACTGACTGTCGCCTACAATGTTAATAAAAACTGTACATATGTTTATTTTGAACATGGACCATTACGGTCTATTTCAAATGTGTATTGTATATATATAAACTATGTTGTGAAATAAAACTTCTTCTTCTTCTGCTAACTCCATAATTAATCGAAAATGGTAATATTTAGATTGAAAGTTAATGTAGAGTTTTCAAAGTACTGGTGAGATGATCTACTCTGGATTGATATAACTATATGGGGTTTCCCTCTAAACCTGCGGTACAAACAATATTCCGTTAACATCGTGCTCAAATCGCAATGGAAACACAGACAGGATTTAACGTCTGACTGAACGTCTAAAAATAACATGTGTTTGTACCGCGGGTAAAAACTCACATTTAGCGAATTCTGGATTTCGTATATTCGTTTTACTCGCCCTCCAGTTGGATCTGTATTGACATAAACGTCATAAATTTCCCATGAATGTAAAAAAACTGTCAGGCAAGTTAAAGAGCTGTGTAGATTGCTCCGTTCGGTGGGCAACATCTGATGCAATGCCTATTGATATTTTAACAGGAACAGGGTTCGAAACTGAGCTCGCATTCTCGTACATGTGACTAAAAATTCGAGCGAGTACAGATGATAATAAGCTAGAATTCTTTTGCACCACTTGAGGTCTGACACTTTAATATGATAACGCAAGTGTAATTGGGGAGTCTTCGTATAATGGTTTAATTATACACTCGTCGTGTGATAACACATTATAAAAATATATATAATATATATAAAACATAAATGCCACACATTGTATTTGTTATGGCTATATATTCACATTTGTAGTTGTATCAAATACACTGTGATCAAAGTGTGGAAGTCTTTATTCTTAAATGCAATTTCAACATTATTTATGTATTTATAGACATTCATTGAAGAAACAAGCATTGCATCGTTATAGTCATTCATCATGTGTTAATTGTACAGGGTGTCCCATAATATATGTTACTATTTTAAATGGTAATATTTCTATGTTAATAACTCCTGAAAAAAATGATACTACCAATTTGTATACATAATAAAGTTTTATTTGGTATGCTCAGTGTAAAGAAATAGTTTACACTTACACAAACTTTTTTTGGTTTACAATTACAGCACATGTTCTAAATGACGTCCATTTTGTTCAATAACGACGTCACATCGTTCGTTTAAAAAACTAATTACAGCTTGGCATGTTTCATTGTTTATCTGTCTAATTTCCCGCCTGATGTTCACTTTAAGTTATTCCAGAGTTTTTAGGGAAGGAGTGTACACCCTGTCCTTTAAGTATCACCACAGGTAAAAGTCTAGCGTACTCAAATCTGGTGACTGTGGTGGCCACTCGTTGTTAGTCCTGAATGAAATGATCATGTCTCGAAATGTCAACTGTAACCAATCAACCACGATGGTTGCTATGTGCAGGGTAGCCCCATCATGTTGGAACCATATCTGAGTAATATCGATACCCCTCAAACACAGTGCTGGCATGAATTTGCGTTTGAGTATATTTAGATATCGCACATTGTTGATGGTTTCAACGTGTCCGTCTTCATCGTCAAAAAGAATGGACCAATTAAGCCTTGTGAATTCATAGCGGCCAAACCCCAATCTTTTTACTGTGCAAGGTGATTTCAAGATAATAGTCTGTTTTTTTCTGTTCCCAAATAACGACAGTTTTTCTTATTAAATGCAGAATTTAGATGAAAGTGGGCTTTTCACCAGAAAACCAGAGAACATTAACAATATCTGAGTTTTCATATATCCAGTGGACAAAGCTTGTGCCGACGCCATATTGAATAACAACTGACGTCATATGACGTCATTTCCTGTAATGTGACTTCAAATAACATGACAGACATTTGAAATGGTAACATATATTTTGAGACATCCTGTACTTTGATAATGTGTTTCAACCATATTTGAAATTATAAACATTATTTATAGTTATTTCGTTCTTTCCCTATATCAATAGGGATAATCGTCATACCTCACACAAGGCATGTTTAGAAGGAATATTTCCTTTTCACCTCTTGCTCCCCCGTTATCGAGGAGCGCATAATACTGACAAAATGTTTGGTAACGTAAAGAACCATGAGCAAAAAAACCCTGATATAGATATAGCCACCCCCTCCCAAATGTCAATTGTCGCTTAGATTATGTACATTCAACGCAATCAAACTCAACCGAGATTTTAAAATATGTCCACATTTTGCCAACTGCATTGTGTCAATGTCTTTAAACTGTATTGTATTTATTTTAATAGACGATGAGTACAGTGTTGTTCTGTTCTCGCTTGCCGTGAGCATTCTAAATCTAAATACAATCTTCAAGTGTGTAATGGACACATATTGGAGACTTGGTGACCTTGTTACTGTCAACAGTCCTTTTCTTGTCGTTGTTGTTGGTATCCGTCAATCATAACGATTATGAAGTAGCGCTGTGTGACATTGTTGAGTAACGTCTTGAGTGAGTGAACAGACTTATTCTAAATTTGCAGTCTCTACCATAGCTCTGACATATGTAGACAGACGCTTGCCGAGGATCTGTGTAGTTCTGTTTACGACTGGCTGTTACTCTATTCGTTTTTGCAGTATTCATGTCACAAATGGTAGCCTCTAAACCTTTTAGCCCATATTCTATGTTGCTGATTCCACAGGGTTATCTTGCCTGAAGGGGGCTCTCATGATTCGCTGTCATTGTTGTTAGTCATCGATTCACGCTTGTAGACAACTTTGAACGGTGGGAAATACTTCTGCTCCTTGCCCCATTTGCTTTTCTAGCAGTCTACTTACATTCGTTTAATCCACAATTAACAAAAACTTTATTTTCTCGCCAAATTTGATGCTTGTGTAGTCGTTTAGAAAAGATTTTGACTGCATGTGTTTCTGGGTGTTTCTTCGTGAGTTTTAAATATTACTTTTACTGTCAGACGTTATCTGAATACTGAATTAACTATGTTAAGAAACTTATTTGTTATCTGATCACTATTTTTCCGTCTCGGTATAATAATATTGTCACGATTTATGACATAAGAAGACATTGAGCGAGCACTGAATGAAACGTCTCACATAAGCCAGCCGTTTGATATATTATGGAAGTAAATTTATTCATCATTTAACGAGCGTCGTTTCTATCAATAATCGTATTTTTTCAGACGAATTGTAACCTAGACGCAATTTTTAAAGATAGGATATTACATCTTATTGAAATTTTATTCAATTTTAAGAAGATTTGTATTCGTAAAAGCCTTTAAAACATATTTCTAGCGATTATATAACACATCGGTTGAAATTTACTTCCAAAATCGCCGATAATGGTTTCACAAACGCGCCGATAATCGAGAATAAATGCAAACGTATTGTTTGACTAACCAGCATTAATGGCAACATTCAAAGTATCACTGTCTCATATCTTTTTAAGTTTATTTTTATTTATATATTTTTTTGTATTTCGTTATTTGAGGTGCTATAGCGTCTCATTGCTATCATCGTCAACCGGATGGTGTACTCGAAGTGCCGCCATATTCATCGTCTCAAAAAAACAGTACATGTAAAGTCCTCTGGTTGTATTAAGGTTCGATGAGTATAATGGCTGATTTGTCAGGGATATATATATCAATTGTGGAATGGCGGGAGTCTTGGTATAAATGGCTTTGCTTGATTATTTGCGTTAATTATGCAAATGAGTTTAGCCGAATAGTCGCGTATTAATTTTTAATACGATAATATGGAAAACGTGCAGTCTTGCTTGGAAGCGCCTCAAAGGGCATTCAGTCCTTTGATTTTGTGTGTTGACGGCGCCCTGAAATTTTAGTTGCATCACTGATTACATTATATGATATTATGTGGTATACACGATCAACAATCATTTATGAGTCGATATACATAATGATTACATTTACAACCAAGAAATTTCACACTTAGGAGCTTGGATGAATACATTTATTGAATTTAAAATATGAACTTAATACTGTCTTCATAATTACAAATATAACCGATGACTTAGAAAATATTGTTTATAACAGACTACAGTCGTACCACCTTCTATCCGAATGCTTGGTATAGCCCGAAATAAATACCTGGTCACTATGCATCGTCTTAGGCACGATGAATTGAAATGGGATATTCGGAACCATGTGTTATTCGAAATAAAATTTCTGACCGGATGAATTGGAATGAGCGAGGCCCGACTGTATTTGAATAAAGACGGCTACTTAATATGAGTAAATGTGTGCATACGATAATCCGTTATATAGATTTATATGATTTGTGTAAATATCCAGATCATCAGTTTGGTGCCTCGTATTCGACAATATTTACCGTATATGCTGTTTTATTGGTCTACGGCCGAACTTCGTTTATTCTAATTTCTAGGGTCCGAATAGTTTCGAATAATGAGTGATTTCATATAATTTATTATCAAACAAATCAGCTACGGGTGCTGGTCAAGCGATGTGTCAATATATACAAAGGCAGTTTGATACATAAAAGAGAGAATAAGTTGTTACAGGGAGCGCCACATGCATAAGACAGTGCCTCCCCACACAGACCTCCGGGAAAAAACAGTCCATAAAACATCAGGCATTTGATGAGCTACAAGGGTAAATACGCAATGGAACAGAGGCGCAAGGAATGGCCTGGTCCACCATAAAGAACAAGATGTAATGAGACAAACAGGTGGGATTTAATAAATGGAATCAATCGCAGGACAAGTCAAGACAGCTGGCAACAGAAGGCCGAAAGTGGGGGGGGGGGCAAATATCATTAACACTATATCAAGTGAAAGTATTGCACATGGGGACATGGAAATTTAACATACATCTAAAACACAAATAGAAATAATAACCATACAGCGATTTACAGCCGCATTGGAACTGTCAGTAAACAAAACATTATTGAGAAACCCATTTTACCCACGTTTCATAATCATTACATACATTCATATAATTATGCAATATATATTCACAATTAACACATTGCTTGATTAGTTCATACCAATGCGTGTTTTTCATGGATATCATATACGAAACTAATCGTATCTCAAATTGTACGCGCTAATTATTCTCGTACAGACACGTGTCCGTTGTGTATCGAACTGAAAATGTATTCAAAAGTATAACAGTTTTCCCATCCGTTATTTATACACTAAGAGCCATGTTTAATCTCGATGGAGATGTACAAATACATTTTTTATTCATATCGTTTCAAAATAATCTCACTTAGATAATATTATGCAAAACAAGTTTTTTTTCTAGATGCTAGAAAAGAAGCATAACAGTGAGTGTACGATACATAAAGGGCTAGGATTCCTATATCAGTGCTAGATTAAATATTTACTCTTCTCAAAGAAAGTACCAAAATATATCGAAATCTGGACTAACCGGCATCGCATCAGTCGTATATATGTATTTTGTATGAATCGACTGGCATTATATTTGCCTCTGAAAGCGTAATATGTTTCCATAGAAGGAATGATTGCATTCTAAACTACATGTACTTAATATTATTACGTTCCCTTTCCTCATGTGCAGTGTTTTATATGGTTGATATAATATTCATGTTCTTTTCTTCCCGCCGCTTTCGGCCTATTATAACTAACTTTTTTACTTGTTCCTTGATGTATTCCATCCATTAATATATCGCCATTCTTGTCCCCCTAATTTTTCCTTAGTTGCTTTTTATGGTCGGCCAGATAATTGCTTGCACTCCTATTCCCAAACATGTTCACCATTGCACCTCCTCAGTGCCTAATGATTTGTAGACTTTTGTTTTCCCGAAGGTCTGCGAAGGAAGGCTTTGTCTCGTCAATGTGGAGTACCCTGTAACAACTTAAATTAACTGTCACATAAACTATAAAACAATACAACAATGACGTCATACTGTAAGCAATTAATGTATTTACGAGATCATAATGCATTATTCTTTCAACTAATGATGAATAAGGACCTTTTTAAGTGCCATTATATTAGTATTTGTAGTTTGTGGCAACCTTTTCTATGCATGCGTTATTTATACTTTGTACAACATTTAATTTATTGGCATGTTACAATAACTGCATTCATATGTCATACATGTAAACCGTAGTAAATGTATTTTATATTTGCGCCTCTCCGCCTCTGCAGTTCCATTTATGTCATGAAACAAAAGGACAACCAACACAGTGTGAGTTGAAAAAGGCCTGGCACGAAATCATGCCAGACAATTTATTTTAAAACAAAAGGAACTAAATCAAAATAAAACAATGACTAGTAATGTGTACTTTTGGTAGCATAGGACAATAAAGTATATTTTATGGTCAAGTAATTTAGTGGTAGACAAATTGGTATCATCATTCTGAATGCTGCGGTAGCGTTTACGAAAATAACCGAAGAGGTAAATGTGAAACGGAAACCTGCAAAGTTTCGCATTCCACGTGGAAGCTATTTTAGGTCATCGAAGTTTTGAAAACTTTCTGCAAATTAGAGAGTAGTTTTGCTGATGATTTTTAAGACCATTTTTGTTATTTAAACGTTTCTTAGAATGTAACTCACAAGTTGCCTTGTTATCATTGTTATGTATTGAAGCCTCTGATACTAGAAATTATTGATCTTTTGTTCTTAGATTTAATTGATATCTTGATTCTTAAAGTTGTAATTCAACTGAGAGAGTAGAATATATTATTTCTCAAGCGTTAATCTATCTAGCGTAGTTTTTACGTTTTCTTAAGTGAGATCATTACACACCGACTTCAGCATAAGTCAAGAAGAAATATTCTTCTCTTATTGAATAATGGATCGAAAATATTCAGTAGAATTTCATTACTTTCGCATCAATGAAATACATTTCGCCATGTTTGTTTAGTGCCTCAATTCTCATCTTAAATGTCGATTTGATTCACGGATTGTGCAGCATTTACGACAAAAAAGGTCATTTAACGACCTAACAAAACATTCTCGCAAACTGTGTTACCCCATGTTCGATTCCATGCCAAGAAAAGATACCATCAAAGAATTCCATTGCAAGAAAAAACACAACGGCTTCAATTAAAGCTTTCAAACGGCTATCAATCAAACATTGTAGTTTAGAGGGCCAAATAATAGCTCGAAAGAAAATTTAAAAAACTCTTGAAAGCTACGAAGTCTTAACTTGTATAATGGATAATTGAGCATTGTGTTGAAGGCTCCAAATGGCTTCTTAACACATATAATGTATATAACTACACGTTTAAGTAGTTTGTTAACCTTTTGAAATAATGACAAAGCAATTACAAGAATTACATTATTACATGGTCTGATACATAATTCATAATGAATATTAGTAAGTAAATCGGTATCGACTAGTCCGTGTATTCCATCCATTCAAATGTCCCCCTTGCGGTCCTCCTTAACTCTCCTTAGTTGTTCTTTATGGTTGGTCCTTGCGCCCCTGTTCCCATGCGTTTTTACCATTGCACCTCCTCAGTGCCTGATGGATGTTTTTCCCGGGGGTCAGTGTGGGGAGGCATTGTCTTGTGTATGTGGCGTTCCCTGTAGCAACTTATTCTTTCTGTTTTACATGCATTGAACACTAGTTGTATATGTTTAATAATATTGAGCTTGATCTATTGACAATAAATTGGCCACCTTGTCAAAAGAGATGACAATATTTTTCTCACGAACGGCCATTTTTGGCAGATTTATTGTAGCTTTTCGGATGGACCCCAGCGTCCTCGAGTTATCGAAGTTTGAATGTAGTGTCAAACATAAAATATTACAGTAAAATGTACAAAGTAAAAGCATAAACATGATTTTATGCCCAGCCAAATTTGGTTAACTAGGCACAGACGGATTAACACAATATCACAGAATATCTGAAAGGCGACGCTGCTTGTACTTCAACATAGGTAAAATATTATGCAGTATCATATAAGGAACCTAAACACATGAAATCGATTTCAATTTCCAGATTAAGTTTCAAACATGTTTGATATGAAAAGTGTCATATGGTTTAAGACTAGACGAAAAACATGTGCAAAGAATATCCATTACAAATATACAGAAAGGCAAAAAAGATCCGTATAATAATAATTGTTAGAAATATGGAACAGGCATTATTTACACTATTTTATATGGAACTCCTGTTTACATCCCCGTGAGACAATTTGTATATTAAAATCTAACAATGTGAATTGTGTTTGATATGTTTGTCAATACACCAACACAATTCCGAATGTTTCATTTCTTACTGGAAATAGGCTTATAAATGTATGCTCTGTGACTGACTGCGCGAGCGAGATGTACAAAAGATGTACGGTGGATATGATGCTTATTATCTATATTGCCTCACGCCGGACCATCTGATATGATTCAAATCTCATCGTACATTAATCATTTGCAGGCATATTCGGGTCAAGTTTGGTTATGTATTGGACTTTTTTCAAAAATAAATAGCAAAATAACAACTTAGGATAAGACATACAGTCGCAGAAACCTCCCGAAAGGGCAATCACGAGAATTCCTATTATTAGTATGCTGTAGTATGTTACTATTTAGATTCTCATTCGGGTAAACGGCATTTTCAATCGTTTTAGAAAACTGTTCTTGTTGAGCTAGAATGGTTTTGACATTAATAATCAACCTAGGAATTCGTATCTAATATTTCACTGCTTCTTTTTCTGAAGCAATTATCCATCTATTCTATAATTGCGTTATTGTTCAGACTTTTTGGCAAAATTTAACTAGTTGGATAAACAGAAATTGCCCGAGCGTGGGGGTCAATTTGACAAAGCATGATATACTTGGGAGTAATAATGTCCAAACTGTCATACATAAAGTACTTATTATTGCAAAATATCATATTTATCAATGCAAAATGAATTCATCTGTTCCTAATATTGATACTTTAAAAAAACCAATTTGCTTTATATATAATAAATCAGAAAAGATTATTGCCTTAAAAACTTTCAGTATGGAAATATTTGAAAACATTTGGGCTCCTATGGCAGTAATTACACAGACACGGGACATGTAACGCTAATAATTAATTGCATTTATCTAAATATTTGTCATGGAAGATCGCTCTTTTGCTCTTTATCTACCTTTCAACCTTTTTCTACAGTTCTAGTTAATTCTTAAACCATCCACCAGAAGTCTTTGATCTAGTTATTTCAGTTTTTTTTCTTGGTAAAGCATAGCTTAAACGTATGTCTTTGCTAATAACTCCGAGTATATACATCATGTATAACAATATCTGAGATGTTCTAAATCATTTTTGCCCTGAGTAAATTTATTTACAATTTTCAAAACCGTTATTTATCCTTCATAGGTGGTTTAGCTATTTTCGTTTTCGCTGCATAGTCCATCCTTCTTATGGTGGAGAATACTAATTTTCATCTATTTATATAATAAATTAACAAACCTTTTTGACTTAAAATGTGTATTGCTTATACAAAGGAAGAACATTGAAAGAAAATTATAATTTAACAATGAATTATAAAAACCCTATAGTTCCTTTATGGTTAAATGTTATATATTCTCGGACACTGACTATATACACATTGTGCATTTATTATTTCTTGAAAGACATATATGTATGAATTGTATAATGTAATATGCTTACCTGAAAAATAAATAGTTACAAAAAAAAAATAATATTTCACTGTTTAGATTTTTATATTGTTTTTATTTGATTTGTCGGTAAATTTCAAGAAAATTGTAGAACTCACATACTTCCTGATTTAATAAACAGGAAACAAAACAAGCATGTATAAATGAATTTTAATAAGTTAGGATCACATAGTGAGATGGTTTTTTCTACTTTAGGAAACAGATATGTTCCATTATATGTTCCTAGCTTGTTTTATAAACAAACACCATTACAATACGTTGTAATTCCTCTTCTTCTTTTCCATAAACATCTGAAAAGAAACATTAAAAGTAAACTTCATATTTTGTACTGTTTTATGTATTGTAACAGACGATTCGACTATCATTCATGACTTTTGTTTCTCTAAATTGTTTTATATTAATGGATAGTGAACTTAAACACTTCCTGAAATGAAATTAAGAATATTAATTATGGTTGTTTTGTTTCCTGAACTGGTACGAAAACTATTTTTTTGTTTCCTGATTGGGAAGTCTGGATTCTAAATCGGAAAATTTTAACTTTAATGCTGGATTAAATAAAAACTAGATTTTTACCGAAAAACGGGGGAAATTTAGATATGTCTTTCCTATGTAGATATCAAATATCAAAATCATTCTAACTCGACCAAAACTTTCCTTCAGACAGTTTGATATAACCATAAAAAAGTGGCGATTTGTTATCTGAACGGGAATTAAAAATCTAAACATAGAAGCACTCTGTCTGATCGGGAAGCAGGTAAGGGAAATCCCCTGATGTCCCGTTCTGGGAGTTTCTCCCGCTGACGCACGCGTGCTGTCTTATAACGCAATAGAGGTCTCACCTGAGTAACTGGTTGTTTGTTGGACTTTGACCGGAAAACATCGGCAGTTTAGGACAAGGTTTCAAATGGCACATACAATCTTCGTACGACTATTATTCTACTGCATGTTTGATACCACTTTGCTGTCATTGACTTTAGTTTTTATTCAGATCAGTTGTTCGATTTCCTTAGAGCCTAAAACATTCTTTTTATTATAAAGTTGAATTGTGATTCCGGAACGTTTGGAATATTGGCATACTGCGATTGATGATGTATTAGGATATCTCTCACTCGTTGAGTTTGCAGCAATTTATAGTCTTGGTATTGCACTCAGCTCTTCATAAAATATTGCACTAATCTTGTTCGTTCATAAAAATATGTCATTGTAATTGGATTTTTAAGTCACATGAACAGACATGGGGCATCATGCAGCCACCTTTCCAGTTATTAGGATGGTGGAAGTACCCAGGCGAACACGTAGCTAGAACCAAACTACCGGCCTCCGTTAGTTACGAGCGTTGATAGCTTCATCACTTACAAATTAAAAGTCCCTGTAAGGATTGTCAAAACTTATGTTTATGTATTCATTTTAGTAATATGATAAGTGATTTTTAATTACATTTCCATTGGTATGATTATGAAATGCATATTCAGTAATTGTTTTCAACTTGCCAGGCTTAGAATGAATTTCGTTTTGATTTCACATTATGTAGATCTCACAATATTTATGGATTTCAAAACCGGAGTCTATTTGTGTTCTTTGTACCACTCAGATTAAACTCCTTATCTCTGACATTTACAAACACATTATTCAGCATTACATGATTGGTTAGATTGGCATACTTTGGTGATGTCATTTCAAATATATCTTCACGTTTTCCAGAGATTTCTAGAAATATTTTCTTCAATCTTAATTGACGGATATATAAAAACAACACCAACACATTCTGCATTCTATAAATGTGATTGATCATGATTCAATGTATTAAAATTTGATTTCGACCATCGGCGCCAAACGCACACCAAATTTACATAACGTTCAGTTTCATGCATTTGAATGCATGACAACAATCGAAAGAGAGCCGTTAAACAGCAATTTATTTCTTGTGTTTATGCGCCAGTAGTAACAACATAACATGCTATGAATTTGTTTGCTAAGCGGTTGGATTTCCACTTAAAGACAAATCACGGCTGAAACTGTAAGCGAAATCACACGTTCCCTGAGTACCATTACATGACCTTTTATAGAAACAACAAAACAATACTGTAATAGCATTTCAAATTTTGATTTTTGGAGATCTCATGCTAGAGAAAGCACTTGGATAAACCGATAAACACAACAATTCAATACATTTCACTCAATACATTCATAACCCGTATAATGATTAAACACATGCATATATTCTTAACTTTTACAATAAATACTTCCTAAGCAGGTGGAAAACATGTTCATGATGCATATCGTATACTGACATAGGCAGCAAATTTTCATCACCAAACGCATCGGTTCCCCAAAGCATCGGTTCCCCAAAGCATCGGTTCCCCAAAGCTGAATGCTCGCCACCTTGCGGTTATTACATTATAAACAAGGGAAAATAATTTTTGATCTTATTCGCTTCTTTGAACCGTAGAAAATTATAGTATGTTTGAACTCCATACAGTTTTGTTGTAATGATTTGTGTACACTTCTAACGTGTTGTTGGCTTGTACATATCCCCGGCTCAGAAAACATTTTATTCGGCGCAGCCCTTCTAACATGGTTTTGCTACTTGCATATCAGTGTTGTGTTAACCAATGAAATCTTACGTTAACCAGCAAGGTAATTTGTCTTCGACCAAACAACGTTTGTAACCTTGACGTGGATTGGCTAACCTTTCGATAAAAGGTACGTTTACCTTACCGATATCCACTGAATTTCGGTGAAATTTACCGCATTCCAGTTTGGATGTGGATTGACCAGCAATCGTAACATCTCGGCATTTTTCTGCTGCACAACAAATCTTAACCTTCAAATTGCGCCGACCATCTTTTTTCAAGATATTCTCGTTTAGAAAAAACATTGCTTATCGTGAATCTGGCCTTATAAGCAATGTATAAAGATATTTTCACCTATTACATTTACTTTATGATGATGTCGATTTCAGCAAAACTCGCAGAGCTCTATCTGGAATATTGTCGATTATGTGCTTTAAAGGGTGTAATGAAATTTGTCAAGTCAGCGATTTGGAAATAAAATCTGTATGCAGGAATTAAGCACGGACTGGTGCTGATACGAACGTTAAAATCCGTCGCATTATTCAGTGCTGCTTTTTGTAGTCTTATTATGCATCAAAACCTCCAGGATATAGTTCATGTTTACTTGTCTGTGTCATGTGAGATTTTTTGTCAAACTGGAATTAATTTTAAACATGTTTATCCGTGCAGTATATTTAATTTTATGGGCACTATTTGTTCAGATGTATTATTCAGAAATATACCATGTTATAAATGTTCGAAGATGTCGAAATAAATGATAATGCGAGGTAATCGTATTCTATTAATCGCTGACGTTATCTTGATATAATCTAATGACTGTCCTAATGAATCATTTCCGTGTTCCTTTGTGAAGAGTTCCAGAACATCTACGTCGTTTCCGGTGAAAAATTATCACATGATTGCCATGGCATGTGACTATCATTTCTTCACGAAATTAACTCAACTGTCCGTCAATTAAGATATATAGTTATGAATATTGAAGCATTTATAGGGACATACTATTATGATATAGACAGTATTACACGGAAACTATTAGATAAGAGGTTTAGTTTATTTTATTACATCAATGTAACGTCTTTTCCGTGAATATAACTTCCATGGGAATTGCCAGGAAATGAGCGCGTGATGTGATGTACCGTCAAAGGACAATGTCCCTCGTGATCAGATTATAATGCTAGCATTGATAATGTCTGTCTCGCATGCTGACGACGATGTCATTGTTTAGATAATGACACATGCGACGAAAATCTTTATTAACTTTATTTTAAACATAGAAGATAGATTCAATTATATTGCCTGTCTGGCTTCGATAATTATTCTACAATATAATTCATGAAGACGTTCTGGGTAGAGAATGGCTTATCATACACGTTGGGTGATAGGATGGATACATTCAGGTATGGAATGGCCAATCAATCATAATTTTAGTTTAAACGTAGCTAAAAAAAAAGAATCATCATATGTTACCACTCTGATAACAACAACCGCAATATGATTCATAACTTATACAAGAAATGCATTGATGCAAAGCATCCAAGGGATTCGCAAAACTGGTACACAATGTTTTGGAATAGCGTAATGGCGGAAACATGTTTTGGAATAGTCCATTTTCATACTATCATTGGCGTTTATTTCCTTTTAAACACCGTAACTTGCATAAATATCCACGTTACAAGTACCAATGTGTAAATATTTATATAAGTAAATTGAAAATGAAGTTTTTTATATTTACCCTTTCATCTCTACTGCCATACATGTTTACCCTTGCATCCCTACTGCAACATGTTTACCCTACTGCCATACATGTTTACCCTTGCATCTCTACTGCCATACATGTTTACCCTTGCATCTCTACTGCCATACATGTTTACCCTTGCATCCCTACTGCCATACATCTTTACCCTTGCATCCCTACTGCCATACATGTTTACCCTTGCATCTCTACTGCCATACATGTTTACCCTTGCATCTCTACTGCCATACATGTTTACCCTTGCATCCCTACTGCCATATATGTTTACCCTTGCATCCCTGCTGCCATACATGTTTACCCTTGCATCCCTACTGCCATACATGTTTACCCTTGCATCCCTACTGCCATATATGTTTACCCTTGCATCCCTGCTGCCAAACATGTTTACCGGATTTTATTTCATGATAAAATGACAAGTCTCCGTCTATATTCACAAACCATGGAGAGCGGGCATTGTACCAGACAAAAAAATCAACTAAACATCAAAGACAAAACAATGACTTTTTTACGACCGCGTGGGTTTACGACGTCTATATTGATACGAAATTTGTTAACTTTGTCTTGCAAATCATCTTATTATCCGCCAAATGAAACCATTAAAATCAACAAATAGTTAGAAATACGACCATAGTAACACGTTAAGTTAATTTTCTAGTCTAGCCTTAGAATTCAGACTATTTCGTGATAGAACTCTCACCGCCTGTACTGCAGAATGAAAATAACCAGAAAGATACATCAAAGGTTGTAGTGATATTGAGTTGGGTAACGTTAGAACATTATTATGCACTGCGTGATTTAGATGTCAGATGTCCATGATTTCGAAGCGCTCGCCCCTTACATTGTAGACCCGGACCATATCAGAATCCATATAGGCGGCGGCTTGCAGGTCGATGATTTTAACAATGTTCCCACTCGTGACACAAAGCATTCCCGAAAAGTAGTTCCAAATTATTTCTCCACCTTAAAGCACGAAGGATCTTCACGTTGTTGCATCGGTGCGATTTTAAATTGAACACAAAAGCGGAAAAAAGAAACACCACATGCAAAATACACATTCACCTCGCAAACAACACCTACATCTGGGCTCTAGAAAATGTATTTAAATACAGTTGTCCTGGACTAGTGTGGTGTAAAATATGACTTGTCCGACATAGGAGGCTTGTTGGCCGAGCAAAGAATAGGGTACGATGCATGAACTACATTTGTTTACTTGTAATATAAAAAAGCTTTAAAGGGGTTGATCTTGGCAATAGGCCAAGGAATGTGTAACTTAATTTGCACAATGGGGGACAACCACCTTCACAGTATGAACGCAATTAACAATGTCATTTATCATAAGAAAATTGGTCATGTTCAATATTACAGATATGTCACCATGATATATCTGGACAGACACCATGCTATGATTTTATGAAATATTACAGACAAGTTAGTGTTCAAAATCACTGTTAAAATAATTAAATCTTGTTGCGTTTTGTATTGAATTACTAATAAAAACCATAATTATCTACCCATTGCATCCACTAAAAGCCAAAAGCATACAAAACAAGAACTATCTTGAAAAAAAGATGGTAGGCTCAATCTGAAGCAAGCAAATGAGCTGCAATCTGAAGGTTAAGATTTGTTGTGCTAAATAAAAACATCCGGAATGGAAAATGGATTTCGGTAAATAACCGTAATTCAGTGGATTTCGGTAATAAAATGTACCCCTTATCGAAGGGTTATACCAATCCGCTTCAAGGTTACAATTGTTGTTCGGTTTAAAGAGAATGTGATTTTAGTGGTTAATGTAAAATTTGATTGGTTTACACAACTCTGGTATCCAATTAGCAAAGCCACGTTAGTACGGATGCGCCGAAAAACATTCAGTGACTTTGTTTCTCTTAAATATCAGATGCTTAGTAAACTTAACCGTTTAAAGTGTATACTTTTACCTAGCAGGTGGGAGAGATAAACTGCTGTTCTAAATTACAGAGATGTTTTAAAGATATCTACTTGACATTCAAAATTCTCAACCATACACTTACTTAAAAGCATTTGATGAAAACGAAGCAGACGGGGAGAATCAATACAGTTTTAGGCACCATGTACTTTGAATTCAGTAATAGTTTCACGCAGAGAATCCATCTGGATTCAACCATGCAGTCACTAGAACAGTTTAAATTCATAAAAATCAATGCCCCGATAATTAACGTCAACTTTAAGTGATAAGGTTTTTTTCGAAATCGGACAGTTTAATACACTCGGTAAAACGTTTGTAATAAGTAGGAATTGTTTGATCAATTAGGATAAAGTTTACCGGACCTAAACTCTGCTTTATGGAAGCTTCAATTTCCTGTTGAGTTAATGGGCATTACTCGTACTGTTTCATATTAGTTCCGACACGAGAACTGAACTGATGTACGTGTGACAAGGTATATCCATTTAATGACTTATACTAATTTACAAATTAGAACAGTTAGATTCGTGATCATAGACATTACTGAAGAACAAAGAAATGTCATTACGGAGCCAATTATTGATTTGTGTAGAAATGAGAAAGAGTTACTCAGGGAGGGGAAAATACACAAAACAATACATACCTAAGTAAGAAATATAGGTATATAATGAAATTCATTGTTATTTTGGTATGTTAGGCTATATTACATTACGTCAGTCATTCTTATGATTCCTTTCTCTCATCACGTATTCCTATATCATGTTAACATGTATATTTTCTATGATTGATGCAATGTTTTGCATATGTTCATATGTGCTTTTTTCCTACTTTAGTAATACATGTACATTGTAAAGCTTAACTTCAAATATGGTAGATAAAATGTACAGAGACGTTTAAAAAAACAATCATGCGACGAATATTGTTTGTTAAACGCTCAACTTATGTGACCGCGTTATATGGATAATCAGTTAGAGTTCCGATAATTGTCATAAGAAAAATAAAAATGATTAAGTACTGGGTAAATATATTAACATCACCAGTTTATTACGGTCGACATATAAAATGTTGAAACAAGATGCAGAAAATTCAATAACATACAGTGGAAGAAAATGGGCTTTTCAAATAAAATCACTCCTTCGGGAACATGGCTTGAACGATATTTGGTTAAATCAATCTCCGCATAACATCCACCTGTCTCTCATTAAACAAGGAATATATGATATGTACTACCAACAGTGGTATGCTAATATTAACAATTCTAATAAACTTTCGACATATAGTATATTTAAACATGAAATTTGTTTTGAGAAATATTTGGATAATATACAAACATCGAGATATCGAGTAGCATTGTCGAAATTCAGAGTTTCGTCCCTTAATATTGCGATAGAAACCGGTCGATACAACATTATACCTCAAATAGAACGAAAATGCATTTATTGTACAATGAATACCATCGAAACAGAATACCATTTCCTCTTAGTTTGTCCTTTTTACAGAGACTTAAGACAAAAATATTTCATCGATATTATTGCCATTGGTCAGCTCTTACAACATTTCATAATATCATGTCTTCAAAATCAAAACGCCTCCAAATTCACTTGGTAAAATATATCTACTTCGCTATGTCAAAAAGAAATTCTAAAATCTGTGAAAACTAGTGTTCATGCTATTTATTCCCCACATTCGGCCTATTGTTGCCAGCTTTCTTGAATAGTCTTCCACCCATTAACTCCCCCTGTCTGTCCTCTTTGATTCTCCTAGTTATGCCTTATGGTCGACTAGGTCATTCCTTGCGCCCCTGTTTCCTTACGTATGTACCCTTGAGCCTCTTCAAATGCCTTATATTTTACGGAATGTTGTTTCCCCCCAGTTCTGTGTGGGGAGGCACTGTCTTATGTATGTGGTGTTCCCCGTAGCAACTTATTCTCTCTCAAAAAATATCATGCGGAACGTCAAACAAGTTAAATTTGTGACATAAAATAGCTAACTGTAAATCGCATGTAGTTTTATATCAAGCAATATGAAATAAATAGGCGTTGATTCTCACAGAATTTCCAAGTTTCCAAATGCACTGCAAAAAATACGAAAGCAGCATTCTTGTGGTCCTGTCAGAACTCCTAAAAGGATATACGATGCAAAAAGAACGGGGATTTGCAATACGTCTATTGCTATTAGTGACAGATTTGTTCAACAAAAAAACTTTTGTGTGAAATGAGTAAAAAACGGAGACATTTTAAGTCCGTTTGCAACAAAATCGTTCCATTGCGATATTCTGCGTTAATTGATTGGCGTTAATTTGGAATAGTGTATCAAAGGTCCAGACAGCAACGAAAGGCATGTTGAAAGCTGAAAGCTTGTTTCATGAATATCAATGCATGGCTTCTCCAAGACATCAAGATATGGCCATGACGCCATTCAAGGGGTGGAATGGAATTACACACACAATCTGCAAAATATAAATTATTGTGCAAATATTAATTATCACAACTTGCGAAACTTATCCGTTCTTGACAAGAGGTGCATTATTCTACAAAAGAATACGTAATTGAGCAATTCCGTTGGCCAAAGATATGTCATTCAAAAGTGTTTAGTCTCGCCAAGCGGTTTTGACAAGGCGCAAGACGTACTAGATCATATTGCCAAGTATACCAAGCGTATTGTATTTCCAAGGCAGTCGTACGTTGAAATATACGCGTGATTAAAGTTGGAAGATCTAATAATACAGAATATTAAAAAGGAAGTTGGGATTTCAATGGTTAAGGTCTTGGTCGTTATAGCCCATATTACACACCTTTTATGTAGACAACTCAAAATATATGACAAACAATGAATGCAATACTTCGGTGCCGTAACCATATTAGATTAATCTTGTTCTCGGTTCACTAAGATGAACAACAACATAGGTTTTGAATCTACAGCAATACCTCACATAAAGTCTCGATATGGGCAAAACAATAAAACCACCAGGTTTTAGGCTATTAGAAACTTTTTCTAACAAATAAAAACTGCCAAAATACGTACCGTTTTGCCGAAAAACTGTGTAAGCTCTCTAGATTTAGAACTCGTTTCAATGGATATCCCACTCTTATCTTCCACTGCTTGTTTTTCAAAAATTGATTGGCTTTTCGGCGCAGTCGTACTAACTTGGCTATGCTATATGATTGACGGTTTTGTGTAAACCTATCAAATCTTACGTTAACTATTAAACCAAGTTATTAACCGAAAAGAATGAAACATTCAACAAGTGGTCTTTATATTCTTGATAGTCTGTTTGCCGTTTTTCCCCTCGTCATTCTTATGTCATGACGATATTGAAGGTAACTAGACATTCATAAATAATGTTAGTTATATAAATGTGTGAAAAGGATTGCGCTAATACATAGCTACGAATCGTTTGCGTAATATGGCCCCGGGGGTACTAATTTTTACTATGGAGAAGTAAAAATATCAACTAAGAAATGATATTTTTGCTTATATCTAATTCATTATACGAACAGTTGTCACAAAACTTTGAAAACATGTTGTTAAATTTAGACATAAGCTTATCATTAAAATACATCGCATATACTGCTAAATTGAATTTTCTGAACATAAGATACACTGATGTATTGACGAGTTAATTCCTTCAAAGTCGTTCACAAGTTTTTTAGCAGTTGTATATAAGGTGTCAGGTATATTGACTGACTGTAAAGTCCAGCGTAGAGCGCATTCTGCTTAGCACTTGGCTTGGTCGGCGGTTATTTCCCTAAATCCCTAGATATTCCTAGATAAGAAGGGGTAGCCGTTGACCTTGTCAGGGGTTTTGTGGAGTCGTCTGTATGCATTTGTTTCTGTTTGTCTCTTGTAAGAGACGAACAAACTGCATGATGCGTGTATGTGGTCGCACGGTCATGATACGCTCCCTGTCTGTTTCCTTAAATATCGTAGCATTAATGAAATAAGTTTTTTATATGATTAAATTATCTTTAATTCGATTAATATTTCTAAAAAATTACCACATTGGTACTGCAAATAGAGTTTTACTCACGGCCCTTGATTTTTAAACTTTAGATAGGTTCGAGAAATTCTAATTTTAGTTTGCTGCGTTTCTACTAGGTACGTTTTTTTAAACTTTATACAACCAGACAGGAAGCGTTTCATGAAGTGTGTACCAATTTGTATCATACTATTATCAGAATAAAAAAAATAATACAAATAGTTATTTTTCAACTATCGGACTGCATAAGTATGCTGAATTACCTACCTTTAATATATGCAAATTTAAAAACCTGTTTGAATTAATAAAGGAAATTTATATATCAAATCCAAGCAAGGATGGCTGCTCGTAGCGGATCAGTGGTCCAGTGGTAAAACGCTGGACTTGTAATCCAGGGATCGCTGGTTCGATTCCCCGCTCCATCACTGACCGTACTAACAGTCTTTCGGACGAGACTTTAAAAACCGAGGTCCCGTGTATGATGCTTTACATCGAGCACGTAAAAGAACCAGGGGTGTTTCTGGAACTGGGGCATCTTCTGTATCATGCACTATCCTCCAAATCTAATATGACTAACATTCTTCCGGAGGCGTCGCCCATGTGGGAAACCGGTGGCGACGATAAATAAAAGCATATACAACATGGCTGCTCGCCCATATGGGATTTCCCGGTGGCGAGGGTAAACTCAAATCCACATGGTGGTGGGGAAATGTTACATGCATACTAATATTTTAAAAGGTAATGTTGTTTGTTTATTTTTTGTATACGGAAACGCACGAAGATTTACCCTTTTAATGTCGGTATAGGCCGAATGCGATATCTACGAATTGATCCTTCACCAAAGACTGTGTAGAATCAAAGTACTTGGAGTGCTAACATATGTTGTGTAGTATCACAGTAATAGGGGCCTTATTAGGAAGAATTGTTTGGCATACGAACTGATCCTGCAATGCAGATTTTGTTGTATTTACTTATTAGCCGGGGATGTTGAGGAAAATGTCATACGAGGTTGACTGTGTCGCAGAATCACATTGCTATTAGGCCTAAAAAAAAAATTGTTTGTTTAGGGTAACATCTCCAAAAAAGCTAGGTAGGATAGGTAGGCTTTTTTTTTTTTTTTTTTCCTGGCCTACAAATACAAAATCTTGTAACAAATCATTAATAGATCATTGGGAAGTTAAAGTGCACAAAATTAAATGAAAAGAATTGTAACAGTAACTTTAAACTAAACATATTTACTTTGAAATCATCTGTTTTACATGTACATTTTGAAATGATTTTTTTACTTGTTTACTGAGAATTTATTTAAAGGCAGTTTCAAAATAAATATATAAAACTACATAGTTGTCCAATTTTTATTGTAGTTTATGTTTGTAACAAACAAAATGTTGCAGATGATATTTTGCAGATGATAAATAGAGGATATTACATGAGTGGTCATTCTATATGGAATTTAATAAACGATAAAAACAAGCCTTGAAAGCTGGGCTGGTGTGACTTACACTGAAATATCTCAAGCTGAGAACATGCTCATTCTCAAAACTTCAACTTTGGATTTCTCATTTAATTTTATTATTGACACAGGAAGTTTTACAGGCAGTCAAAGTTTCAGTGCAGTAGCAATAAAATAAGAGATTTCTTTATAAAAGATAAAATTTTAAGTTTGAGCACGATCTTTGCTCGAGAAGTTAAGTGAAAGCCTGCCCAGAAATTGTTTAATACTAGTTGCATAGGCGTAAAAAGCCATCTCAAAAATAGGTTGAAGTTAATACTGTCAGCATTCCAAACTAAAGCACAAATCTTAACACTTGGCTTTACTTTTGCTTCCCATACGGTCTGAAACATGGATGACCTAAACCGTTTTGTAAACAGTTATCGCACACTGGAAAAACAGACTTGTAGGACTGCTTCAGTTGTGCACTCTGGCTTGCTCCACTTTCTGCACAATAATAACAAATGTCAGGCCTGGCTAATGAGGAGCTGTAATAGGAATTTTCAACAGGACTGGAACACTTCAAATTTAGTTTGCACATACACATACATGTAAACATTATTATACTAGTAAAGCTTGAGGCTTCGCACTTACATGTTGAGAAAATTTATGGAACCATTCATGCCCAAAACCACAGGTGACCGGTGCGTAGCCATGACATTTAAAACCCGCATTGAAAAAAAAATATTTTTCACTCTGTTCTTATAGTAAGATAAAGGTGTCCAACTTCATACGTATTTACAATGAAAATATATACACACATTTGCTTTGACGTACTTTTCAAAGCCATTTCTCAACCGATTTTTATCACTAATGTCTTAAAATACACACAAGGGATTTATGTCGACAGTGTATATACTCAAAAAATATTCACAAACAGAATAGACTGTTTTTTTTAACGTCAAACATCAAGAATGGTTTGGTCGGACAACTTCCTACCGTTAGACCGAGTCTGTATTTTCAGAACAAAACTACTATAAATCGCTATTCACCTGACGAACGACTTTAGATTTCAATAAGAAACATTCAAAAAAGTATATTTCAATATCAAACAACTTACAAATCGACATATCTATACCTAAAAATAGTATACGTTCCATAAACTTAACTTATACCGCTCGATTTGCCGAATTAAGATCATGATATAAGGGGAAAAGTAAATTGGGAAAACAAAATTCAATCAATCAGACAGACCTTGATAGTTTCCAGTTCTGATTATGGTTCACTGGCCTTTGTGATAACACGTCACTTATATGCGCGTATACGAATGTTTTCGCGTGATAATCAATGCATTTTGGAGCTCTTCCGAATTTACTAGTGTGAGTCCATATAGAGCATACGTTTTCTTACCAGTTTTCGTCAGCAAAAGGCATAAAGTGGTGAAAATATTAGAGTTACTACATTTAAAAAAGAAATCGACAGAGACAAGTACAAGGTCGGAGTTTGTATCTTGACTTGTTCAGTGATGTGTTCCAACCATTAATGATTTCCCCTCTTTTGGACCCTAAATATTCCTTAGTTTTTCATTGTTGTGCGCATGCGGCGTTCCTTGTAACAATTTAATATATTATTCATACATAATGCTACTGCAGATTTTGAAAATGACTTGTTCTGATTTATTGTTTTAGCATTCTACTTATTCTTATACTATATATGTTTCTTTTTGTGATAATTTATGCATGTATTAAGGCATTTTATGAGATAAGTTTATGTATGTTTCTATTTGCATATCTTGATGAGTTACCTTCATGAAGTTTATTATTAATCATATTATGTACATGTGTTTGAGGCTTTCCTTCATCCCTCTGACGATGAACTTTTTCTTAAATACTTTCTCGTATGTTGGAAAAATTAGAACGAAACTAAATGAAGATACAAACATGCCTTGTTCCGCTTTCCACCCACGACTCGTTCTGAAATATATATCATAAAACTTTATAACACATTAACTTTATGATCACTCATTATTGGCACAGCACATATTTATGGTTCTTTGAGGAGTAAAGTCATTGTGAAAACCTTTGTATAATTTAATGGATTACATCTATTCAGTACACAATCTCAAAGAGTATTGTGTTTTCAATAAAACAATTTTTGTAAGGCAATGACTTAAAGATGATTAGAATTTTTTGTCCTCGAATATTGAAAGATAATTGCTAGTTTTAACGATACATTACTTTACAAATTGGAATCCTAATCAATTAGTCTATTTCGGTTCCGTGGAGTCATAAAATAAAAAAAACGACACTTCTCTATAAAAACGGTAGCTATATCATTTTGTAAACTGTGAAAGAAAAACAATCTATTAAAGTGTACTATTATTTATTACTTTGATCATGGCATAATCGGTCCCAAAAGGAAGCAGTGTAATCGCTAAGCTCTAATAAAGGAAGTTTACAAGCGATAGGGTTTATTCGTTCTTGGCTTGGAGAGCTTTTGGAAACTTGTTTGACATTTTCAATATAATCGTGATTTTGTTTGTAGAGCGGCGTCATGTGTTGTAATCATCAACACAATTCCCCTGGTGCAATCTCTTGTCTAAGCATTGCTGTTGTTTGTAAATAATGGATCACTTGTTTTCACAAGTAGATCTCATGTTTTCCTACGATAATGACCAATTAATCCGATTTAGGCGTCTAAAATGATTGATATAGTAACATCAAATACTGACATATTCTTGTTGACTAAATTGATGTGAAGAAACAAGTGATTATAGAAGAAAATCGAATAAAATTGTCTGAGGATGTAATGATGAACCGGTCTTGAATAATTATGTTTCATTTGAATGAAGTTGAATCATACACACATGAACATTTAATTAAATCATGATGTGTACTCAGTACAATTAAAAACGCACATTTTTGAATCTGTGATATGACTTTTAAATGACGTTTTGATATGAAAATACTCGCTGATTGAAAGAAAAGTTTGCGTTTATCATTGCATAAAATAAAATACAAGTTGCATCTTGCATACCTAGGTTTTTTAGTAATCTTACAGTTTGCGTGTTAAAATGTACTGAGTATAGTTCCATTTTATTACACATTCTGATCTGTCTTATTATAAATTGTATTATTTGGTGAACTTCTGTCACTAATGTAAGTACAATTTTAAAGTAGTAAACCGCCAAAAACAACACTAAATAAACATTACTAGAAAACATGTTGTCATTTGATGGCATAAATAATAAATTAATTCATCAATAAAATGTTTTTGTAGGAAAGTCCTGTATTATACTCACGGTTAATCGTTTCAATCGGTGATTTTATTTTCGATGTATTTGATAGATCAACATAAGATATGCTTAAACAATTGTTTTCTAAATTCGTAGATCATTTTGTTCCATCCGCCGAACGTTTTGTTTCACTAACTGTTCATGGCATTAACAAGACAATCTGAAACATCTTCTCGAATCTAGTGTGAGCGTTCGTGCTCATCCATTGTAGAACATATCTTCGTTTTCCTTTGTTAAGGCTTGAATCAATCGATCTTCATCTTTCAGTGGTGTCCCTAAACTGAATATTTGATTTATTGCCTTATTCTATAAATATATAACAGTTTGTCGAAGTTAGAGTAAACATTACGGAGCATACTTGTCTGAATCGTTTGTAAAATAAAACGCCATGACAAAGAAAGAAGCTTGCAATATCTCTCTAGATAGATGATTGCGATACGCAATACAAGTCATGTCTGTTTGAAATACAAACACCAGAAGGCAACAGGGAATCTGATTTAACATCTGAACAGAACAATATCTAGTCATTTTGTAAGTTGTTGACAGAAATATTCTAATACAGATCAAGTTTGAAACGTTATCGTGTTGTAGTTTATAGACAAACGAAAAGTACCTAAGCATGTCCTCAAACCTAGTTCCAATATGCGAAACTGCGGTTATTCGTATTTTATATTGGGTCTAAAAGAGACACATACACAAGACGATGCCCCCCACACAGACCGCCGGGACACCAACAGCCCCACCACATATCAGGCACCGAGGAGGTGAAAGGGTAAATATGCAAGGGATACAGGGACGCAATGAATGGCCTTGTCGGCCATGAAGAACATCTATGAAGAACTAAGGAGGACAACAAGGGGGGATTTTAAGGATGGAGTACATCACGAAACCAAGCCATGAAAGCCAGCAACAATAGGCCGAAAGGGTGGAGAAAAAAATAACATGAATATCGTATCAAGTGAAATAATTGTACATGGGAAAGGGGAAAGTAACATATATCCAAAACGTTAATAGAAATAATAACCATACAGCGATTTACAGCCCTGGAACTGTTAGTAAAAAAATGTTGTCTGAAATATTGCAGCTTAATCAGCGGTTTTCTGAAACTCAGTTCAGACGAATCTAATTTACATAAACCTAATAAAGATTATCAGTGAGTTATCCTGTTATAGGATAAATGGGAAATAAAATAGATTCAGCTAAATAGGTTTTTACAGTTATTGCATTGCTTGGCGACCATTGGGACAAAAAAGCACATCGAAAAAGATGCATAGCCGGAAAGGTCTCAATCAAAAATCAGAATTTCCCTAAATACAGATATTGACATAAGCAAGTGGAGAAGGCACATGCAGTAACGGGACACTAAACATCAAAGGAAAGAAGTGGCTACATACCAAAGACAATTGAGGATGATCTCTAACAGTAAAACGTAGAAAATTTCCTTTCTGCCAAACATAACTTAAAATCCTTGAAGATACAAACGTCCGAAATAAGCCGGGTTGTTCTCCTCAGTTCTCCTTAATTGTATTTTATGGTCGGCCACACCGTTCCTTGCTCCCCTATTCCCATGCATGTTTACCCTTGTACTCCCTCAGTGCCTAATGTTCTGTGAACTGTTTTTCCACGGGGATCTTTGCGGAGCGGCATTATCTTGTGTATGTGACGTTCCATGTAGCAACTTAATATCTCTTTTAAATGCTGTATGCAAATATGTAACAGGTAAAGATAGATTGTAATAAAGAGAGCTCAAATGAGGCACACGACCATTATCGAGTAGGTTTACTGCTTTAAGAATAATGAAAATGATAAGTGTAAGAAAGGTAGACAATGAAAGCGTATACCGTGTGAGTAGAATATCTTGATAAGCAACAAAGCGACATGAATCAGAGTGTAACAGATACAGCACATCGTAGCGTAGCGATATTACTTTGAACCAAACAGTATGTAAATGGCTCGTATACTGTCTTTAGTAATACATGTGACATATAAGACATATGTTCAGACCAAATATTACAATAATTTGTCTCTTTAATGATAATATCGACCACTTAAAATAATGTAACATTTCAAATAACTGGTGATTGGACCTGGACTTCAAGTATCAAAACATCATAATGGCGGACTCGAAAATGTTCATGATATCTCTGCTACTGTTTTAGAAAAAAATACAAAACATTTCGATGAACTGCTAACAAAAGACAGAATTAACAAACCACTTAATTCACATTGTGATTAGCGAGTTGAAGAAAAATACAAATAATTGTCATGGAAGTTCCTGCTAATTAATTTGTATGGAAAATGCGGTCGAATACTAGAAAGCACCACTGAGACGACACGAACAATATACACTGAAGTTGAAACCAAATGTGGAAACAATATTGACGAAAAATCAATTCTTTCACAAAATATCCTCCTACACAAAGAGCATTTTTTTTCATAAAAAATGACCATCTCCCATGAAAATTGAAATTGCTTCGTTATCTGCTAAATGGAATGAAGCCGCTTCTACGTCCTTTCACAAATGCACAGGCGAATACTTTAATTCTGGCTCCATATCCATTCTATTTCACAGAATACCAAAAACATGTTTTTTGTTATTCATCAGTGGTTTCGCGAAAGTTTAAGATGTAGTCAGTCTGTAACATTTTTTCGGCTCGCCCGTACTAACATGGCTTTACTATTTGCATATCAGTGTTGTGTAAACCAACCAAATCTTACGTTAACCACCAAGGCAAGTTCTCTTCAACCGAACAACGTTTGTAACATGGACGCGGATTGGTTAACCTTTCGATAAAAGGTACATTTTCTTACCAAAATCCACAGAATTTCGGTGAATTTACCGAAATTCCATTTTGGATCTGGAGTGACCAGCAATCGTAACATTTCCGCATTTTTTATGTTGCACAACCTTCAAATTGCGCCGACCATCTCCTTTCAAGATATTTCTTGTTTCTCATGTCTTGACTAAGGAGTCATCAGAAATATTTTACATAGTGCTTTCTTATTTGTGATTGATTATCATATGGCTACTTATTGTGTATTTTCAAATTCGTTTAGTTCCTAAAATTCGACATCGAATGGCCAGTTTTGATTGAATGCTTTCGTTGATACTGATAACATTGTTGTCGTATTGGCTCAAGGATGTTTTAAATTGTCATTGTTGTAACAGAGAAAGCCACATTCAAAATATTATGCCGTCCAACATCGATTCCAGGGAATCATCAGCATACGACACATTAGGAGTTAAGAAGATGGAAGGGCAAACATCAGTGGGAATGGGGATGAAGGGTGGTAGGCGGGATGGACTAGGGGGAATAAAGTCAAATTTATATTGCATTTGCTATTGACTGTATGATAAGTAACAGGCATGCGTTCAAATTCCTCATACCAAGAGTAACCAACAATGTATGCGGAACACACCATAACTGAAGCGTGATTTAAATACCTCATATCCATCTATGATAGTATAAGTGTAGTAAACTGTGTAAATTTAACGCTACAGTTTATCTTTAATTATCCGTAAATGTTTTGGGTTGTCTAATGTTTGTGCTAAGTTCTCGTTTCTTGTATTTCTTCCACAAACGTTATGTAAACTGTCGAGATATTGTGTTCCATTCAGACAACCCCCGCAAATTGTCTATCCTGCAAATTAATATTTCTACGCTGTTTGTTTTTCTTCTGATTGTGCATCCGAGGAAAATCAAATCTAAGCATTTTAGTGACCGATCAATATTGTCTAGTGCTACGTGAAAGGTTTGAAAATAAAAGAAACCATGAATTCCCACAATTGAGGTTCACAAGTTAAGACAACAAATGGTATCCCATTAATTGATAAAGCATCCTGCTATGTAGAACATATATTTTACTGGAACTATCATAATCGAACAAGCCGAAAAACAGCAGACACCAATGGATAACAAATGAAATTAATATTAAACGCATTGATCGCAGATGATGTTTTCAAATATAAATGGTCATGTGCGTTGAAGTTGATCTTAATACCCGTTTGAAAGATAAATGGTTCAAACATGTTAATGGCTTTGAACTGATAAAATCGTAACTATGTTTACCATGTTAATCACAAACATACATTTATTCAAACATCCGCACTTCCATTGCCATACGATATGTGACAATCATAGCGTGCCGACATCACATTGAATGCAGTTCTGATCTACAGAACACGAAAAGGCGGTGTCTTTTAAATTGGACAACGACAAATATTAAGATAGAATTGTCAAGCTTTGATGTCAGAGAAAAGAGAATCGATAAAGAGCAGAAATTCAATGGCGATTACTGCGAGAAACTAGCGAATACAAAAAGTTATATCCCTGGACGAGTTCGGAGATGATATTTTTATGATATTGCCACATGGCACAGTGATACTTACTTGTAGATTCATGACAATATATCATAGATATTCAGATTTATCATATCACATAACGTAGAACAAGGTGTTACTCAAGTATTTAGAAATAAATGCTATTTGAATTTTGTACATGATATATCCTATTTTGTGTGTTCTTCTGATCAAGTGATGGCGAAAGAAAACGAATGAAAACTCTATAAATGACAGTTAAACCTCAATATCAAGACCACCCTTTGAACTCTTAAAGTTTGTCTTGTTATGGAGGTGGTCTTAATACTGAGGTCGAATAAAGAGCAAACAGGTGAAAACAGACTTGAAAATTGTGTTCGTGATTTAGAGGTGGTCTTATTATTGATGTGGTATTTAAGTGAAGTTTTACTGTACATCACAATCGTGTATCGTTTTAACATCAAAAAACATCAAAAACTTTTAAACTTGTACCTTTTGTCTCGATCACAAAATATAACGTCGGGAATATTGCGAGTGAAACTATGAAAATATAGTGTTTAGTTTTGAAAAAAATGAAATCTTTTTTCACACCAATTGATTATGTCGTGTTTAATTAATTTGACAATTGGAGTGTTACCGACACAAAACAAAACATAAACATTGTCCGTAGTTTTACTTGATTTAAATCTGTCCTTCACCGATGATAAACTTCCGATTTCAAATTTGTTAATTATCCTCATTAAGATGGAGATGTGCCATGCGCTTCGTCTTATGGGGTTTACATCTCACAACTTGTTCGTTTTACAGAACATGTTCATCTGTGAATGACTTAAATAATTGCAATCGTTGTATAACTAAAAAAACAGTGCCACATATAAAATAAACTTACTGAAACATTTCGAAATTCTATCATTAAAATATGCTTCTCATTAGTAAGTGCAAATTTCAATTTAAGGAACCATCTGCCACAGGGTATTTCAAATCCGGAATAAGACAAACATATTTCCAGTCTTTGTTCATTGAGCGTATTGAATAGTTTAATATGCGCAGACATAATCCTGTCATACAGCGACGCATCGCGTGCTTTTGTAGTCGGTCCCTTTACAATTGGCCATCACGCTATTTGCTTCTGCGTGCCGTTCGCAAGCTATTTGGACATTTTGTGATGCAGGATTGGTTAGTTTAATGACATTGCTGTTTGCTTGTGCGACGACATGACGGGTTTAGTACTGTTTGTATGATGATGATCTCTCCGAAACCTGGAAATGGAAGGGGGAGACTGGCTGTTTTGTAGTGTTGTCCTTCTTGTCATGCCCTTAACACATTCTCTTCAGATCTGATAAATCTTTGAATACATTTTGACTGGCTTTGTGGAGTGATTGTTGTACATATCTATAGTCTAAATCCATTATTCTGTGTATGTCTTCTCTTAAATTAGGGATTGTTCTTATTTACACTGGTCTGTTGATGTAGTTAATTGCAGGATAAGTGTAGGGTAGGGTACACCTTTAACCAGGTTGAAAGCCCAAGTGGTGTCTTTGTTAAGGCGGTACTCCTATTTTCATCCATCATTTATGTTTGCGCATTGTCCCTTCTTTTTTTACATGTCTGTATAGTAAAAATTCAATAATAAGACCACCTCAAAATTAAGAACACAATTTTCGAGTCTATTTTCGCCAATTTGATCTTTATTTGACCTTGATATTAAGACCACCTCCATAACAAGACCAATGTCTAAGAGTCCCAAGGGTGGTCTTAAAATTGAGGTATATTGTATAATACTAAACTGTATATATTTTCATGCCACATGTGCTTTTGCTCTGGCTGTTAACTTAGTCTGACTACTTCGTTCATTTTACGTGTACGACGGGTTCACCCAGGTCACTGCACATACGATCACATGAAGATGTCAGATCGATAGTTTATGCAAAGAAAAAGCTGCAGCTGTAATATCCCAACTACGATATCAATTGCCGATGTCGTATCAATCAGTCGTAATGTTACAGGCTGACCAATAGCAATTATGTTGCAAGCAGCATGCAATTACCGAAAACAATATTGGTCTTAGGAAACACTTTCGAGGAGAATTTCGTTTGATTGACCGACAATTGTAAATAACGGCGGCAGTGGTAATTAAGTTAAGTGGTGAAAATAATGGGTGTGTTTTTGCTTACTTCCGATTACAGTCTTCGTATGTGGTAAACACATGTTCTTGTTACATCAATACCGAACTGATTGTCAAATGACAGTTTATGTCTAGCATAATCTGCATCCAGACATTGTGGATGTCGACTTTAGTTAAGTTGATGCAGTTCGAGGTGTAAATAAAGCTTGAGTCCATACTTGAAGTGAGTCTAAACTGCATATTCGAAAACTGTCTTAAAATGCGCATGTAATTATTGTAATTTCAATAAACTTAATACAATAGATAAGTTCCAACAATAAAATACTATTTTCATGAACACCCTTTGAAACGAACACATGCAATTAGTATTGTAGTTGTCTAGGGTAGGTATAGGTGGCGCAACCCCATTTTTGCGTTTTAGTTTTGGAACGTCGTAAGCATTTACTGTTTCAGTATTGTTCATTTGCGTATGTGACGCTCCCTGCAACAACTAAATTGTTCTTTCACAAACTGATATGACTTATATACTGATGACAACGCATGCATATTGACTCGTCTATTGTTTAAACTTAGTAATAACGAAAAAACCTCGTTAACATTCAGTTTTTCACAGACCCTTATAATAAAGATGAATACGTTGATGCTAGAGGCGGCGCACCACAATGTGACTGAATTCTGCTTTAACCCTGATAGACTCCTACGAAAATTATGAAAATGCTACACTCATCTAGAGACAGAGCAAGAGTCTATTGCGTTGCGGCCGCTAAAATGTCTTTACATTATATTATGACATACTGTACTTTCTTTCCTGAAAATACAATACATCAGTATCAGCCACGTTGGAAAATAAAGAATGGATGCATGACATGTTGGTAGAGGAATACAATTTGATACAAGCATCAAATGCTCCTGTCAAAATAACAAATCCATCATATCTACATATCAATTTAGATCATGACAAAGTTCTGTCAATAGAAGAATAATTCCGAGCATCGACTGAGACAATAAGGGAACATATTATTGATGGAACATTGAGGACATACTCTCTGAGATACAAAGATAGCACATAAGTAGTAATAAAAAACAATGCAAGTTGGCAGTATAATACAATGGTAATAGATGTCAATTGATTTTACACTAATTTATTGCTTTGTCCGTAGTAAACTCATTCTTAAATGTTACCGTTCGTAAGCTATTCAGTTGGAAACTTTGCGAGGCAGATTTGTATGGTTGCAAAAATTATGTGGTTAACTAGATAAGTATCATGATAAATTTTAATACCAGATAAATATCTTAACACGAAAAATTGTCTGATAGTGCCCACAGCTGCAACCACTTACCCACCAATCTATTTAAGATAAGTGTTAAGTTGGTTACGCGATAAATATCTAGTTAACTACATACTTATCTAGTTATTTAAGTTGTTAACGAGTTAAGTATCTAGTTAACGACATAACTATCTAGTTAATTATCACGTTAACTAGATATCTAGATATTTATCTCGTTAACCACTTAATTAACTAGACAATTATGTAGTTAACTAGATACCTATCGCGTTTACTACTTAACACTTACCTCATATTATGTAGCTAATATGTTACCTATCTAGTTAACTAGTCCGTACTGGGTTTATGTGGGTTAGTGGTGGCAGTTGTGGGCACTATCAGACAATTTTTCGTGTTAAGATATTTATCTGGTATGAAAATTTATCACGATACTTATCTAGTTAATAACATAATTTTCTAGTTAATTAAGTAGTTATCTAGTAACTTTAACGTGATAACCAGATAAGTAATTTAAGTCAAATGCTCAATCGCTTGGTAGGAAAATTACATTATATCTTCCATTTATGTCGCGCTTTAGTTTCGAACTGTTTATACCATTTTCTATAAATGATTTACATAGGAAGAAGTATATTTTGCAGCACTTGAGGTAACATGCTAAGCAAAAGGCTAATATTCCACAAAACCCATACTGTGCCACAAAATGACCGTTAACATATCGCAATTGTCATACCTCAGTAAATGTTGTTGTTATTCACATACTGACGTCATATCCTATGCGTGCGTGGTAATATCGATTTAAGCCTAGTTCAACCTGACAGTCGAATATTTTTGCAGGTGCGCGAGTTGCGACGTACGGCGTTAAACTGCGCGTGTATGGACTTTTCTAACTCTGTTTGAAGATTAAAATCGCACAACTTAGGACCGATTATGTACATAAGTTTAGGTGAAACTTGTTTTATGACAGTCCTAAGTTTGGTATAAGATTTTAGACTTAGGATTCTTTATGAAACGCACAGTGTGTAATTTACGTTACCTTACGTCTTTATGTCAACTCCAGATACTGATACCCTTGCACCTCCTCAGTGCCTGGTGATTTGTGATTTGTTGTTTACCCGTGGGGTCTGTCTTGGGAAACATTGTGTTCCCTGTAGCAACTTAATCTCTCTCATGTACATGTGTTTCTTTTTGAAAGCACACATATTCCAAATTAAGTGTCTGAAATGGAAAGGGTGAGCGTGATGCATAGGCACTTAACATTTAATTGATTAATTACTTTAAACAAAAACTTCGTTGCAATTAAGACAATGTTGATTTTCCATTTGTCACGAACTCCAATAAAATAGTTGAGTTTCCGCAATTCATTGTACTCCTGCAATTTTGTTGCAAGCGAAAATGGAATATTGTGCGTTGTAGAACAGACCATGTGACAAGAGAATTTGCTGAATCAATGTTTAACACTGGGTCAAAGACATTAACAGTTTTCAGACATGGACAGGAACGTCTTTTATATCCACTGCTTGACGAAGAGTACGTGCATATTGGCAATCAATTACTATTCTTTTCCTTGCACGTCAATTAAATTACAGCGATTAGTTAGCCTCGTGCGCTGTATAATAGTTTACAACAATTTAATTGTCAGTTTGTTTGTGTGTCATTTTGGCATCTAAATTCGTGACACAAAATTGCATTTAAATAGTTGCATTCTTGTCAATTTATAATTGTCAAATCAAGATATTCATTCTCATCGAAATATTATGTTATTTCGTTAATCTTTTGTTGACATAAACTGCATGGCATGGAATACAAAAATGTCATATTTGTTTTGGCAACTGTATAGAGCGATACCGTTCCATCCATCGTTTATGCGTGCGCTTTGTACATCTTGTCTTTTTTATTTGTTTGTATATTTGTAATGTCATGTCTCTTTAATGCATTGCGCATGGCTGCTTACTTTGTTTGCAACATTTCCTGCTTGACATCTTAATGGTTTTTTTTAATTACGAAAAGAAGGGAGTGTCGTTATCGTTACCCGACATAAACGAGAGAACATAAGTTGTTACAGGGAACACCACATACATAACACAGTGCCTCGCCGCACAGAACTAGGGAAAATAACAATCCACAAAACAAGGCATTTGAGGAGGCTCAAGGATACAGACTTACGGGAACAGGGGCGCATGAAGTCTTTTTTTCAAACGCAAAACAAGCAGAAATAAAACGTCAATGTAAAATGATTATTGTGCCAAAACTCATATAATATAGTATTCCATGGAAGAGATTGGCTAAAGTGTCTATTTTAACGAGCGCTTGTCTTCCGCTGTTCACATTTGGTGATGTATGATCTAGGTGCATGTCGCAGTGCCGTAAAACCTAAGTCACTCACTCACGCGTTGTTAGAATGTTTAGACATATCGAGATGCTTATCAGTGTCATTATTCCAGCTAAATGGCTGGTCGAATTCGGTTGTAGGCGGGTGTAAAGACATCCTAGCGACGTGATAAGGACGACAAATGGAGATAAATGAGACACGAAGCCAATATACGCTGCTGTGTGACTAATCATTTCTCAGGATCTCTTCTTGGCAGCGACGGGACTGCGTAGAAACCGTAATGTAAACCAGTGGTGGCATTGTCTCAGTAAAGGTGTTAAAGAGTTCTTTGATAATAAAGGACTATAACTTATAACGCTCAAATTGAAACGTTGGTATTGCTTAATCAGGTTTGGGTTCTTTGGTGTTTTATTGTGACAGACATTTACTGAAAAGGGCCATATTATCATACAGAACAGAGTAAAACTACACTATATAAATGAATATTGGGACTTTTTCGTTATATATTTTATTTTCATATGATTAATTGTGACTTGTTTGATTTGCAATACTGTTTAATTCGCTGAGTTGTTTAGTCTGTTTGATCTTAATGATATCACTGAAATTCAGTTGGAAAATAGATTGGCGTTTTACAAAATTTAGTTCGAATTATTATATCATTAAAGTCTAATTAAAGATTTAATTCATACATTGACCTTTACTGTTTTTATCTGGAGTATTGCTAGACTTCAAATATTACCAAATATTGTAATCATGCACACTGAAGAATGTGTAATAATAAAGTATTGTCTGTCTGTACCTTTCCTGCTGGAAACCTTTAGTGTCATGCAGTATCTGTGGATATTTTGTGCATAACGAATTGTCTTCGGTTGCTCTGGTTTTTGATCAATCATTCAGTATAAATTTGACTGGATTCGTAGGTCTATTTTTTTACATGTCTATCATACAGGGCTCACCGCCTCTGATGTTGGAGAATTGTCCGGCTGGATTTCCTTTATCTACACCGTTAGTTGTATTTGGATGATAAAAGGATACGTATGAGATTTGTTGCACCTTCAAACAAGATTTAAAAATCCCCAGTTATTATATTTTCATCCATCATTTGTTTGTGTCTTGAGTACTCTTTGCGTCTGTATTTGTGTTCTTATATGTATGTATTACCATGTATCCTTTTACTTTGGCAATGCTTCTTATGTGACTTCTTTATTAATGTTATGTTTCAAATTCAATTAACCAAAGGCATATATCATTATCAAAATATTTGGCTACTGCGCCAAAATTAGGAAATATCGGCATTAAGTTTGTCATAATGCGGGTAAAACAACATCAACAATATACAAATGGAATTGTATTTCCGTTAAGCAACTGCGGTTGAAGTTCTTGCGGAATGGCAATGCGACATGACCGGATCGAAATAATTACTCGGATAGTATTGTGTCAAATACACACCACAGAGCGGTCTGTGTCTCCTTATCCGTTTAATGGAATGCTCAATGAATATACAGAGGAAAAGCGATTTTAATCATAACCAGATTCATAAACTTGCTATTGACATCAGCCATCAGCCATCATCCATGTTAGTGTAAGAGACAACATTGTTGAGCTACCAAACGTAGACAAATCAATGAGGCAAAACACTTTCATCGTCCAATATGTTGCAAACAAATCCAAATATGTATTTTGCAGTTAATTTTAAGGGATAACACGCAGAGAAGGCAATACCACATTCACTTGACGTTGTTAATTTTGATTGAAAAGCTGTACCTTTGGAAAAACAAGTTTTCTTTGGGCGAAAGTATGTCTTGGTCAATTATTTAAAATAAAAGTATTAAACACGGTTCGTTAAATATGTAGAAAAATCTCGAAAAGTTTAACCGTAGAGTGTAATTTTGATAAACGATATCAACGCCCTCGGTCTCCTTGGTAAACATGGGACTACAGAAATTATGGAAGTGTACACATTTACTGAGCGTAACGTAAGAAACGCGAACATATCGTTCACCCATATCGATGGAGATTTACTTTACAATTGAGCAATATGAATATAGCAGTGAATGCAGGAAGTGTCACGAATATAGTCAACAGACACATCGAAATTACAAGGTAAATAGGCACATACAATTACAAATACGAAAGGGGTGCATGAAACAAACATAAATAATAGGTGAACAATGAGTAACACCATAAAACGGTCTGATGCAAAACAGCAGTGACAGAGTCCTCGTGAGACATATGGACACAACATTGGATGATCTGAAATGAACACAGTATTGTATGATGTTCGAAACAGGTTAAGACCATGTGCAATATCCGCAAAATGACATGTTTAGTAAGCAAGAACATTATGCCGCGCTCAAGAAATTGATTGAGTTCTTTCCATCGTTTATTTAGCATTTAAACCGAACTTTTCTACAATCAGCCTGGGGGTTAATTTACACAAGCAATTTCCATTTTATAGTGAAATCATCCACGTGTAAAAAAACACACAATATCGTACATTATTTAATAAAGAATCCGCGCTTTCATCATGTATCACTTATTAAACTCATTACTTTCTGTGTCTTACTTGAAGCCAAATTGAAATATCTTGTATTTCAGGAAACAGTCAGCTCTATCATGCTCCATAAAGACATTCATTGCTTCATGTCACTAAACTAAGTGCCAATTAACCTAATTGAAAGTGCTGCGAATCGTTCGTTATTATTAGAGCTAATCAAATGTCCTTAGAGTAGTTCATTTGTCTATTTCAATTATTTTTCGCTTTGAACTGTTTCATCATAGATTTCCTGAATTATTCTTATGTTGTTTCAGAGTTGTCTTGAATATATTTTTATAATGTTTTACGATAACGATGGCGTGGGTCTGAAATGGGGAATCATTAGTTAGTGACATGGATAATTGTTTGCTTTAAATGCTATCAAAATAGCAATTTTTGGTACTTTTACCTGTTTTTATTCTTACAAGGATCGTCATTTCGCCGGTTCGCCTGTCGTTCATTCGGTTTCTCATCAATACACGGAGACCATATGTGCCTACATCGGTCAAACTACATAAGATGATTAAAGTCAGCACATGACACATAATATGTTTTGAATAGTCAAGGTCACAATGACCATATGACTTAAAAGGGTTTCCGATCAAATGGTGAACACTGTGAGGAGGTCCGCGAGCATTAATATTTATAAGGTCACATTACTGGAAACATTTTACTACCAGCTTATATCTGACAGACTGTCAATGGGGCATGTGTTTTACAATCGACTTTTTGTTCTTATTAAATTCGCATGAGCGATTTTCTTTGTTTATGAGTCATTTATATGGGATATTTTTGATTTATAAAGATACTAGCAAACGTACATTGGATATAAATCGTTGCAGTGTCCTTTGTATTCTGACAATCTAGTTATGATTCGCAATTGATATATTGCACTGAAGCCAAAGATGAAGAACGGGCAATGAAGACATTTATTGTAAATAAAACAAACATGCTGGTATATACATCGGATGTTATGTTACTTTACGAAAACTGTTATGTGGTCTGCATGTCATATAATAAGTCGTTGTAATAAATAGAGTGAAATGTTTCTATACAAGAGTTGTGGTTGTGCTGTGTTTTATTTTTTAATAAATAAAGTAAAATGCTTCTATGCATGATGTCCTGATTGTGCCGTGTCTTTGTACTACATTCGTAAGTAAAATGCTTGTTCCGACTACATCGCCTCCTAACTTAGCAGATTGTCATATTGCCATTGTGCTGTCCCATGAAGACGGACATAGGTATTTTGGTATGTAGGCGTCGTAAGATTTGTTCAGAAGACAGATGTAATGGCACATGATAAGCTATAACAAACTCTGAATTAATTTCGCGATCGAGGTTCAGATCAGCAGTCTTCGTTGTTTTGTAAGTGAAATGTTCTTGATATTTTGCGATAATATTTGTCAAATGCAACCACATAACGGAAAGGAGAAAGCAACGAAAAAACTGGAATTAAAATTAATCTTTTTGATTCATTGTTATGGAGTGCCTTATATATGGTCTATTGGTTGATCCTTAAGCAATAAACAGCTTTGTTAGTGCACAAGGGTAATGATTCACTTGACGATCGAATGGTTTAATGCATTACAACAACCGTAAGTTGGAACGATTATCATCTTTCCAGTTATCAATTTAAACTGTATTCGTATTCCACTACTGCCCACAATATCTGATGTTCTGTAGGACTGACTGGCTAATGATGAGACATTGTAAATGAAAATGACAAATTTAATGTGTGTGTCCCTCTAATGATGTCTGACGTATCCAACAGCATTTACATACAGCATTAGTAGTCCTGCTGTAGTAGAACTATCATTAACAATCGCTGTGATGGATATGTTTAAAATATCTACTATTGCCAAGTACAAAGAGGGTAATGAAAGTGGACAGAATAATCAAAGTGACTGAACATGTTAAGAGGAATTTAGTTTACAGAGAGGAACTTAAAATAGGAACGAACTAATATTAGCAAATAGTGTATCAGCTGCGATGTATGAACGTAGCTTTGATTCTATATATTATGCAGAGTTATCGTTCGTTGTTCTCTCATTACACTACTTCATTGGGCTAAATGTCAAATTGTTTAACACAATTTAAAATGTCTTAGATGTGGAGATGAAATATGCAATAAATCTAGTATCATAATCATGTCATGATTTTTTAAATTAATAATGGGAAGGAACGATATTTTTCGGCGTAGCTTTATAACATTTATTTGACCTACATTTTTTACCAACCAAATGTTGTCTTCGAAGTGGATTTTTAAAATCTGACCAATCATATTTTCACCAAAGAGGCACCAAACGGGGATTACGTAATATGTGCGTTCGTTAGCAGTTCGCATTTTGCCGGAAGTAGTAAAAATGTTATTCAAAATTCATAAAGGTTGATAACTCTGTAACATTACTTTTTTTATGCATCTGGCGTTATGAACTAGTCTTATGTATGTGGCGTTCCCTGTAGCATCTTTTTTCTCTCTTTAAAGTAACTTTCGATATCCAACTCAGGAACTTCCAATCGAAGGTCAGGTGTTTGCAAAATGGGATTGCACCCAATTAAAAAAATTGCTACTGTTTTGTTGACATATCTTACTGTTTCTGCAATGAAGATTGGATTTTACCTTTATCCTGCGTTGTTTAATGGAGTGATAATGCGTCACCATAACCATTAATACCGTGAAATAGTACTTAATTGAATATTAAAGAATATTATGTAATACAGACAAAAGCTCGACTGCCATGCAACTAACGAACACTTGTGTTGCGTTGAAGCCATATTAAAGTAAACAAGACTGACAGAGAAATAGTCAATCATCGACACTCGTCACCACTTAGCCGGCCATCTATAAGAGAAAATAGGTTTTCAAAATTATACTAAGATAAAAATGCAAACTCGAAATGACAGTTTCAGGTTAAATATTAGCTTAATTACATTCAACTCCTCATTTACTCGGTTACAACGAATAGTATGTATGTTTGTTGATGAATATTCTGCAAATGAAATTGGTTTGTTCCGATTCTGGTCCATAGGGTTTTTGTAAGATATGTTACGTTGTTGAATATTTGTACAAGACAATTGCAAATCGGCGTGGTATATTATTCTCTGTTGTTCGATTAATTGTTCCAACATTTTTGGGGATAATTTGCAACCCGACAAAAACAGAAACTATCAATTGCATTGTAATTGTGTTTTCTCTCACTATTTCTTCATTTATACTTGTTAACATTTTATTTCATTCTTTGGCCAATTTGTGGCATTTGACAGACGGCTTACTGGGCTAGTATCATGTTAAACGGTCAGTTAACCGAACCAATGTTCCTTGATTTTTAGTCATGTTCTTCCGAAAACAACTGACTATTTCCCTACATGAATCAGAGGTGGTGAATAAGTGATTCTGAGTGTATTTAGTCAGCCAAATTGTTACGGACACGATCGTCCAACCCAAGGTTCGAACCTACCTAACTCCAGATTAGCAGACGAGTGTTCTACCGACCGAGTTAACAGGGCGTCTTGTTATGACAACTGTCTTCTATAGTGTTTTGGTCGTACAGTATGACGTCTGTATGCTTCTGTGAGTTAGATTTATTGTACGATAAAGCATTCAGTATAATACTTTATCATTTTTGATATAATTACAAATATATGTACTTGTTGTAGTAGTGTCTTGGAACATTCTGTACAACAAATCTGACATTCAATTAATATAGTTTGTAAAGACATCGACTATTATTATCAACCTACAACTGAATAATTAGTTATTGATTAGACACTAGCGCCGTAACAAAACGTAATCTCCCAAACGGCATATATCTCTTCCAGTGAAGCATATTGCTCTTTTGGTATTGCGGTATTTTTGTAAATATCAACGGTAATGTCAAATAATCCTAGACTAGATCGATCACAGTCCGAAATGCTTGCATTTAATTTAACTCGGATGCGCAATGCATCAGGGTAAGACTTGATACAAAGCAAGCTAAACAAGAGATATTGCTAGGGTTAATGATAGAGTATTCTGATAAAGCTACGACATGCAGCGTGCAGACAAACGAATGTAGAAATAAATTACAATTTCTCGGCATTGTGTTACAAATGGTAATTGTAATATTGATCATCTAGAAGACCACTCTTCCATCTTAGTACTCTCATACAATGTTTGCTTGTCAAGACGAAGATTCTTGTTGTCCCCTGAAATTCTCCATGTTTTTGTTATTGTCAGTCAGACAATTCCTTACTTCCCGATTCCCATAGAAGTTTGCCCTTACACCTCATCAGTCCCTAATGGTTCGTAGGTTGGTGTGTCTCTAGGATATGTGTGGGGAATCATTGTCTTGTATGTGGCGTTCCATATAACATATTCATCTTTCTCCCACAATTGTAATACACATAAGAAATAACAGCTTAGACATGAACCAAATCAACGTTCAGAACAAAAAAAGAGTTGACTTAAATTATACAAAGTACGTTCGTAAAAGTACGGATTAGGACTAAACTGGAATGACTAGACTCGTCTCACGTAGTAATTCGAACACATTTTAAATAGTCGCAACAAATGTGACGGTAACAGAGACAATAAAACAATAATGAACGATAACAGAGACATCAGAGAACCAGAAAAAAATGTAGTATAGAGAAAACAGATCTGCAAAGACAATGAGCACATTAAGTTTGAACAAAACAGAAGACATTTCGGGAATAAGATCACATTGACAGATTTTATTCATGCATGTACATACCACAGAATGCAGTCCCTTGAAACAGATGAAGTGAACACAGAACCTCTTTGCCCTTAAATATCAAGAAATCATGAACCAAGAAATAATATGTCATCTCCAGTACATCAAGCAATATGGACAAACATATTTTGTTCTAGTGGCAAAACGAACATATCAGGGAAAATGTAAAACCAAGAGCTCAGACCAGACCATCCCAGAAAACATCTTAAGATTTCAGATCCAGTCTGAAATCCTTTAATTCTGCTAATTTTTATTATCTAATCTCAAATGGATATGAAATAGGATAACATATGTCATGCTTTAATCTTTTCTGAACTCTTTCGTTCCCAATTCCATTCCAATGCATTATACTGACTGACTATTCATATTAATCAGAGCGCACCATCTAAGCTGTTTTCGTAGGTTTTATCATAGGTAATAAATGGTTTTGCACAAATCCAATTCTTTGTGGTAATATTGTAAATGTTATAAATTGTACGATAATATTGTGTTGTTCACATGCCAAGGCGATATTCAATAAACATTCATATATTTGAAATTTGTACATAGCAGACATTGCGGCACCAATTGAAAAGATTCGATAGAAACACAAAGCAAACGAATCTCCCAATATATTATCAAAATGTCTTTACCGTACATTTATTGCTATTCGTCAAAATCGAAGCCATAAAATAAAATCTTCTGAAAGGACCGCTAGATGCTTCAGTGTACATTCAGAATACAAAAAGCCAGCTGTTTGACTGTGCCTAGACGGTTGCTAGGACACTAGTGATAAAGAAGCATCATATACATCGCTAGGACAGGTTTTGAGGTACACCAGCTTCGGGAGACGTTCAATGAGGCACATGTTCCCTAAGGAGAAGACATACTAACATAAATATGCCTATCCGATGTACAGTACCAATTGTTTGACCACCATGACATTGCAGTACGTGTTGCTCGAGTTCAATATACATGTACATGTATATAAATCGTTGAGACTTTGTCTATTCATTGTATACTATTCAGAGAGTAGAAAAAGATTAATAAAACGTCGGATTTGGATTTGACCATACAATAATGTGCATAATTAGGAAATGTATGACATTTGAATATTATGTACTAAATAGTTCTGATATTTTATAAGAAGTAGCATACGCATTCATTCGTCAAAAGCTAGCATGGTTTGAGGATTTTACATTGGAGTTTTGACTAATTCGATGTTTGCATTTGAACAAACTGATTTCTACTTCCAACTTTATTTCTGTTAGGGAGTGGTTGCTTACCTGGGATGGCCTTATGGCCTTGCATCGTTCATAAGTACGCATCACCATCGAGCTTTAGTGAAGTCTTATTTACACGTAAACCAAAGTAAAATTATTAAATTTGGCTGATAGTGTTTAACTTAATACTAACGAGTGCTGTCTAAGAGACGCCACGTAAACAATCCCAACAGTAATGAAGTGTCGTGTCAAACCTTTAAAATATTTCAATAGAGTTGCTCAATGACCCAATCCGATTATTTAGCGCCGGCGGTAAAATCGTGCATGTAAGGAATTCGTATTCTTGGTTAATTGAAAATACAGCTACGTTAAACAACAACAGTTCACAACTGTTGTGCAGTGGTTTCCATTTTAGCTTCATAGCATAATTGTCTGCCGTTCATTTTCTCTCTTATATGATGTGGTTTTGTCCATATTATTGCCTCGCCATAGAAACAAGAAACGAGCGTATCTAACCGAATTCTCGGTAGAAAATGATTGATTTAGAAATGGTTTAGATTTAATTTACTTCACATGCATAAAACAGTATTGAAACAGCTTTGCAGATATCTCTAAACTATTGCGGGGGCTGGTGACGAAACGATCAAATATAGAATTGGCAGCTACGATGTAAAATAATGAACACAATCCCGTCTTTTTGACCTATTCTGCAGAGACTGATGAGAGTTTAATACCCATGCCACATCAGGAATAAGTAGCTTCGTTGAAATTAATATTGCATCAAGTGTCTATAATATCAACTAACCTGGCAATATCTTTCATCAAGTCTAAATAATAACGATAAAACATACCCAGTGACGTTATATATTTATTGCTGTTTTACTTCTATAATGCACCTAAATAATGATTCCATTGAACTGATTGTATACTTTACTCATCTTAAACAACAATGTTATCTTATAACAAGAAATATCTTTAAAAAAGATAAACGGCGTAGATAGAATGATGTCTTCTGGCATGTTAAATGAATTAATGTTTTTTGCAACATGTTGAAAAATAAATCTTTAATACTAATATCTTACGAAAACCCCGTTTGGTGCCTTTCGGACGAACGAAAACCCCGTTGGGTGTCTCTTGGGTGAAAATATGATTGGTCAGTTTTTAAAAAGCCCGCTTCAAGGACAACATTTAGTTGGTCAAAAATGTAGGTCAAAATCAATGTTATACAGCTTAGCCAAAAAACATGTAAAACAAGGGGCGGTAACATCATCGATAACGTATCAGTCGGGCATCCAGGATGTCAATGGTTCCAACTTAGTTACTGTCAGGCGGATTTCCGTACTATATCACCACCTTCGTTGACTTGAAATGTTTTTTTACATTAACAGAACATAGGTTTTCATACCTGAAAACCTCTGTGGTTTTCATACCTGAAAACCTCTGTTGCACATTACATTTACAATATCCTACTGCAGCATAGGGTTGTTGTATTAAGGCCGTTATATTGCCAACTTTTTCTTTACGTTTAATTTAAGTGTTGTGCAGTCGTGAGTTGTCCTCCTAACCCGCCATGTAAGATGTTTTATCTGCGTTACATCTTCGTCATTCCTTCCCCGTGCTTCTCCTTCTGTCTTTTACTGTATTCACATCTGTACAAATGGTTCATGAATCATTATTCTTTGCTGCATTCGTTCACTCGTTTGCTTAATTGAATACAGTGTGTTAAAGTTAGTAATAAGTTGGCTAGGATAATGTAACATTCACAGGGCAATGTCTCCCACACATAATCCAGGGAATCATTTGTACACAAAACACTATGAGTAGCGAAGGTGTAAGGGTACGCACCTATGGTGATGGGTAATTATTAAGAATAATTTCGCGCATATATTGCCGCCAATGATAAATACAAAATCAACCAATGGCGGGCATTTATTGGACTTAAAAAGAGAGAGAGAATAAGTTGCTACATGGAACGCCATATTAAGTATCATAAGTATTATTTTTTGTGGAGGTTGTTTTTTCTCTCGTGGTGTCGAAAACATAGCATAAACGTAGGATTTTACCATTTTCATTCACAGTAATGAGTAAGGTGTGGCTATTACCTGTTTTCTATGTACGAACAGTAACTATCATTGTTCTTTCAAAAGCAACAAACGACTTCATCACAATAAAAAGAGGTGGAGAACGAACGATGATTAATGTAATAACTTCGATAATTAACACCATAACGCTACCTCCATGATAAATGATCAATTAGAAAAAATAATGGATCTATCATTTAGTCAAACAATTACATAGGACGTGTCCAGAGGTCGTGCTAGGTACTGTTGCCTTTTCCATATTTATTAGTATTAGGTTGCTTAGAAAGAATAATACAATAATTGAGCTGTGGTTTTTGGTTGTTGTTGAAATATTGAAAATATAAATTCCTTATAGAAAACATGGCAATCAATACTAAGTCAAGTTCACAACAGTCGTATAGCTATTCATCATGATCAAATGTCCAGTATGCATTCAATAATCATCCATCTATTTGTATTTTGTCGGAGACAGACGAATATGCCTCCCAGAATCTCAACCACTAATTCCTCAATAAATTATCATTTGGCTCAATAGTTAACCATAATAAATAATCATAGCAGAGACATTTTAACACAAGCACTCAATTTATATAAATATCAGACGGGGCATTTAGGCGCATCCTGAGTACAGTCACCATTTACCAATGCTACGATTTTGAGTACGAATAAATTGTTAGCGCCATTCTTCAATACGGCATTCCGTCGTGTTTCTACAGGATACACTATTCATTTGCTTCAAATGAACTTATCAATCAATACAAAAGTTCCAACCACTACATTTCTCAGAGGTCAGAAAAGAAAGTCCTCATAAAGCATCATAGCAAATAATTCAGCTTGTCCTCTATATCCATGTTTCTGAAACCGATGTCACGTTAATACTTATACCAGACATGACATATTGTTACGTACCCTGCCTTCCTTGGTACCCAGGCCATTTCATGACATATATGATATATATTATGAATAACCTGGGTACCGACTATGGTACCATGCAAACGGACACAATTTACGAATACAAGAATGAGGACGCATGGACTGAGTGGATTAATTTTGTCTGAAATAGATTTATTACTCCAAACAAGCCGTCTTTGAGAGTTTCACTCGCAGGAAAAGGAAACCAATATCTCTAGAAATAAAGCCTGCAAAAATGATAGTAAAAATGATTAATTTATGGCGTTCGTTAAGAACAATTTTCTTAGTTTTCGACCGAACGAGACAAGTTTAATCTAAAACAAGAATTTTACATATAAAAATCTAAAGGTGTTTCATATTGTGTTTGATACTTACTAAATCACTTAGTGTATGCATTTTGGGAATCGTAAATTTTAGTGCGTTTGTATTTACGCTAATGAATAAACCATTGACACCTTTTCCCGTTTGTTATTTGAACATTCGGCATCGTAGAAAGCTTGTTGTTTACCGTTGCGTCGATAGAATATGAAAAATTCCTGTCACGACGTTTGAGGGGCATTTTTATTCTGTTCCATAGTTCCATTTATATGTTGTCTTAAGTTTCTTGTGAATGATTCTTCTGGTATTAAAATTGTGACATTCCTTACAGATAAACAACCAATCACAAGTGATAGATTCAGATTCCATTTTATTGATCGTAATTAAGCTTGTTATCGTCAAACATTTCATGGCCTTTTACTCTATCAGTTCATTCAACTGTGTATATAAACAGGAGTGATAACCGTTAACCGATTCTTAATGGCGAATTACGTACATCGTTAACCTTACAACGCGACCTTATCAACCGGCTGTTTAAGTTCCCAACCAAACAAAACCCACGTTCTGACAGTATGTGGTATAAAAACAACAATACATTTATTGTTCCTAATGAAGCCGACATGGTGGAACATTTTTGATAACCAATAATGATTGAATTTTGAGACTATGTCCCATGTATTTGAAGGTATAAAGTAAATGAAACAAATAATTCGATTTTGGATGATTTAGAGTTTCATTAATGATATGCCCGAGGCTTGGTGTTGTCAATTTAAATATTTTGTGTCGTTTATCACCTAATCATAAATTGGTCACATTGTTATATAGATAAATTATTTCCTTGATTTATGTTCGTTTCCTTGTCATAAGATACTATGCTCATCTCGAGAAGTCTATGTCATTGATATAGAAAACGTTGCTTAGTGTCCCCCCTTTTATTATCCTTAGTTGTTCTTTATGGTCGGCCAGACCATTCCTTGTATCACTATTGCCATACATGTTTACACTTGCACCTCGTCAGCTCCGTGCTTACTGTTTGGTAGACCACTGTTTTCCCTTGGGTTATTATGGGGAGGCATTGTCTTGTGTATGTGGCGTTCTCTGTAACAACTTAATCTCTTTTTGATCCGTTTAGGAGACACGTATTAGTCACATACGAAATATTAATGTTTTTACATTTAATACCAAACAGTGCAAACCCGTAAATGCCATATATTTTATATCAGGCTTCGTCGTAAACCATCAAAGTTTATTAATTACTTGGAACATTTCTTGTCCTTAGAGAAACGGATTAGAGTTTTTCGATCTGTCTTATAGTAAGACTTGAGTTATGAAGTTACGAAGCGTATAATGACAATAGGATTGCTCTGACAAGAATCCGGAAGGTCTGTCTCATTTCTTTATATTCTTTATGTTTCAGTTCCAAATCATTGTCAGCATAACGTTAAGTTATAAGTGCAATGGTAATATTATTCTCTATTCTAGAACGTAATACGCATGCTTAAACCTGTCTCTATCCCACAAGTTGCTGCTATTTCCACAAGGGCATTTGGTTGAAGACGCTTGACGTTTTATATAACCAAAATCAATAAATAAGTTTAATTATGCAATCAATGTGCGGCTGTTTTTTTATTCCACATGAATGGTACGACCATTTAAACAATGCATAAATTTAGATCATCTGATATTGCTTGAGTGAGTTGACTGTGAGTGTTCTAAACATAAACACGTTTATGCATTCCGTCCGCCGGTTATATAGTAGACATATGTCAGTCATGCAAAATTACAATGCTTGCAAAAACCTTTTGGTAATGTGCACTTGACATTTCTGCATTATAAAACTCCCCATTAACGCTTACTAAATAAGAATGAGTGAAAGGTACATGTCGAGAACCCTGTCTGAAAGCATTTTATATCTATGATACAGACAAGCCAGACGAAATAAAATGTTAAATTTATTGTGGAAAGTAAACGAGGGTTAAAGGTACATACGGAAGAGTAATTGTTCAGACATCCACAAGGTCAGTCCATAGAAATAAATTACGTACGCAATAGGTGAATTAATTTGGCATCATACGCTTCTCTGTCCTTTCGCAGACATTAAACAATAGCCGATCTTGACAATAAAATTAATGTCCATATTGACTTATTCATATGCAATGAGTTGTTTAATTAATCGTTGTCTTTAGGTTCATGTTGTATGTGGATGCCGCGTCTTACCGATATTGGTTGCAGACACTTTGTCAATATCCAGTTTGACCCGCTTTATGTTGTAGCAATAGATTGTTCTTCTTAATCTCAATAGTTTGTGATCCTTCAGTGTTTTTTCTGTTCAGGTACAGTCATGAGGCATTCTGAAGACTACTATGACAAGTGCTCTGTTGTATACAATAAAAACAGTCTAGACTCAAATACTCACATATAATCTTTATGTGGGGACGTTATACTGCAACATTAAATTTATTATGCATTTCTGCCTTGTCCCCAAACCCCTTTTTGTACCTCCTCATTTTTCATTTCATTAGGTTACCTAAGTTTTTGTGCGGAGAGGCAGTATTGTTAGTTCAGTGGCATCTGGACTTCTTTATTAATTTGTCTTCGTCACCGCTTTATTCAATTTACTAATAAACATTTCACAATTCAAATATATTTCACGACACAGGATGGAGAACTTAGCTTTGACTTGAAAAGTTCGTGCATTTTATGTGTGTATTTGCCTAGAACGCTTGGTGCTATAACAGAAAATGTGAACACGAGTAGTTAATGTTTTATATGGTTTGTGCTTAAAATAGTATGTAACTCATTCGTCCCTTTCACAGTACTAAAAGAGAGAAAATGAGTTGCTACATGGAACGCCACATACATAATGCAATGCTTCTCCACACGAACTTCCGGGAAAACAACAGTCCATACAACATAAGTCATTTTAGGAGGCGGGAGGGTAAATACGTAAGGGAACAGCGGCGCAGGGAATGGTATGTCTAAATAATTTCTTTGAAAGAAGTACTAGCCGAAGCACATTTTCACGACGCACCAAGGCTTACATTATCTGATTATCCCATATCTTTGACCAGCACGAGCCATCATCAGACATTCGATTTCATTTTTCCACATATGCGGCAGACGTCCAAATTAGTTTGTAAACTAATCTTGATTCACAACTGATGCAATATTCGCTGGCTAATACATTTGTTACACCAAACAATACAGCATTAGTTCGCATTCGTGATGTTGTAACAGAAGACAAACACTTTCTATGGAAGTATCTATATTGTCTGAACATGGACAGTCTATAGGATCACAATTCCAATCTATAGACATTTATATATATACGAGACAAACCTGACGCTGTCAAATTTTCTACGCGTTATTGTTCTTTCGTTTAATCGCTTAATTTGACCCATTATTTGCTTGAAGGTTAGTTTATTCGTCAGTATTTATGAAAGTGTTCATTATTTATAATATAACCCCTATTAAAAGTGTCATCCATTTCTGACTTATTAGACACAAACTTTCTGAGCACTTTTTCTTCCCGAGGCCTATCCTTTAATGCCAGCGATCAGGCAGGCAGGTAGGCAGGCAGGCACACGGTAACCATTATTCAACAAGTTGGCGTTAGTCAAATTCTGATGTACCAATGCACTCAAGTAAAATATAGCTAAACTCAAAGGAATAGTATATATAGTCTGTATATGTGGACATTTCGAGACAAAGGCAACGGGAGAAAGCATACTCTGTGAGAGACAGAAAACAATACCGAACGGATTCTGTGGATAATAATCTTCAGGACTGTTTTTTATAATATTCAAAAAGGCCATCTATTTCCACAAAATACTGTGTAGCCAGAAAGATTAATTAAATGTAGAAGAACAGCCGTGACATTCCACTTTCCTTTGCATACACAGCGGTTATAAGATATATAGATTTATTTAGATTTTGTTTGGTAATATACATACGTCCCAATGGAATTCGTCGGTTAATTGCAAAATTCCGGTGGTACTATTTCTCACATTGATGCAACAATAACACCAAAAAAAACTTATAGCCATCGATCAGATGATGTATTTCAATATCACAACGTTTCCTCTCTGAATGATTTTATTTTACTGGAATTTCATAAAACATCTTACAATCCATTTGTCAAGTTGGATTTTGGGTATCTAACATACCACACAATAAATAAATATTGCTTTTGTATGTTAATTTAATTTATTAATGCTTCAGATCAAATAGCTGGCGATCATGGTACAACACATTTATATCGTGTATATTAAATTGATTAATAGTACACACGAAATGCAATAGGAAAATGAAGACATACAAAAGCAGCCCACAAAGAACTACATCGCCCACATTGAATTTGTGTTTCGTTGAGTCAATCGCATTCAAAGTAATACGATTTCTTTTATATTTTGTTATAAAAAAATGGAACAAATCATTTTGATTTTTCGATCGAGAAGCAAAATGCACAATCTTTTGAACGGAATGCAATTTCGCGATTTCTAACAAACTTTATTGGTATTGGAATGCTTTCTGTCATCTTGGTCAAAACATGTTGTTGTGTCGTGTAAATAAAAGTGACACTTAATTTGATTGCAGTAGTTGGATTGGGTGTAAATGGGAAAAACTGTATTTGATATCCAACACGTTGCCCATTGCTATGTTGGACCTTGTGCATGTTTAATAAAAAGCACTTAATTACTTAGTATTATAATTGTCTATTGTTGAAAAGTTTGTAATTATCGACATATGGAATTTCATAATAATTGTTCACTCGAGATATGCCAGCCATTGACCACGAGATATAACATGCGTAGAAGTACGTACCCATTCATATGGAAATGAATTATTACGAGACGCAACGTAAACGGATGATATTATGTGGAACGTATGGAGGAGAAAACTGCTGGTCTACACTGCATGTGTTCGCTAGACAAATTATCGAAATCTTTCACTCAATTTGCAGGACAATTATTGACAAAAAGTTTCTAACTGATTTGAGACAAGACCCCCTGACGTGACTAATGAAGTGTAATGTATCAATCAAATTGCCGTAATTGAGGCTCCTTTCGAAATGATACCATTTTCTGAGTCTGTGGTAGTGATGAAAATTGGAGTGTTGAATAAAAGGAAAACAAAGAAAAGTAAGCAATTCTTATGTTTTAACAGTCGCACAGTAAGAACTCGATGAACATGAATAAATACTGAATGTCGCGCAGGAAATGACATATATAATGTACACAGCCATCCCAAAGACACAATGGAAAAATACTTGCATGTAACCAATTACAAAGGCAAAGGAGACAGAAGCAAAATGAAGTGAAAATGAGCGCCGCTGCACGATTTCCAACCTCTTCTATAAGTGGCGTCATTTCCAGAAAACGTCACAAGTGACGTCACAATGTACTGACAGTAAGCAATATTGCCCCATATTACAATATGAAAACGAAGTGACCATAATATGGAGTAAATACTGTATTTCCTGCTTGCAAATAGTGACATCACATGTTGCATTTTCTTGAAATGACGTCACTTACAGAAGCGCACGTAAATCCCAGAACAGCGCTCAATTAGGAATACCGCTTTTGAAACAGACAATGGCAAAATCACCAATGTGGGCTTTGAATCTGGATTATCCAACCACACACTTATTTGAAACTATACCCACAAGTTCGTTAATGAAAACATATTTCGGCTTGGCGTCGTGGGGTGCTTTGACAAATGATGTTGGATTGTGTTTCACATGGCTTTCTGATAATGTGTAAGTATTTGTATTCCTGCCAAATGGTACTAGTTATCTATCTTTATTCATTCAGGCAGACACATATAATCAGTTTACTCTGTATAATGAGGCATAATTTGTCATTGTTTTCCTATCATCTCTTATGTCTAGTGTGGTAATTGCTGATATATTGTTTTGTCAAGTTCCGTCTAATTTTTTCAGATACACAGACATCACGCCCCTTCTTCCATCGAACCAGTGTGATTATTGCTGTCGTATGAGACGGGATTGAGATAAAATACATTATATCATTAAATGTGTCCGGAAAATGTTCCTAGTTCTCGTTCTAACAGAAACACAAATTTTCAGTATTCCCTAGAATTTTTACTGACAGTACCAAGGCTGTAATTTGCTGTATGGTTATTATTTCTTTTCGTGTTTTGAATGCATGTTATATTTCCCTTTTACCTGTGCAATTATTTCACTTTATATAGTGTTCAGGTTATTTCCTGCCCAGTTTCGGCTTATTGTTGCCAGCTTTCTTGACTTGTCCTGTGATATTTTCCATCCATTAATCCCCCCCCCCCCCCTCCTTCACTGTCCACGTTGATTCTCCTAGTTATTCCTTAAGGTCTGCCATGCCATTCTTTGCGCCTCTGTTCCTTAACGTATGTACCCTTTGACCTCCTCAAGTGCCTTATTTTTTATGGATTGTTGTTTTACCGGAGGTCTGTGTGGGGAGGCACTGTCTTCCCTGTAGCAATTTATTCTCTCTTTTTCCAATGAACGTAGTAATTTAGAAGTACTCAATATTTGTATATGTATTATATATCCAGAAAAAATGTGTTTAGAGAAAGCCTACCGGGCTAGCATAGTTAATTAAGCGCTATTCTGTCACTGAAACCCATTGAGAACAAAATAATCATTTTAATTGATACCCGCCTCTTTTTATTCGGTAACCTTGGTAGTACATTTTTGTGAAAGTAGCATTCCTTACTTTAGAATTTCTCTCTTTTACGCACTTTCATATACATTGTAAATAAAACCTAAAGGCCGTCTATACATATTTTGAATCCAAAACAATGTCAAACCGGAGGTTTAATGCGAAATTAATTTTCAATATGGATACATGACATGTTTTATTGATGAAAATCTAAATTGCGTTGAAGCTGAACCAGAAAAAGAAATTGATTTTTCTAGGATGAATAAAATAGTTCTGCATAGTAATTCCTAGGAAAACATCCAATTAATATGAAATCTGATTGATTATGTATCATAAAAAATACGTTAATGTATCATACCGCTGCATTTCCTGATAGCCCTATTTATTGTCTTACGTATAAATCAGTTAATCAAAGATATGATTTCACGAGTAATTTACACGCAATGCCAGTTTGTTTTCTTGTTTGATAAATCCAGAAAACCCGAAAAGTTAGATTTGTCCTGTCCCCTTGTATCAAACTTTATATAATTTGTTGTAGTTTTATATTGAACATTTAGCAATTACCATGCACTTACCGCAAACAATCTTTATTTGCTTATGTTCTTCAACCGTCGAAGTAAAATGATGTAGAAAGCGGAGGTATATATATTACGTGTTTATCTCTTTAAATCAATTATAAGTTCAAGCGAGTTACAATTATCTTGTATTACTAGAGGTCCGTCAGAATTCATAGCCGGGCTGCTGGCATATAAAAAATGGACAATAACGTTTTTGTCATTTGTCGTAGCTAGTGAAAAGAAACATGGATAAAGAATGTTTGCAGAGCGCCCTAGATTTAACATGCCCGTTTTACTGTGTATAAGATTCAGTCAAGTAAAATAAAGGCCAATGATATGGTGAAATACGATTCCTCTGTTGTTTAGGTTAGGAGATAAAAATGACCATCGAAATTTAAAACATGCTGCGCAAACTTTAAGGACAGCACATAAGAGAGAGAGAAAAAAGAAACAATGCGCGTACATATAGATGAAGTAACTGCAGTATCACGTATCTATTGGCTTATATGCCTTATACGCTGTCGCAAGTGCTATTTTGGTTTTTGTATTGGTGATAAGTTGTGTTGTAAGCGCTTTACGTCTCCTACAAAGTCCAACTTAAACACTGTACAGAAAGTGAGATAAAGTTGTTGCAGGGAACACCACATGACAAGACAATACCTCCCACACAGATCGCGAGAAAACAACAGAATAAAAAACTTAGACTGGTGCAAGGGTAAGCACGTATAGGAATAGGGGTGCAAGGAACGGTCTGTCCGACCATAAAAATAACTAAGGACACTTTAGGGGGACGACTGTGGGATTTTAAAGGATTGAATACATCACGGCACAAGCCAAGATAGTCAGTAATAATGCGCCAAAAGGGGGAAGAAAAATAACATGGATACTACATCAAGTAAAAAACAGCGGCACATTGGGAAAAGGGAACTTAACAAACATCTATAAACATAAATAAAAACAAAAACCACACGGCGATTTACAGAAAGTTTGGATCCTGTTCATGGTCGGGAGTCATATATACTTTCTCGGTCATTGTAATAATACATTGATCTAATTAAGTAGTATATGACCCTGACGTTTCCTAGTGGTTTCCGTTGTGATTATCTTGAATTCATTCATCATTTGGTGTCACTTCTAAGTCAAGCTTAAGATTGACGCTTGACCCATTTTCTAGCTAACGTTCGGACTTTTCAATACGTATTTAGTAGAAGCAGTTCCGGAGTAACTTAGTGGTTTAACATTTCCATAATTTGTTTCTCTTGATCCGGATGCGCTTGACCGAGTTGAATGACATATCAATGCCTTTTGCGAAAGCATTTTTATTCTTGATGTACTCATTAATTTGTTTGTCCTTCTTCAAGCAATGCCACAATGAAACCACAAACAGAGGCTAGAAAATGTATAATTAATATAAGCCACGTTGATATCAGTGTGAACAGTGATAAATGGATGGAAAGGAAACAATGGTGATAAGATCATACATGTATAGAAATTGTATTGGTGTCTTGATTGCAGTTCTGTTGTAGAGTCTATAGGTCCAGAACATGATAAGTGAGGACGAACATGAACGGATTACAATAACAAAATACCGCTTATAACCAAAGATAAGATACATTTCTCTAAAAAACAACACAGAATCCGGCGCAAGAAGAACATGTCAGTCTTTATCGTCTCTTTGACATTAGACTTGGAGACGTTCTACATAAACTAGCAGATAAGTGAATGCTTATTGAACATAAACAATAACTGTGAAATGTTTCAAGTATGTTTCATACAAGAGTGGTAAATTACAATGTTGAATAGACATCGCATTGCTTGCCAACCTCCAGAAAGATATTCACTGGCGTGCTCCTGGTGACCAATGATCCCAGGATTTCACGGCTTTAAATACAATTGTCTTATACAGCCATATTGTTATATATATTATTTGTATTGATTGCAGGTACCCAGGTCGACCGAATAATTTACGAATGTAGAACTCGTATTGTATGTTTTTGTTATCCGTTATTTTATTTGAAGGTTCATATTGATTAAATAAGAATTATACGAAGTTTCTACTTTCTTGATGATTGCTATCTCTTTTGTCTATTTCCGCACCGCGGGCGCCACGTCTAAAATTTGATGCGATAACATCTTTGCCTGAGGAAAACATCTTCTATTAAGCAAAGCGATAAAATAATTCGGATTGAAGAACGCAGACTTTAATAACTTGATTTTATGTTTGACGAAAAATATGCAGTCGACTGATAAACTATTTATCAAAATGATATTTAATAGAGCTGAATGCTGATAATTTAATTTAGAAACTAGATGTCCGATCTATGGGAAATGGATTATGGTATTTAGAATGTGAGAACAGCGAATATTAAACTATTCAATTCACCACTTCAGTACAAATAAATTTGATGCACTGATTATACATTTACCTTTCGTGAAGCGTTCAATAATGGTCCTGACTTGCATTGTGTTGGCTACTTGGGGACCTTGTTGAAATTTGTAATAAGATAAACGTTGTCTTATTTCATGCATAGTTTAGTTAAAGTTTGATATGCTTCTGAATTTTGGTCTTAATGTATTGTTACATTGAGTCCACTCATACACATGTAACGCATTTGAGATAGTGATCGGTGGTGTATCATAACTTGTAAATATTTATCTATGCTATAAATTCCGACCAATCGAGCCCGCCAGAAAGGTGTGACATGTAAATCCGTTATAGAAAACCGTATAAAAGTTATGAGAATAGCAGAAAGTGTGCGCCAGTCCCATTTGAAAGAAATAGATCATTGGAGTACTTTATACGGACTAAGCAAGATATAATTTTACAATATCAGCACCAATATGGAAAACACGAACACAACTACTTCTTTCCCAAATATTAATGCATGGCGATAACAGAGAAAAACAAAGTTTAATAGTAGCGACTGTGTTGGTAAAGTTCTGCCGAAAACGATTTTTATGATAATGAAATTTTGCATTATGGTAATTTTTTGTTTATGTAGGTCTGATTGGAACCTGTTTTGTTTAATTGGCAATGCACTAAATCTGAATTTTGAATTCAAATGAAACATTTATGAAAAATGTATATCCCAATTTTCGAACATGTTAGGAATAATCAAACATTACGTTTTTAAATTACAGGAGTATATTTTTCTTAATGCCCATGAATGCAGGTACAGATAATTATTTGTCTTATAATGAAACACGCTGCATTAAAACATAGCGGCACTTACAATGCCTCATATTGTTTAGATTTAGCAACGTGTATACATGATGGGTACAAACTACGAAACTGAACAACTGTTGATATGACCGAACCCGATAATTTCTTATCCTTCACTTATTTGAGAGCAACGCCAATGTTTTACGCCAAAGCAATCAGTCTGTTCAAGAGAGGCAATGAAAATTGCTGAAATTGCTAGAATAGAGACGTCACACTGCCTCAAAGCGTCAGAAACATGAATAGGATCGCAAAATTATTTTCATTATTTGCGCTCTTGGCATATTGTCGCTTTAAACATTGACACTTCATCAGAAGACGTGTGTCTGCTCAACATTTACAACAATAACTAACACCGATGTACATCAACTAGACGACGTTAAACTGGAAAACGGTTAAATATATATATACATGTACTTAATGTTTGTAAAGATATTGACATACGTTAAGCTATTGACATACCTCGTACAGTATTTATTTTTGAGATTGTGCTGATTCACGTGCAGAACTACGTACACTATACATTAAGGACTTCCTAGACCTTTTGCAAAGTTCAATGACTTTAAATCACTTCTTCCGCACCAGTTTGGTAAACAGACTCTCTGAAGTATACATTATACATTAAGTCATTCAGCTCGGTAGTGAACGAATCTCCTAAGTGTTAACATGAATCTTTCCAGCTCTCGTGCAAAATGTTGGTGATTCTACCTAAGTGCCAGCCCGAAACAGTAACGGTACCCGGAGGTGCTACTGAGATTAGTTGATGATATCAACTGAATTATGTTAGTTCATCCTAACAAACAACACTATCAACAATGCAAATTATTACGTTAGGCTTCCGTGATTTCGTTAGCTGTTTATTACATGATTATACGAGAAACATCATCAGTAGAAGTCGTACGAACGGTTGTTATCCTTAAACATGTTTTGGTAATTATCTGAATTGCTTTTCAATCAGCCTAATCAAGAGCATGACCTTAAGAAAGTAATCACGGACGTTTGCCCAAATTTTCTCAAGCAGTTCTCAAAAACAAGTCATAGGTTCTTCTTAATTTTATCTTCATGGCGATCTTACTGTATATAATCGAATGTGGTTTAACCAGTATTTGCTGCTAATCCAATTCATGATAACAATGAAAACATTTCCATCAATCGTGACCCAATTCTGTGACACTCGATAGCAAAGCTTTCATTGAAACTAACTAACTCATAAAAGTATTAAGTGCCAGAGCCATTCATTGTTGCGATATGGTCCTAATTGGTTTGTCTTGTTAGAAATGTACGTAAAAATGTTTATCTCAATGTTAGACTTTGAAAGGTCATTCTCCTGTTATTCATATCCACCCTTGTGTATCCTTGACAATGATCTTTTCTGTGTCCAGTTTGTTTAAGAACACCAGACATTTGTTTACGTATCGATCAATATCTGGACAAATGTTAAAGCTGAATAATCAGTTAAGTGTTTAAAAGCAGATACTTATTTTGAGAAAACGAGTGTATCACATACAATATGGTAAATTAGTGACCAATGTCATAAATCTTATTTGGTTCACGTCTAACTCCTTGTCTTTTAAGCGTAACTACCGTTAAAGCAATAGATAATGTGATAGAATTGAACTAGTCGTGTTAATGGTCGAATGTGAATGATGTTTTTCCATTGACACTTTGCGTGCAATGCATTTATATATCAGTTTTATCCACTCTGGTAAAAGTTAAAAGCTATCCAAGTATAGACGATTCAGATATTACATGTATATTACTTCGAGAATCTGACAGAATAAAAAGGTTGTCTAGAAGATAAAATAGTTAGGCTCTCAATAATAATTCTAGAGTAATCGATGAATGTTTGCTTATGAAGCAAGCAGAATGTTTTATGCATTAAGCATGAAATAAATTTAGTGCATACCGTGTCTGTCTCACCACAGTCGGCTAGAGAACAGAGCATTAACAGAAATCAAAGGACTGAATGCCCTGGGAGGCGCTTCCAAGGCAAGACTGCACGTTTTCCATATTATCGTATTATAAATTAATACGCGACTATTCGAGTAAACTCATGCGCTAAAATGACACACATAATACAAAAAAGTTGTTTATATCAAGACACCGGCCATTCCACAATTGATATATCCCTAACAAATCAGCCAGTACACTCCTCAAATCTATTATAAAACCAGAAGACTTAACATGTACTATTGTCTTGAGACGATTAATTTGGCAGTACTTTGAGTAGATAATGCGGTTGACGATAATAGTAATGATTAAAGCGCCTCAAAAATGCCAACTTGTAAACATAGGTTGCTAATAGTAATTGTTTACAGTCATTTAGCGACATTACATTGTAATTGCTTTGATTTAGTAGTAAAACATTAAGGGTGCAGCAAGTATAATAAAGTCATGTTTTGAGAAACACGAAAAATCGGTCAATGACGCTACCGGGAATTGAACCCTAAGATTAAGTTAATCATATCTTTCTCATTACTACCGCTGACTTGAATCAGATTGGAAAACATGTTTCTCCCTACTACAAACGGTATGAACAGCCCAATTCTCCTATTTATGAATTATTCAGTTTGACATTTCTTATTTGTTTGAACAAAATGTTTAAACACTCTTCAAATTCACTTTCATTGGATGAATTTATTCAGTCAGTTCATTGTCATACCATATCTTGCTCGTAGTAAACAGAGGAAGTTCGTGGGTGCTTCAGTATTGCTTTATCTTTCACCAAACAAGTTTTACACACTTTCTGCATGTCTATTGTGTGTACACGCTGTATGTTCGCATCGAAGAAGTTGTTTAGAGCAAACCCTAAACAGGTTGGTCAACTTATCCATTATCGCTGGTTTGTTTCTCTCATTTTGAATTTGGGAACTGCAGACAGAGTTATTTTTATACGTATGTTTCCACTATTTGAAGTCAATGTACATTACAGTTTGCGTATAACTTTTTAGACTTATAATGTTATAGATGGAATAGCAATGGCAAGTTCTTTTTGACATGGTTAAACAACCTTTGGGAGTTATTGTTGTTTTACATGTACACATGAATGTGTACCTGCCCTTGGTTTTACGTTGTTTCATATATACCGATTATGTATGCTGCTCTGTAATATTGTGCTAATGTTATGCAAGACGAATCGTAGTGCGGCAGGAATTAATTGATAAATAATGTTTTCCAGGATGTGTTATGCAAACATTTGTGTGATTTATGAACACCATAAAATACAAAACATACACAATTGTTTCTGAAAATTTAATTTATATCATTTGTCTCATAACATGACAATAAATACTCGATCTCATAATTACCTTCTCATATAAATCATTGTAACTTCTTAATAGAAAATGTAATTTGATCACAACAAATTGTTTTTTATGCGATACTTGGTATTCAGGGACATAGCAAGGGTCTTGCGGCATGCTATCCCCGGAAACGTCTTGTTTTCTAGAACATTTGTGGTGCAATATTGTTACATGTTCATAATCAAAATTATTTTAGAATTTAAATAATTTCATTTATTTTTTCGAGATCCCCTTCAGAAACGTCGTTAGCTACGCACCGGCTTGTGTACTCGTCGCATTAGTCATAGGCGACCGGTTTTGCTGGTTTCTGTTTTTAAATTGTACGAGGGTAACAAAGCTGGGTACCAACGGGGAGTATATAATGCAAAAATCCCGTGCATTATCACTTGCTGAAATATTTTCTGACCGTCGTGTTAGAATCGTTATCGTCGTGTTAGAATCGTTATACCTGTAAATTTAAAGTTTGCAATATGCCACGTGGTGTTGGAAGGCGAAGGCAACCACCAGCGAGAGTATTACGGAACCGGGTAGTGGCTCCACCAGAACAGCCTGCCCCTCCCAGGCCTGCTAGAGGACGCAAACGTAGACGGGCGGCGGTAGAAGAACCTCAACAGCTGGTGGAGGAAAACAACTTAGATGAACGTGCTTTGGAAGCACGCGGAGGTAATGCCGCTTATATTGATAACAATGTTGTTGATTTTGAACATGTATTACAACGGCAAAATGTTACAGAGGATGCTGAGAATACAGGCATTCCTGCTGAGCATATGTCAAATGACTTAATGGGGTGTGGCAACCCGTCCCAACGTAATAACGTAAGGAATTGTTGTGACCACCAAATACTTCTAGGTGCGGTATCAAATACCAGCTCTTTAAATAGTATTCGTTTGGCGGACGACGATTTAGCGGCTCATGTGCCGTCATCCCTAAAACAGAAGATTTTTAAGGGTGACTATGTCAATTTGGCTTTATTATTAAAAGGGGCGGTAGAACTGTCCGAATTCTGTAAAGGTACAGTGTTCAAATTGAATAGCGATGGGAACATTGAATCAGCCCAAAAGGAATGTAAAGACCAGATTAATGATATAGAAAAATGGACGAACGCTTTCATCATTTACGCATCTATTTATTTATCAAACCATGCCGATAGAGTTTACGAAATGTTACATTACATGTTCAACATTAGGGATTGTGCGTCACGTCAGGGTAATTTTGCATGGCGTACTTATGACGAGCAGTTCCGTCTAAGACAAGCAATTACCCCAAGCTCATGGTCCAAAATAAATAACGATCTATGGTGGCGTTGCGTTCAACTTAGGCCAGCACAAGGGACCAATTGGTCCAATACTAGAAATCATTCAAGTCCTACTAGTTTCACGTGCAATGAATTTAACAAGGGTAATTGCTCTTGGCCGAATTGTAAATTTCCACATGTTTGTTCCACGTGCTCAGGTCATCATCCATCGGTGAGCTGTACCAATAATGCTAAGACGGGAACTAGAACTTCCTTTCGGGGCAGGGGTTCCCGTTCACGTTATGGAGGTAGGGGCAACTTCAATAATCGCAAATAGCGTTATCAAACAGTCACTATGTGATGATGAATTAAATAGGGACAATATCCACGGTTTAGCGAAATCTCCAGTAAATATTACGGCTTTAAAACGTTACTCACAATTATACGATAAGACGGAAGCCGCTTTCTTGTTAAATGGGTTTTTACACGGCTTTCCTATGCAATACACTGGACCACGTGTTCCGAGAAACGCAAACAATTTACGCTCTACGGTATTAAATCCGGAATTAATTAAGAACCAAATAGACAAGGAAGTTAACACAGGTAGAGTTGCGGGACCTTTTAGCACTCGCCCATTACCTAATTTAATAGTTTCCCCGATAGGCCTGGTGCCCAAGAAGACCCCTGGTGAATACAGAATGATCCATCATTTATCTTATCCTGTAGGCGAATCTGTTAATGATTACATTGATCCGGCAGTTTGCTCTGTACAGTATACAAATTTTGATGAAGCCGTCAGTTTAGTTCAAAACCTAGGAAAAAACTGCAAGTTATTCAAATCCGACATTAAAAGCGCGTATCGCCTAATCCCAATTAAACCATCGGATTTTGAGCTTCTGGGGTTTTCATTCAATGATAAATTTTATTTTGATAAGGCACTGCCATTCGGGGCTTCGATAAGCTGTATAACGTTTGAGAGGTTTGCCAGATTTTTAGAATTTTGTGTTCAATCAAATTTGAAGTCTTCTAATCTAATTCACTACTTAGATGACTTTTTAGGGGGGGAAAAAAGTACAGAATTATGTCAGCAGTCTATGTCTATATTTCAAAAAACAATGTCTGAGTTAGGTGTTCCACTTGCGGAAGATAAGACCGAGGGTCCATCCGAAGTTTTGGTGTTTTTGGGTATTGAACTGGATTCGAACAAGATGATCATAAGAATTCCACTTCTTAAGCTACAGGAAGTAACCTTTAAGATAAACGAAATATTATCTCATCGTAAATCGACGCTAAAAAAGATCCAGTCGTTGATCGGTTCGTTAAATTTTTGTTGTCGGGCTATTGCTGTCGGCCGTCCATTCATTCGCAGGTTGATAGACTCAATTTGTGGTTTAAATATGCCGCACCATCATGTTAGGATAAAGAAGGAAATCCGTTTAGACTTAGCTATGTGGTTATTGTTTTTTCAAAATTACAACGGTATTTCAGTTTTTCATGACAGATTTTGGGTTACAAATGAGGACATGCAATTGTTTTCCGACAGCGCAGGGGGAGATAACTTAGGTTTTGGTATCTATTTTAATGGTCACTGGTGTCAAGCCAAGTGGCCAGAGTCGTGGCGGTCACGTGATATTACATCGGATATAACGGTTTTAGAGCTGTTTCCTATTTTAGTAGCAATATTCATTTGGGGACCAGAATTTATTAACAAAAAGATAAAATTCAACTGCGATAATATAGCGGTAGTTAGCATATTGAATAAATTGTCTTCGAAATCAGAGTTAGTTATGCGCCTCGTCAGGCTCTTAACTTTACATTGCTTAAAACTGAATATCCTTATTAAAGCAAACCACGTCTCAGGTCGTAGCAACGCAATTTGTGACGCTTTATCTCGTTTTCAGTTAACCAGATTCAGACAACTGGCTCCGGAAGCAGATCCGCAGCCGAATCTCGTCCCAGAATTTCTATGGAACATCTTCGATATAGAGCTAGATCATTACTACAGTCTGGGATAGCTCCCAATTCCCAGTCAACGTATAGAACAGCCGTGAATGCATTAGAGAAATTCCGGTCGTGCTATGGGTTGCAATTACAGTGGCCGATTCCCAGCCACCATATTGTCATGTTTATTGCATTTTATTTCGAGCAAGGACTTTCAGCTAAGTCCATTTCAACCTATGTTTCGGGTATTAATTATTGGCATAAGCTATATGGTTTTTATGATATAGGCAACGTTTTTATCATAAGCAAATTGTTAGAAGGTTGTCGTAGGACCAGAATAACGCGGGACACGCGAGCGCCGATAACTAAACGCGTGCTGTATGTGATATGCAATTCACTACAACTTCATTGTTTCAGTGGTTATGAGGCCAAATTATTCTATTCTTTGTTTACTCTCACATATTTTGGATTATTTAGGGTTAGTGAGTTAGTAGCTCCATCAAATACCAAAATCCATAGAGTAGTATGTATTTCGGACTTATCAATCATTGACGATAAATATGCAGTTATTCGGCTATACCATTTTAAAACTAACCAAACTGGTAAACCAGTTACGCTGAAGATACCTAGAGAGGTTGATGATTTATGCCCAGTCAAATCACTTCTTGTATTTTTATCACTCAGACCGAAAATCCAAGGTCCATTATTTATACACTCAGATGGTACACCGGTAACTAGAACCCATTTTTCGAGCGTCTTGACAAAATGTGTTCAGGGAAACAGTTCGTTAATTGGATCGAATTACAAAACACATAGTTTTAGAATCGGTAGAGCTACTGACTTAGCAAGCCAAGGAGTCTCTTCAGCGTCCATTATGAGGCTAGGTCGTTGGACGTCTGGCTGCTTTTCAGGGTATATTAGAAAGTAGTGAGACTCCAGCTGCCAAAACCACTTATGGTTTATTAGACAGTTTGCGTAATACGAGCAGCTCAGTTTATACGATCAGTTATTATTAAATTTTAGGTAATTTACATTGTTTATTTTTAGACGTCTGGATACTGGGCGACTCTATCCCTTACTGGGCTGGTGTCCGTGCGGCGGAAAACGCGTGTGTTTGTAAGGGAAACACAAATCTCCGCTTAGGAATGACGGAAGTTGTCTGGCTGGGGATAAGAGGCCTACGATGGAACTCATTCAGACGGGAATTAGAAATGAAAGTTATGTTTTCTCCTCATCCCAAAATTATTATTATCAATCTTGGTGGCAACGATTTGTCATCTGTATCCATTTTACACCTTAAAGACCTTATCCGGACCGAATTAGTTTATCTACGAAACGCGTTCCCCGAGGCCATCTTAGTCTGGCTTGATATTCTACAGAGACGGGTCTGGGGTAGCGCGTTGTATACATATAGCGCTATGGAAAAAAAAGCGTCAGCGCGTTAACAGAATTGGGCACCAACTAGTGAAAAGTCTAGGCAAATATGACATATGCGTGCCTGACATTGATTCCAAAACCGGTTTCTTCCGTCACGACGGAATTCACCTGAACGATGTAGGCCTAGAGTTTTATCTAGACTATATTAGAGATATCATTTTAAAACATAAGGAATTTTTTGGGGTATAAATTAGGAAATTTATTGTGGCCAGAAAAAATTGTCGACCGGGAGGCAGACGGATCATTAATAGGTTTCTTCTTTTATAATTAAATAATTAATGTATTTTAAATGTGTTTAACCGATCAGGGCTCCTCTTCTCGTTTCTGGGAATCCAACTTGGGAACGAGGGGCCTCTGATTGGGATTCTAAATTGATTTGGAGATTTTACGATGTACTACGGAAAGGTATCATACGGTGGATCAGTGAGTGTGTCCGCTGGCTAGTAATTTAATAGTAATAGGTTTTGCCCTCATGTAATTGGTAATTCCTAAGTTGTTGTTGCTTTACTTACTTATATTGCTATACGCTGTAGTATAGCTGCGTGATACCTTTGGACCGAAGCTGATTCACGCACTGTCACCGCTTGTGGCAGAGTAAGTTGGTTGTGTAATGCCACGGTGTGTGGCAAAGTAAGTTGGTTGTGTAATGCCACGGTGTGTGGCCAAGTAAGTTGGTTGTGTAAGTTGGTATGATACGGCCACGGTTGGTGGTCCTGCGTTGTTGCATCGTGTGATGCTTGGCATGCTGTATATTCGGTCGACTCCGGGTTGCGGTCTCATTCACTCACGTGGTATCCGGTGTGGATGGGATCGGGATCTGGTTGTCGATCGTCGTACAGTTGAGTTAGTCTGGTAACACAGCCGCGGCTCGTGGCTTGTACGGTAAATAGCGTGGTACATCTCGAAAGGTAATAAAAAATATAAGCAACAATGTATAATCAAATAGCATATAACATCCGTTTTCCTTCCGGTCGACATAATTTACACTGACATCCACGGGCAATATCCGGTTTGTCTTGAGCGGCCAATCTTATCCACATATATACTTTAATGGATTACATATATATCATATTGAATGTAATAAATTGTGTATTATTTGACGTGTGTTGTCATTCATTCGAGTATGAAAATAATCAAAATTATTTTAGAATTTAAATAATTTCATTTATTTTTTCGAGATCCCCTTCAGAAACGTCGTTAGCTACGCACCGGCTTGTGTACTCGTCGCATTAGTCATAGGCGACCGGTTTTGCTGGTTTCTGTTTTTAAATTGTACGAGGGTAACAAAGCTGGGTACCAACGGGGAGTATATAATGCAAAAATCCCGTGCATTATCACTTGCTGAAATATTTTCTGACCGTCGTGTTAGAATCGTTATCCCTCCCGCCACACCCCATTATATGATTTACCGTTAGATGTTTGTATATTGGTAATTGATATGGTTTATTATACATGTTGTATCTGATATTACTATATCAAGATGGTGTTATTTATTGGAGCTGTTTGGTAATTAAATTAGTTATTGGTTAACAATGCCATATGTGAACCCATTAGGTGGTTTGGCGAAAACAGTTTTAGTGCCATGCGTTTTCATGGATAACAGGCTTAATAATTTATCAATTTATAACATATCAGTTTCATGTCATATTAGGACGGGTATAATTGCTGTTGAGTATATATATTTTACAGGATGTTTGGAGGAACTTATGTTGACATGGTATCGATAGTTTCTTTACTTGGAGAGCACGATGGTGATACACTAAACAGTACACATTGAGATGTTGCCACGACGACTAATGAACAACGACCTCAGTTATCTGCCACTGGTGTTAGAATGGCTTCATCTGCGAACTTGTGTTTTGTGTAACGAAATTATTATTCACGGAACTGTGGCAATTCTGAAGTACTATACGTCAACCACAGGGGAACAGCACTTGTTGTTAGGTGATTCATCAGCTTTTACTCACACACTTTTTGGAAAATGTTGAATTCTACCATTTGGAAGTGTACTGACTGGTATTTACGCGTGTGTTTGTAACTTTCGTGTTTTATCTATACATTGTGGCATTCATGGTGCTCTCCAGACGATTTTGATATTACATTGATGTTATAGGATACATGTTAATATGTGAACGTTAATTGTATTTGTTGGTGGCTTCATAATTTTATTGTCGCTCTAACAGTTAAGCCAGAAAAAATTGTCGACCGGGAGGCAGACGGATCATTAATAGGTTTCTTCTTTTATAATTAAATAATTAATGTATTTTAAATGTGTTTAACCGATCAGGGCTCCTCTTCTCGTTTCTGGGAATCCAACTTGGGAACGAGGGGCCTCTGATTGGGATTCTAAATTGATTTGGAGATTTTACGATGTACTACGGAAAGGTATCATACGGTGGATCAGTGAGTGTGTCCGCTGGCTAGTAATTTAATAGTAATAGGTTTTGCCCTCATGTAATTGGTAATTCCTAAGTTGTTGTTGCTTTACTTACTTATATTGCTATACGCTGTAGTATAGCTGCGTGATACCTTTGGACCGAAGCTGATTCACGCACTGTCACCGCTTGTGGCAGAGTAAGTTGGTTGTGTAATGCCACGGTGTGTGGCAAAGTAAGTTGGTTGTGTAATGCCACGGTGTGTGGCCAAGTAAGTTGGTTGTGTAAGTTGGTATGATACGGCCACGGTTGGTGGTCCTGCGTTGTTGCATCGTGTGATGCTTGGCATGCTGTATATTCGGTCGACTCCGGGTTGCGGTCTCATTCACTCACGTGGTATCCGGTGTGGATGGGATCGGGATCTGGTTGTCGATCGTCGTACAGTTGAGTTAGTCTGGTAACACAGCCGCGGCTCGTGGCTTGTACGGTAAATAGCGTGGTACATCTCGAAAGGTAATAAAAAATATAAGCAACAATGTATAATCAAATAGCATATAACATCCGTTTTCCTTCCGGTCGACATAATTTACACTGACATCCACGGGCAATATCCGGTTTGTCTTGAGCGGCCAATCTTATCCACATATATACTTTAATGGATTACATATATATCATATTGAATGTAATAAATTGTGTATTATTTGACGTGTGTTGTCATTCATTCGAGTATGAAAATAATAGAGTCAATTTTGAAGTGTAACATATTATAAAACATATAACTTATAACTCATGAAGTGCAAAGAAATGCTTCACATTATTGCATACTTTGAATTTTGTTTAATTAACCACGTGTACGCAAGTTCTGCGAATTAGGCGCATAGTATGCGCCTGGTATTAAAGTTAATTTGAAGTATATACAGGGTGTTAAAGAAGTGTGTTCACAAAGTTTGAATTTTGATAAAATGAGAGTAATGCTGTGTACACTGACTTTATTTCGCATAATGAAAGATACTGTTTTTTCATGAATTTCTGTTTTATTTAGAACTCTCGAACAGAAGATCTCCATATTAATTGACAGATAAATACATAGATTATTTAGTTTATGAAAACTAGTCCATAGCGACATAAATGTCAAGAGCATTTAAAAAAATACTGAAGTTCAAACTTTGAGAACGATTTTTTTAACACCCTGTATATCGGGTATGATAGCCAGAACTATGTGATACCCTTGTTACAAAAATGAATACAATTAATTGAGATACAGTTTGCATCAATTTCTAATTATAATAAAATGTTTATTTAGATACAGTTGAGACGCATACAAAATTTCCATATGTAATGTTGCGAAAACATTACAAAGGAAATGATTCGTCGATCTGCATGTAATTGAAGAATTGAAGAAAATCGTTTACTTTGACATTAATTGTTTTTCTTGCATACATATTGCTGACGAAAGAAATCTTCATATAAGTAAATATTGTATTGTTATGTTTCAGGTTGGCATTTTGGTTGGTTCATGTGTAAAGCGACACCATACCTACAAGGTGTGTCCGTCTGTGCCTCGGTCAATACATTAGCTGCCATAGCTGTTGACAAGTAAGATATATTCATTGAATTCATATGTAAAAGTTAAGTCTCTTGCAATAACTGTTGACATGAATGTCATCGAACGTGCCTCTGCAAATTGCACCGGTGGGAATGACTTCTAAGAGAATGAATGTGCCTCTATGATTTGCTGCCAAAATATGTGTTGTCGCACTACGTAGATCTAGGAGTGTACGACCGTTACTCAATAAAGGATATTGCAGTATTTCGTACGGACTTTATAGCAGATTTATGGCTACCAAGTAGACATTTGGAATGAGTCTTCAAAATGTCAAAAAAACATACATATACAAAGAATGTTAACATGTGAGGGTGTATGATTATGTGATAAAAGTAATAATTCATTTATTAATTATAACTTGTTTAGATACGTTAAACTGTTAAGATGGAACTTCCAACGAGCATAGAAAACAATATTTTGCTATGTGATATATCATATTGAGTGCATTTTCACTGATAGCTTCAGCATCAACAGACCGCTTTCATCCTTGGCAAGTTTCACAATTCTTGATTACTTCATTTAATAACTTTAACATGTGGTGAATTCCATACTCAATATTTATAAATGCCACAAATCATGTGTGGTAAATGAATAAGGAAACGACAACATGTAATAATATAATATAACAGGAAGAAATGCTGAGAGTACAACATTTGTTGTTTTTGTTTTGTTTCAGATACCTTGCAATTTGTCATTCCATTGGACATAAAATAAGTAAGAAGTCTTGCAGAATCATTATCTTCGTTATCTGGATATTTGCATTTTCAATCATGATTCCATGGGCAGTATTTTATCAACTGATGACATACACATCAGCTCTTGAAGAGTTCCCCTACTGTTACGAAAATTGGCCAGACGAAGCAGACAAGAAGTATTTCTTTCTTGGAGCTATATTTTTATGTTGTTACTCAGTACCTTTGGTGCTGATTGTAGCTTGTTATTTCCTGATTGGTGCCAGAGTGTGGAGGCGTCGAGCGCCTGGTGAAAAGAACACAAGTTTAGGGGTGGTTCAAAAATCAAAGGTGAAGGCTGTCAAAATGCTTGCCATTGTTGTTATGTCATTCGCGTTCTCATGGTTACCTCTTTACGTTATCAGACTCATGAATTTTTACGGCGTACCATCACTAATTGTCAACGAAGTAATTAACCCGATCGCTCAGTGGTTAGGGTCTTCAAACAGCGGAATGAATCCAATTATTTATTGTTTCTTCAGTAAAAGATACCGAAATGGATTTAAAGATACGATCACATCTTGCTGTAGGCGTAATATGGATGCTCGATTAAGCAGGAGAACATTGGCCAGTGCTATGGCCGCCCATTCGTACATAAATGGATCCTCCCACAAACTTAGAAAATCATATCAATTCCAAGTGGTGAGTTCAGGCAACAGTACAACAGATCCAACTAAAAACACATACGTTTAGATAACGCCCAGCAAATATTGGTGTTATTATTGGTGTTGCTGCATGGGTTACTGCAGAGGAGCATGTCATATTAAAAAAGCACGTTCGTCATAACTGCAATGTATTAAATAATCTATTTAAATCGTCTATTTACATATTGCATTCCGCGCCTGGTGTTTCCTGCTGATTGTCCGAAATGTTATATCTTAATATTTAAACACCTCATATCAAATATGTACATTAACTTTGCTACTGCAATAGAAAATACGTTAATACCAAATCACTTTCACACACTTCCTGAATTCAACAATGTTTTGACAAAGTACGTCTACAATGTCTGAAAATTTCATCACAGTGGTGATGAACCATTATCTAAGAAGAACTATCCCCATTATTTGTTTTAGCTATAACGCAGATTGAAGATTCCTACTTAAAATAATACAAAGCAATAAGGCATAGTGGAAAGTGCTACAAATTAGAACATACTATTTTGAATCAGATTTTAATTACATGTTAATGAAATGATTTGAAGGTTTTGCGTTTTAACAGTTTAACAGTTTATTTGCATTTAGGCTTTCAGCCCATACAAATAGATACATTTTGTACAACATCACATGATACAATAAGTGTATGTAAAAGAAGTGTCACATGAACAAACAATGTTAAACCATGAACTATTTCGATATTTTAACAAACTTAATGTTACACATTTATTATCAATTAAACAATGAAGCTATCTGTGAATTTCTTACTATGAAAGATGTTCGAGTACATTGCCAAATTTCTTGTAAAGTTTCATTACATTTAGGCATTAACTACATGTATAACATTTTGGCTTATTTGGATAAGTAAAGCACTTATGTTGCGTACATGATTAAAGAACGAACATTGTTTATGCTTCGGACAAATAAGAAGTAAATGACATTCGTCTTTTATCGCATTATGACAAAATAACCTCTTGGTCAACCAAGTTCTCTACCATTTTCTTCTTGTAAATTATGTAATGCAGCTATTAACAATACTAAGCACCTTCAAAATTTCATACCACTTATAAAATCTACACAATTATGGTTCTATTGTAAAAGATGTTTTAAGTCACATATAAAATTATTTCTTTGTTAATTACACAATTGTCATTTTATGTCTCCGTGAAATCAAAAAAAATAAATATTATACGATTAAAACAATCATTGGCGTAGTCCTTTTAACCCATTTGAGAGAAAACCCTGATTTAATCAGATTGATATAATGAATATGTTATCTTCTTGATTTATATCATCTTGTGCTATTTCCGCCTAGTGGGTTACTCTGCAACAGTTTGAGAAGATAGCATCTGTTTTTGAGACAAAACATGTCCATTACGCTAGGAAAGCAGACATTTCAGGAATGACAACCACAGGTCTGATGTGTTGGATTTAAATGTTACATATATGTCTATGTTTATTCAAATGTAATTATTATAACTATGTATGTATGTGTATCTTTTTTCAACCGCATTACGACGGTCAATTGACCTAACGAGTGATCCGGGATTAGCAAAAATTACTTTAACTTCGTTAGCAAGTTATACATTTCTCTGATGAATCAGATATGGAAGGCGTCAAGAACGATGATTGCTTTCAGATGTGTTGTCCCCAGAGGAATTAATCATAGAAAACAAAGGCCGTACCCAGATATCGAACTCGGATAACCGTTTTAACAAATAGATCCTGTCGTACATTATGTTGCTTATATATATGTCTTAGTCAATGTCCAAAAATGTTACACTTTCAGTTATTGTTTTTGATATCCCTATAGGCACAACTACTGTTTCATAACATTTGCATACTAATAATATTATGAGCGCCGCTGTACGATTTGCAACCCCATCATTATATGACGTCATTTACAGAAAACGTCACATATGACGTCACCATGTACTGACAGTAAGCAATATTTGCCCCATATGGCAATATGAACTCGAAGTGACGATATGGAGTAAATATTGTTTCCTGCTTGCACATTGTGACATCAAATGTTGCGTTTTCTTGAAATGACGTCACTTACAGAAGAGGCTGTAAATCCCATAGTGCTAAGCGCTCATATATTGATATACATTTAACAAATAATGTTGTGTGGATGTATTGTTTCTGATGATCACATGGTAATTTATTCAGATAACCTTTTGTTGTTTTTCTTTTGCGTTTGGATTTTAAGTCACACGAACATCCAGGGTCAAGAAGTGACTATTTCAACTGTAATATTTGAGGAAGACTCAAGGCGGCCACCTTGATGGAAAAACCGACATTATGTAAGCCAGCTGGATGACTTCCTCACATCTGTATCCTGAGTATGGAAACACATCCGTACCGGTGAGGGGAAGTATTTTGATTGGTTATAATCACTCGACCACGGATGCCTCTTTTTATAGTTCAAACGATATACATAGTTATACGTTAATATATACCGTCTCCTTCGGCCAAGTTGTAAAGGAATCCGCCTTGGGAGCGGGAGGAAGAATGTTCGAATCCCGGTAGGGGTCCGTTCTGATATGATCGGTTGGTGAGCCGCCAGCTAGTTAAATAATGGTTACCGTGTGCCTACCTGCCTGGTGCCTGACATTTAAGGATAGGAATCAGGAAGTAAATGTGCTCAAATGGTAGGTGTCTCATAAATCTGAAATGGCTGGCCCTTTAAGTATAATAAATACACACTTGACTTATTTTATAGAGACATGATGCTTTATGAAAAATATTCTACACGGGCTTCCATAAGTAAGAATGGTATGTCCTAAACATGTATTTGTTTTTCCGAAAAACTAATTAAGTAAAAGTACAATTATATCGAAACAATATTCAGGTTTATTAATATGTATGTTTTTGGGGTTATTTAAAGAGAGAAGGGCAGTAAATGAAATGTTTCAAATGTTCACTTCTCAGATAATGATAGAAAACATCAACTATCACATATGCGCACTTAATGATTTAGACTGTGTATAATATTTCGTTCAATTTCATTAGCGTTGTAAGGGAACTGAAGTAGAAAGAAGCATTGCTTTCACATTGGTAAAAATGTGACACGTGGCAATATTATGTCTCATCAAAGGTTTTCTCTAGCAAGGACATTTCAACATTGTAAAGGCTGATTGGGCAAGAATGATTATTTCGTTCGAATCGAGTATCCCGTTGTTATTCAAAGAGTTATGAAGCGTTCCTCGGTTTCCCACGCCTGGGATGAATTATGTCGGCTTTTATAACACCGGAAATTTCAATTACTGCTCAAATCGCCCTCCTGAGAGAATGTATTTGGTCTGATCGTCCTGTTATTTTCAACAATAAACATACTGTGGCAGTTAAAGTGTGATGTTCCATTAGCTTGATTTATTACATTTTACTGGTGTCAGTCTTTAGAATCATTTAAAAGACAAGTAAAGAACGATTTAATGTTATCGATTGAGAATTTAACGTTGTTAAAGGTTCCTGCACAGAAAAATGAGTTCTGTTTTACCGAAACAGTTCTGGGTAAATAATCAGTTACTTTCACAACACATGACAACATGATATTGTTTGCTAAATTATGGGAAATTTGTAAGTATATGGTACGCAAGGGCTGGTTATAGTATGAATTCTATAAGTTATCAAAGAAGTATTAACCTTTTTTTGAAGACGGTGGATGTAAATACTTTAACGTAGATTGTCAATGTTGCAATGGGTTGTGGTGGAATTTATGCCGTTCTTGCATCAGTATTTAAGGTATGTACGGTTATCAGTTATCACTGTGTCGCCTTATTTCCAGAACCCCGTCACTCAATTCTTGGCGGTTTTGAGTATTTGCTATCGTTCAAACCGTCTTACCAAGCTCTTTCTATGAGTACTACCTATATTATTCAGGTAGGCACATAATTTAAATAAAATGCAATTCCATAACCTCGTGTGTAACAAAACTATAGGAGGGTAACTTTAAAAGTTGTTTTTCTCAAAAAGTCGAAAATCAAGTTTCGGGGTTCTGGAAATAATGCCACGACTGGTTTACCAGATAGTACTAGCATGTCGTCCCACAAGCAACTGACAACATCCCCACATCAATCAATGTTGGAGGACAGACCTACCAGCTCCACATTGGCAGTCGATTGCTCTACCGACATAACTAACCGGGTGTGCTGAATGCTGCAATCCCATGTTTCATATACTGTTTACTGGTGTGTTCACATCATTATATTTGTGTTATATATGTGAAATAAACATCTCAAATGATGTAACTATTTATATTTGTGACATTTATTACATAAAATGAGTGAATTCGAATTAATTGTATTGAAATTGAATCGGACAAAAAAAATGAATTTACGATACTTTTTGCTCATTGTTTGTTCATTTGTTTACATTAACAAACTTGAAAAATATATTTCCTATAGTTAAAACATCAATTAATACGCATTAACAAGGAATGAACTCATAATGTATTGGTCCGTATTTGTTAAAGAAAGATGTTTGTACATCAATCAGGCTATTTTACAAGTTTTGACTGTTAGTAATATGGTAAAACAAATATATTTTCAATCGGTTATACATTGCAATGGTTCTTATAAGAGATTTTTAGCCAGTGTACTCGTAACAACAGTACATGATGAAGCCAATTAACACATTTTATGTTCAGATGAGCCATATACATCTTTAAAGAATGCAATATAATCAAATAAAGCCTAGATGTTGATCGGACAATTAGAGACTCTCGCATTGACAGGGATAATAAGTAAGTGTAACTACTCGTGCATACATATTGTAAACACAAAGACACAGTTACTTTTCCATTACTATTCTGTATAAACTTTGTTTACTTAATTTTATTCGCATTTGGATCACATGTCCTCCGATCCAATTTAGAAAACAATTCTAGAGAAATGCATAAACAGGAATACTTGCAACAATACTAACCATTCATGAAGGAAACTCATGCACAATAACTTGGTAGATACAACTACTTTATTGCCCCAAAAGTAAAATGGTACAAACTCTTACATGAAGCTAAATGTGAAGATTTATTCACACAACGTGAAATTATATCGTATCCCTTGGCCGAGTAGTTAAAGCATCTGCCTCGGGATCGGGATGTCGATTGTTGGAATCCCGGTAGGGGTCCGTTCTGATATGGCCGGTTGGTGTGCCGCCAGCTAGTTAATTAATGGTTACCATATGCCTACCTACCTTGTGCCTGGTATTACAGGATAGGAATCGGGAAGTAAATGTGCACAGAATGTAGGTGTCTCATAAGACAGACATGGAAAACACTTTACTTTACTTTACTTTATTCCGGATATTGCCAGAAGTACATGGAAGGTTCATGTTACACGTACCTAATTATGATTCAGCTAGTAATACTAAACGTTCTTTAGACACAATAACATTCTATTGTTTGTACCCAAAGGGTTATCTTTTAAACATAAATATCGCAAGATTATTAAAAGTTTGCACACATATGTACATATGCATTATTTATTACACATTGTTACCCGGTTGTATCGATTTCAGACTATCCCCGTTTCAAATTACCTCCCGGTAACTTAAAATCGCATGCAGATTACAGGGAGGTAGGATGAAACCGATTAAAAAATTACCCCGAGGGTAACTTGAAGGTGGTTTCAAGCTACATCCTACGATTTCAGATTACCTCCCTCATTCTCTTATTTATGTTTATCAACATGTATATAGCTTTTCTATGCATATATTGAAAGAACAATCACAAATGATACAAATAAACATGTTAAGTATGAAAACAACAACATAAGTAGCAGCAACACCAACAACCATAACAGCCAGATGATTAACAAATTATAATTTTATATTGATTGTTTGCCGTTCGAGACAAGCTTTCAAATTTGTAAATTTCATGAAACTTTCGTCAGTTAACTTACCATGATTTAAAATAATTTTCTCATCAGATTAATCAGCGAGGGGGTCATCTAAACAGCGCGAGTGAGGTAATACGAAATCGGGTTCAGGTGACCCCCGGATGTATTATTAAATCGATTTTATGTCGGATATGGGGGTAGCTTGAACTCATTATACCGGGAATCATGTTATGCATACTGATTTTAATATTATTAAGTACTAGTATAATTTATCATACGATTGGTTGATATTCATAAAATAATAGTCGTACAAGTCTGTAAATCGTAGTTTAGGATAACTTATCAACTTGTACAAGTATGGTACACATAGACCCTAAATGTAACCGATATTAAGCAAGATGAATTTACGATCATTTAATTTGACACATATAAAGGCGGTTCTCAACCTATGCTCACATACGCTAGAGCTGTCAAATTAATTAGCCAAAACGACTTACAAAATGCGACATAAATGCTGACATTTAACAAGAAAACACGCAATTTGCCTCTTAATTTAAAACAAAACAAATCTTCATTGGGTCTATCCCTCTCCAACGTACCCAAACAGTGCCCATACATAACTTACAATTTAAATTCATCTAGGTACGCTCCTGATATAAAGTTACACACAAACATGACAACAACGAATGTCGATACGCGCATTATGAACCGTACTAACTATGTTATCGTGCAGTCAATATAATTGATCTATTTACATTCAAATTCAAAATGCCTCGCAGCACTTCAAACATTTCTTAATAGGTAAACATGCCGACACTAAACTACATTTTGTGAGAGATTGAGAAATAAACGACAGACGACTTGTGCCAACAACACGTGCAACTAACGTTACAAATTATTGTTTCATCACCCTTCTAAGTTTTGCAAACTTTCGTGATCAGAATTGTTAATTTAGTTCTCGTTATTATTACGCGCTTCAAAGGTCTATCACATGTGTCGGGTACGCGGCTTGTGATCTGATTGGCTGAAACGTGGTTTAGATGACAAGCGACAAGCACCGCCTTCGATTGTTTTTGGCAAACGCGTGTTATATTTTGCGCGCGTGCCACTTACAAGTGTTTCGATGTCTAAATAATTATAGACCGACATGGAAAATTCCGTACCTATTTTTAGTACGTGACCTACCCGAATTTCCGAAAATACACGGTTTTCCGAAAATAATATGTTCGAAACGGACGGTTATAAGCAGGCAAAGGATGTAATCCGTGGATTACCTGACGTATATCAGCTGGTTGAAAGGTCTGCTATGGCCTACACCCCCCGCAAACTTTCTCAACGGATTTACACGATTTCGGAAAATGATCCTAGGGCAGAATCAAAAGACGGAAATCCGTCTCAAGACGGAAAACATTCACCCATGTGCCATGTCCCCCCCCCCCCTGGATCCGCGAGTGTTATCATATAACTCAGATGAGATACAATGCATTGCAACTAAAAACATATGTGACACATCAATACATCGTTAATAAAATATTGTGCATTACAAATAATTGCAATACGAACACTTCTGTTATAAATTTGTAAACATGCTATATCAAATAAATAATCATGTAAAAGTACACACGGCTACACGAGCATGTATGACATACTGCAGTATCTAGACAATCGTGCAGACGATATATCTGTTTACAAGCATATTCAAAATGGCGTCGGGTTGGTGTAAGGACAAAATGTCAGAAGAAACGTTTGACTTTATTTGTACATCTTGTGCTAACGGAGATGTGATCAAAGAAGCAGTGAAGTATTGTGTTGAGTGTCAGGGATACTGCTGTCAATTTTGTGTGGATATGCATGCTAAATTTCCAGTGTTAAAGTCACATACGTTACTGGATGACTTGACCTCAACATCTACCTGTCAACAACCTGGTTTACCGGAAATACCGACGGAGAGATGTAAAATTCATAAAACCAAACTTCTGGACATGTATTGCAAACAACACGACACAGTTGGGTGTTATGTCTGTTTCGCCGAAAACCATAAGTAGGTCATTTAAGAGTGTTCAAATGTATTTTTCATAATCTACTTAATATATTTAGCTTTCTAACTCAGCAATATTAAATGTTATAATTTAGTGTTAAGAGATTAAGGTTATTATGTTACTTAATAACTCAAATTCGCGAACCATAACAGATAAATAGTAACACGAATCTTAAGTGAAGTTTCGCGAATTTGAGTTATTAAGTAACATAATAGGTGGTCAACTAGATAAGATTCGTGTTACCACTTACATCTAGAAGTCTAGAATAAGTTGTAACACGAATCATAAGTGAAATATGCGAAATTGAGTTATTAAGTAACATATTAAGTGGTCAACTAGATGAGATTCGTGTTACCTCTTAAATCTAGTGTAATACGTCATAAAAAGGTAAGAGGTGGCAGTTCTGGGCACTTTCAAGCCTGTTTCTAGTTTTATGATATTTATCTTACCGAAAATGTATCACGAATATTAACTAGATAGCTAGATAATTATCGTAATAATTAAGTGGTTAACACGAAACAATTCGCGAACGCAATCATGCTAACTGGTGGCAGTAATATGCATCCATACATGATGTCATTTATTTTATTCATTTGATTCATTTGGCATTTGGACAGATCTGCTCGACGTATAAAATTGTTATTCATTATATACAATGTCCGTATATCTTGCATAGGTTATAGGAGAAAGGAGTAATAGAATGCATGCAGTACAAGTACTAACTTTGTATTGAGTACTAAACATTTATTGATTAAATCAACATATGCTGTGCATGTTCTATTTGTGAGAGAGAGAATAAGTTGCTACAGGTAGCGCAACATACATAAGACAGTGCCTCTCCACACAGACCTCCGGGAAAAAAACAATCAATAAAATATAAGACATTTGTGGAGGCTAAAGGGTACATACGTAAGGGAACAGGGGCGCTATGAATGGCCTGACCGAACATAAGGGATACCTTAGAGAATCAAATGAGCCAATCCGCATTTGTATGAATAATTCAAAAGTGTACGTCGAGAGATAATAAATTGGTTGTACATGTATAATACTATTTGATGTAAATTACGTGATAAAAAGAACTTATTTACATTTTTAGGAGAATGTGTAAATCTAGGCTTACTCGTTCAGATTATCTTGTTGACCTATTTATACAGGCGTGTTCTCTTCAATGCCTATTTATCTCAGGGTCAATTCTTTGCGACAAAACATTTTTGCATTTACATTGATTTACGTGGGTGTACGTTTTTACAACCTGAATGCTTACATTTCAGGTTTTGCGAAGGACCACATTCCATTCCGGAAATAATCGATCAGCTATATACGGAATCTGCGTATAAACACACGTCTGTTCTTCTACGAGACATGACAGAAGCCATGCAAACACTCAAGGAAACGAGTATGCAGCAGCTTATAGAGTTAAAGAAGTCAAAGAAAAAGGCGATCGAGGCGATCAAGGCTTTAAGAAAAGAGATAGAAAGCATGCTGGATAAAATAGAAGAGCAAACGCTACAAGAGTTGGAGAATGAGTATCAGAAGATAGAACCGGAGAAGTTGAAGGAACAGACATACGCCGATGACACTGTTGAAATTTTCCGAAAGTGTGAAGACCAGATGAGACAAGCTGGAGAAAACAGATCGCAGCGTTTCGTCTGCATGAAGCTAGCTGATGCTAACATAGCTGACGTTAAACAGACAGCGACAGAAGTACGTCATTCGTCCATACAACAGCTAGCGTTTGTGCCACATAGTACTCTAACTGACCTTCTGCAGCAATTACACCACCTAGGAGAGTGCAATGTGTCTTCTAAGCTTAGACAAGAGGTCTATAAAATCAAAGAAAAGAAAATCAATATCAAGTTATCTAATGACAATCAACGATGTGATTCATGGGGTTCCTGTCTGACAGAAGATGACATGCTGCTAATTACAGATTTCAATAATAAAAAGTTGAAACGTGTTGACGCCAACAGGCTATCAATTGTTGATTATTGTGATTTACCAAATGCTCCATACGGTGTGTGTTGTATTAACGAACAAGAAGTCGCTGTTGCATGTGCATCCAACGCAGTACAATTTGTCAACATTGATAAGAGCATTACTTTGTCACGAAAGGTGCGCTTGAATCATTGTTGCCTTGGTATTGCATTTAACGACCATAAACTCTACATAACTGACGGAAGTAACCGTGTTTTCATGTATGATATGTCTGGCACACTGTTGCAGAAGGTCACCCATGACCAAGCCGGTAATCAACTATTTACTCGTAGCAGGCATATAACTATCAGCAAAATGACATGTATGGTGTTTGTAGGTGGATTAGACAAAGGATTAATTTGTTTTGATGAGAAACTGAATCATGTTGCTTCGTTTAGTGATTCTAAGTTACAAGTAGCCGATGGCGTATGTGTTGATGGTAGAGGAAACATATTTGTTGTCGGATATGAATCTGATAACATTGTGCAATTCAGTGAAGACGGAACAATGCGTGGTGTAGTCGTGCCGTCATCAGACGGAATTCAGAGTCCTCGCACGGTATGCTTCCATCAACGTATAAACAGATTGTTTGTCGCTATGAACAGTAATAATTTTGTACGTGTCTATGACTTACAGTGATTTCGATCCGCACCAAGAAACGATATAAGAGATACTAATAATCCAGTTTATTATAAGTGTTTTTCGAATGCTTTTCAAATCGCCCACTATATATTGGCCAATAAAATTAGTCAGTTCTGTTTAAAAATGTGTCAATTCCGTCACGAATTGACTTCTAGTTATTATTTTGTTCTTTTGAGAAACATTATGTGATTGGGAATTCTAATAAATATGCACAAGGAATGTATGACTGATGAATGGAGAACATATCAAGTTGATCTGAATCTTAACATATATACATGTTGTGTTAATAAACGTCTCCATTAACTTCAAATTTAAATGTATGGGAGAATATATACATGTATATTAAACTTGATTGGCTGATATGTTTAATAAATCAAATTAATATATGCACACAGAATGTATGACTGATGAATGGATAACATATCAAGTTGATCTGAATCTTAACAAATAAACATGTATATAAAACTTGATTGACTGATATGTTGAATAAACTCATATAAGTTTACAAGTAAATAACCTTTTTATGTGGTTGTATGTTGATATGTACCAATGTTAACCACATAAAATATACATACATACAGTTGAATGAAATATATATAAAAATTACATATGTCATTATAAGCCAATTATTAGATAATAATTTTGCATCATTCTAAAAGTACTTAAAAATAGGAATTAAACAGCTTCAAAAATACAGAATTTAATTACTCGAAAAATGATTTTTTTCTCCACTTAGTCCTCATATAATGGTGTAATGGGACTTCAGGCCACATAAGCAGCCAAGGTCATGTAGTGCCTTTCCGTGCATTATTGTGGAAGAAGACCCCAGGTGTCCTATCTAGCATTAATTTGGACACATCCAGACACCTCATGGGTAGAACCGCCTACCTTCAGGAAGCAAGCTGGATAGCTTCCCAACATACAAACTCTACATCCCGGACTGGCTTCGAAATCGCACCGGTGAGGGACAATTAGTTTGAAGCCAGCTACCATTACCATTCCACTACGAAGGCCCCTCAAACCTCAGTCTGATATAATATAATGTACCAGGCCAGTTTCAATTAGGAAAGATGACATACAGAGAACATCGCTCTGTCTTTAGGCAAACATTCCAACAAACACGCATTTACAATTATATGAAGTCGGTAAATGCACGTAATTAATTTGTCTGAAACACGTCATTTATATTTTTCAGGACGCGGTCTCAACACTGAATAACCCTCTATCTTTAAATGTCATGTTTTAGCTGCAAAACAACATATTTATAAAAGTTAAATTAATAAATATCTTCCAAATATAAAAACATTTAAGGAAAAGTTTAAAACATATATTTTTACACCCAAACGTCAAGCTATTCAATCAGGCTCCATGAAAAAATTATGAAAACTTGGATAGGTTTTGCACCTGACCACCAAAGACCTGACCAAGAATAATTCTTTAAGATATAAAATATTTTCCTTGTATCCATGCTTTATCGGAATGATATATCTTCTATGTAGTGTTTATTCATGTTTTTTCCCTATTCTTTGCTGACGAAAGATCCACACGAACGCACCTTGTACCTGTGTTTCTTTTCTTCTACTTCTTTTTAGTGCATTTGTTTCTTTACCTTTTCTTTGTATTGACCTTCTTCTTATCTTCATTCTATTTTCTATAAACATGTAAATTTTTCTTCTATACAGCAATGCTTTACTCAACATTTATTACACTATCTAATTTCTTTTTTGCAGTTCAGGAAATAGATTATTCAAGGGAAAGAACTGTCTCAATTCAATTAATAACATACTTACTTCCCTTTTCGGACACCCAGCCTTATGATATTCTTGGTTGTATTGTAATGAAATAAGATATTGTTACTGATAAGCAAAAACAAAATAACACTTTTTAATTAAGACAGTATATTTATTATGAATTTTATAAAGTATAATCCTGTTGTCACATTTGGTTCTATAGAACGTAGTTTTACATTCTTTCTCGTACTTCACATGTATTATACTAGGAACAATCTTTGGTCTGGCATATAGTAAACTGATTTCTTTTAAAATTACTGTTCACATATGCTATTGTCTGGCATTTTAGTGATCAGAATATAAAGCACTATATAATACATATAGCAGTACCAATGTGTTCAACATCTCTATACATATACATAAATAATCTAATAGTTTACAACCGCAAATTAAGCACTGACATACTGTTTAAACTGTGTTTTTATATGATAGATAGTTGTCTTTGTTTCTACTCTGTTACTGTATTATCATGTAAACCTTACAATCAGTAAATGTATATTTACAATTTATATTCAACAATCCTTTTAAAAAGTAGTTGTCAATGGAAGCCAGCAAAATTTCAATATTTGTTGCAGAACTTTGTACTTCAGCCAAAAATGTTTTTTGGGGGTGTTTTTTGTTAAACAATGTTGTGTTCCTTTAAAAAAGAATGTACAAATGTTATTTGCTATGCTGTATGAAAATAAAAAGTTACCAAAATTATAATGATAATTGTTTAGTGCAATATTTTACCTCCTTGTCAAATGTCAGTGTGTGTGTGTCTTTCTATACAAAAACAGCACTAAACTAGTTTGAAACCCGTCATGAGAGAGGTTTGACCGTGAACATCTTAACACCTTAATAAGGCGCTAGTACTGGTTATTACACAGAAAGAAGTCATCGAGACCCACTAATAAAAAGTGTACACTTGCTTCACAATCGATGTAAAATAAGTAAGTTCATACAGAAAGTAATATCTCGCCTTAAAACGAATGGTTTATTTTACTACAGTATTTATTTGAACAGTTCGGTGCTTTGTAATAATTTCAAAACTGAAGTTTTATAAATTGAGATATTATCATATAACTCAGATGAGATACATATTGCATTGCAACTTAAAACCAATGGCATACATCAATGCATCGATAATAAAATAGTGTGTAATACAAATAATTCACGAATACTTCTGTTATAAATCTGTAAACATGCTATATCGCATATATAATTATGTAAAAGTACACACGGCGATATGTGCATGTATGACCTACTGCAGTATCTACACAATCGTGCAGACGATATATCTGTTTACAAGCAAATTCAAAATGGCGTCGGGTGGGTGTAAGGACAAAATGTCAGAAGAAACGTTTGACTTTATTTGTACATCTTGTGCTAACGGAGATGTGATCAAAGAGGCAGTGAAGTATTGTGTGGAGTGTCAGGGATACTGCTGTCAATTTTGTGTGGATATGCATGCTAAATTTCCAGTGTTAAAATCACATACGTTACTGGATGACTTGACCTCATCATCTACCTGTCAACAACCTGGTTTACCGGAAATACCGACGGAGAGATGTAAAATTCATAAAACCAAACTTCTGGACATGTATTGCAAACAACACGACACAGTTGGGTGTTATGTCTGTTTCGCCGAAAACCATAAGTAGGTCATTTTTACAGTGTTTTTTTTACATAATATTATATACCTTTAGCACAATTATCTTTTTGATCAATCTAGTGTAAATATGTATGGTTACTATAATGTATTGTCGCATATTTGTGATTTGGATGAATTTGTTTGTCTGATAACTTGTATAGTATGATATTATGTAACTATGAAAGATTAAGAACGAAATAAACATCGCTATGTTTGATAACTAATTTTTAAGCAAATCTATAAATTTAATTTAGAAACCTGATCATCAATATACAAGAAACGTTAATTAAGTTGTTGAGAATGCGAGAAAATAAACCTAAAGTTTTGCTATCAAGTTTTTTTCTAACATAAAAGCTTTCACGGTACTTTAAAGTACGAAAGATTAATGCAAATATTGAACTGATAAACACGACATTATAGAGGTGTAGTTGAGATAATGTGTGATAAATGTGATGTACTTCTATTTCAATCTTAAACAGATAAGTTATGATTTGTTGGTCCGTAATCTTATAAACAGTTGTATAGTGATCAAATGCAATATCTCTACACTCTACATGATTTGTATTGCAATCTATTTATTCAGTTGATCATAAATTATTTTTTTATTTTTAGAAGGTAAGATATTAAGGTTAAATATGGCCTAAACAAGCTAAACAACAAAAACACACGCACAAACAAACAAGCATTCACACACGCACACACACTAAATTGTACATGTACATAATGTTTTAACATCAGGATGTCTGTACATATATATTCACATATTTGAAACAATTTCAATTCTGATATTACAATGGTAGAAAAATTCATAACACAACTATGAGTAAATAATAGAACATACTATCGAAACTTAATAATTCTTATAACTTGTAACTAATTTAACAAATAGTCGGTGATTGCGACAAATAACGTTTGTATTTGCTTTTAAAAGAACTTATAGTTTGAACTGAGCGGATGTCAATAGGAATATCATTCCAGATATGTGCACTGTAGTATGAGAACGAATCTGTGTAATAGTTTGTATTATACTTCGAAATAACCCAGTTATAACGTGAAGATGATCTGAGTCTGTAAATTGCATATTTGCATCTGTCTTGGAAAGTTTCACGGTCTTGTATGTATTGAATAGATTGAACTTAAGTGAACTGTCATTGATTAAATGATATCATGAATAATGTGTTATAGAATTTATATCAGTTAACAATAAGTTATGAAAATATCGTCTACTTAAATGTTAAGGAAAATACAGAGCTCAGTATGTGACTTAATGGTTTGCGGTAAACTACAGACGTATACTAAAATGATATAACACGTCTATGATTTGAGTATCAGTCTATCAGTTTGACCGACAAGTTTAATACAGGCGGACCTCGTTTATTAGCCTACATTCTATCCGAATGCTTGGTATCATTCGAAATAGTTTTAAATATCGGGTCCCGATGTATCTTCTTATGAACGTCGAGTCTAAATGGATTATTCAAAACTATGTACTTTTCGAAATAAAATTTCAGACACTATGCATTCGAATGAACGAGATCCATATATAATATATTATCTCATGAAATGATTTAAAGTTGGTTGGTTGAAGTCTTGAAAAATGTACCCTATACTAAGAGTTCAGCAAAATTTGATTTCAAATCAATCCAGACTTAGCATTTCCTAAATATTATGTAGATGACATAGTGTTGGCAGACAATACCGAATATAGTACTGTTATTGCTGATGAAATCAAAATATGCTGTGAGATCATAAATTGGTTGTATAACAATAGTTGATGTAAGTTACGTGATAAAAATAATATATTTACATTTTTAGGACAATGTGTAAATCTAGGCTTACTCGTTTAGAGATTATCAAGTTGACCTATTTATACAGGCGTGTTCTCTTCAATGCCTATTTAGCTCTGGGTCCATTCTTTGCGACTAAACATTTTTGCGTTAACATTGATTTACGTGAGTTTACGTTTTTGCAACCTGAATGCTTACATTTCAGGTTGTGCAAAGGACCACATTCCATTCCGGATATCATCGATCAGCTATATACAGAATATGCATATAAACAAACCTCTGTTCTTCTACAAGACATGACAGAAACCAAGCGAACACTCAAGAAAGCGAGTATGCAACAGCTTATAGATTTAAAGAAGTCGAAGAAAGTCGCGATCGAGGAGATCAATGCTTTAAGAAAAGAGATAGAAAGCATGCTGGATAAAATAGAGGAGCAAACGCTACAAGCGTTGGAGAAAGTCTATGAGAAGATGGAATCGGAGAGAATGAAGGAACAGACATACGCCGACAACACTGTGGAACTTTTCCGAAAGTTTGAAGACCAGATGAGACAAGCTGGAGAAAACAGATCGCAGCGTTTCGTCTGCATGAAGCTAGCTGATGCTAAAATTGCTGAAGTTCAACAGATAGCGACAGAAGTGCGACGTTCATCCATACAACAGCTAGAGTTTGTGCCACATTGTTCTCTAACTGACCTTCTACAGCAGTTACAACAATTTGGAGAGTTCAGTAAGTCTTCTAAGCTTAGAGAAGAGGTCTATAAAATCAAAGAAAGTAATTTTTTCAATATTAAGCTACATAATGACACAGAACAATGTGATTCATCGGGTTCTTGTCTGATAGAAGATGACATGCTACTAATTACAGATTTCAATAATAAAAAGTTGAAACGTGTTGACGCCACTAGACTGTCCATTATTGATTATTGTGATTTACCAAATGCTCCATACGGTGTGTGTTGTATGAACAAACATGAAGTCGCTGTAGCATGTGCAAACAGCACAGTACAATTTGTCAAAAGTGATAAGAGCATAACTCTGTCACGTAAGATGCGCTTTAATCATTTGTGCCTTGGTATTGCCTTTAACAATCATAAACTCTACATAACTGACAATAGTGGAGGTGTTTACATATATGATATGTCTGGCACTCTGTTGCAGAATGTCACCCATGACCAAGCCGGACAGAAACTATTTACTGTTAGTAGACATATAGCTATCAGCAAAACGACAGTGTTTGTAGGTGGTTGGAACAAAGGATTAATTTGTTTAGATGAGAAACTGAATCATGTTGCCTCGTTTATTGATCCTAAGTTACAACAGGCAGATGGCGTGTGTGATGATGGTAGAGGAAACATATTTGTTGTCGGATATGGATCTGATGACATTGTGCAATTCAGTGAAGACGGAACAAAGCGTGGAGTAGTCGTGACGTCATCAGACGGAATTCGGCATCCTCAGACAGTATGCTTCCATCAACGTATAAACAGATTGTTTGTCACTATGCAGAATAATGCTATTGTACGTGTCTATGACTTACAGTGATTTCAATCCTGCACCAATAAACGATAGGTTCGATACTGATAATCCAGTTAATTTAAAGTGTGGATGATGATGGAACAATGAGTTAAGTGACAAGATTGATCTTGTAATAACGTTACTATTGATACTAAATCATGTTTAAAACATTAAATGATTTTTATCGCCAACTAGATATTGGCAAATAGAATTGGTCAGCTTTTTTTAAATATAATAATTTCGTAATGAATTGACCACCAGTTATTATTTTGGTATTTTGTGAAACATTATGTTCTTCCTTTTTCAAATAAAAAATATGCTCTTACAAGTATTACTGATGATTGGAAAAAAACAGCTCAAGTTGATCTGAATGTTAACATAAGTGTTAGCGTATCTTTCACATTTAAATATACAGGAGAAGATAAACACGTACATAAAACTTGTTATACTGATATGTGAAATAAAACCTATTTTACAAGTAAATGTCAATTTTTACCTGAATGTATTATGATATGTACCTCCATGTACCGTGTGTAACATACACTGTAGATACAAACTGTTGAATTAATCATTCATCACTTCTTTTACTGAGACATTATTAGAAATACTCATTTGTGTCATTCGAAATGATCCCTCTTGAGCATGTAAATATACGAATTTAGACAGCTTTAAAGATACAGAATGTAATTACTCGAAAACAATGTATTTTATCTCCTCTCAAACCTCATTATAATGGTGTACACATAAATAACCAAGGTCTTGTAGTGACGTTTCCAGCCTTAATGGTAGACGAGGACCCATAGGACATAGGCGGGCACTTGGGTAGAACCACCGAACTTCGACAAGTCAGCTGACTAGCTTCCTCGCATACAAAGTATACACCCGGTAGGATTCGAAACCGTAGCGGTGAGGGGCAAGTTTGTTGAAGTTGGCGACCAAAACCACTCGGAAACCTCAAATCTCAGCGTGATGTTATATAATATATCTGAAAGGTTTCAATTAGTGAAAGTAAAGTACAGACAAAACCGCTCCGTCATGCGGCAAACATTCCCACCAACACGCATTTACAAGTAAATGTATAATTATGTAATCAGTAAATGCATGCATGAAACTTCATATATACATAGTAAAGACGCCGTCTTCAAATTTTCTACAATCCTCCGATATATAAATATGCTGTAACTTATTGCAATTCTAACAACACTAAAATAATGAAGTAAATAAAAAAAGAGGGTTAGTCGTCGAAGAGTAGAGCCCCTGACTCCTGATCCTGAAGGTCGTGCGTTCAAATCCTGCGATGTGTGAGGTTTGTCCGAATACTTCATTATGCCTTAATAAGGTACGAGTACTGGTCAGAAACAAAGAAGTGGTCATCCAGAGTGATTGTAGACTTTATAAACTGAATGACATAGTTGACCACATAACGGTTAGTCATATAAAAAATTGTAATATACATTTCCTTGTTTTTTTTCATAATTTCTAAACAAAAAAGTGATAAAATCTTCAACCAAAATCACATATTTAGACATCAATAATGTGTGTAATATTGTGTGATACAGGACTTGAAACACAGACGTGCTCGTTTAAACATCACTCAATTTAAAAAAACATAAATGTTATGCCCTTGGCATTTAACCAATTTGTCGGTGTATTTCCTTTTTATTGCTTACATTGCAATATGGCGTTTTAACCATGACAACGTGATCGTTTGAATAAGTCTTAATTACTTGTCTTTAGTGTTGATTAGTACTGTTTATTCTCTCTGTATCAGGACATATTGTCAAATGAAGGTAAGTTTTACGTAGCAAATACAGCATGTACATATATGTTTATGCCTATTTGTATTTAATCTGTCAATACATTTATCTACATCGGGTTTTATCTGGACAATATGTTTCGGTATTTTAATAATAATGATAATAATATGATAATAATAATGATAGTAATAATAATAATAATTGTACATGTAATAAAATATTTATAATAAGGTGATCGCCACTGTACGTTGTCTTCTTTAAGTGACGTAATTTAAGAAAACGCAACATATGATGTCACTATTGGCAAGCAAGAAACGATATTGACTCCATATGTTCACTTCGTTTTCATAATGTCATATGGGGCAAATATTGCTATCTGTCAGTACATGGTGACGTCACATGTGACGTTTTCTGGAAATGACGTCACTAAAAGAAGAAGTTGGAAATCGTACAGCGGTGCTAAAGCGGACAATACCTCTCAAGTTAAATGACAGAGTATGATCGAATGCTTCGTTTCGTTTATATATACATATTTGTATTTTGTTAGAAAATATGTGAAAAGGGCAATAATGTAAGACTGGGGTGAAGACAGTGGTTGGGGACGGTTGCTACGCAGAAGGCGAAGTTAATGATTTAATGTTTTATCATTTAACATGCGAATAATAATAATTTGTACTTGTATTCGAAACATATACGCAGAAATGCCAATGCATACAAGTTCACAACATGTATTCGTGTTTCTATTTAAGTTACTGTAATTGCAAATGTAATGCACACAAGGTCTGATATCGTTTACAGATAATGTATACCATCATAAATCATTGTAGAGTACAGTTGCATAGATCTGTCTGTCTGTCTGTCCGTCCGTCCGTCCGTCCGTCCGTCCGTCCGTCCGTCCGTCCGTCCGTCCGTCCGTCCGTCCGTCCGTCCGTCCGTCCGTCCGTCCGTCCGTCCGTCCGTCCGTCCGTCCGTCCGTCCGTCCGTCCGTCCGTCCGTCCGTCCGTCCGTCCGTCCGTCCGTCCGTCCGTCCGTCCGTCCGTCCGTCCGTCCGTCCGTCCGTCCGTCCGTCCGTCCGTCCGTCCGTCCGTCCGTCCGTCCGTCCGTCCGTCTGTCTGTCTGTCTGTCACGTCATATTTGGTTCAAAATCAGAGTCTATCATCTCGCAAATTACAATGTTTCTTGATTGTCCTTAACCTTTTACTTGATACACGTATGAGCTACTTTAATACAATAACGTGAACATTCATATTCATGAGTTGTATAAACATTAAGTTTATGTTGAATAGAGTAAAATATAAAAATAACATATCAGACATTTGTCGCCATTCATCGTGATATCGATTGTTTATATATGTATACGACGGAAGTGGTTCACGATTGATGTACATGAATCGATATTTAATTGGAAAAAAACGATCAATTCATCGGTAACGCCTCTTGTTTGACATGTATACACGTATCAATATTTGATGTTTTAATGACACGTTAAGCGGCGCCTGTGTCTCACATTCGAACATATACATATATATACAAACATACCGCCACATAAAGTCGTCCTTTAGAAGTTGAACAACAATAAGTTACCAGTTGAACAACGTTTAAATCATATCATGTTAACCCAGCCAAGACTCTTGGCAAAACATTTCGTGTACATGCCTATATGATAAGATTATGGGATGCGCAGTGGTCTAGGGGTAGAGCGCCTGACACCTGATCCGAAGGTCGTGAGTTCGAGCCCAGCGATGAGCGGAGTTTGATCACGAACCTCACAATCCCTAGGTGCGAGAACGGGTTGGTAGCCAGAAAGCAGTCATCGAAAGTGATTAGTATACGTTTTCAAGAACTTGTTTCACAATCGATGTAAAATAAATAAGTTTAAACCATATGAAAAGACGAAAAATGTTTATACTCATAAAATGTATGTGCATTTACTAAAATCGTATTTATGTGTTCACTATTTAACATTTGTTTATTTATCTATACAGTTTTTTTTTAATTAAATGATCGGTTATAAAGATGTTATTTTTATAAGGTGACTTATAAGCCTATTAGAAAATAATAATGATGATAATAATAATAATGATAGTTATAATAATGATAATAATAATGACAGTTATAATAATGATAATAATAATGATAGTTATAATAATGATGATAATAATGATAGTTATAATAATGATAATAATAATAGTTATAAAAATCATAGTTATAATAATAACAGTTATAAAAATGATAGTTATAATAATGTTAATAATAATGACAGTTATAATAATGATAATAAGGATAGCTATAATAATGATGATAATTATGATAGTTATAATAATGATAATGATAGTTATAATAATGATAGTTATAATAATAATAATAATAATAATAATAATAATAATAATAATAATAATAATAATAATAGTTATAATAATGATAATGATAGTTATAATAATGATAGTTATAATAATGATAATGATAGTTATAATAATGATAGTTATAATGATAATAATAATAATAGTTATAATAATTATGATAATAGCCATAGTTATAATATTGATAATAATTAATGATAGTTATAATAATGATAATAATAATGGTAATAATAATGATAGTTATAATAATGATAATAATAATAATAATAGTTATAATAATGATAATAATAATAGTTATAATAATGATAGTTATAATAATGATAATAATAATAATAGTTATAATAATGATAATAATAATAATAGTTATAATAATGATAATAATAATGAAATTTATAATAATGATAATAATAATTATAATAATGACAGTTAAAATAATGGTAATAATAATGATAGTTATAATAATGATAATAATAATAATAGTTATAATAATGAAAATAATGATGATAGTTATAATAATGATGATAATAATGATAGCTATAATAATTATAATAATAATGATAGTTATAATAATAATAATGATAGCTATAATAATGATAATAATAATGATAGTTATACTAATCATAATAATAATGATAGCTATAATAATGATGATAATAATAATGATAGTTATAATAATGATAGTTATAATAATGTTAATAATAATGACAGTTATAATAATGATAATAATAATGATAGTTATAATAATGATAATAATAATGATAGCTATAATAATGATAATAAGGATAGCTATAATAATGATGATAATTATGATAGTTATAATAATGATAATGATAGTTATAATAAAAATAGTTATAATAATAATAATAATAATAGTTATAATAATGATAATGATAGTTATAATAATGATAGTTATAATAATGATAATGATAGTTATAATAATGATAGTTATAATGATAATAATAATAATAGTTATAATAATTATGATAATAGCCATAGTTATAATATTGATAATAATTAATGATAGTTATAATAATGATAATAATAATAGTTATAGTAATGATAGTTATAATAATGATAATAATAATAATAGTTATAATAATGATAATAATAATAATAGTTATAATAAAAGGGCAATAATGTAAGACTGGGGTGAAGACAGTGGGTGGGAACGGTTGCTACGTAGAAGGCGGGGTTAATGATTTAATAGTTTATCATCTAAAGGTATATATACCTTAACATGCGAATAATAATAATTTGCACTTGTATTCGAAACATATATGCAGAAATACCAACGCATACAAGTTCACGACATGTATGCATGTTTTTATTTAAGTAACTGTAATTGCAAATGTAATGCACACAAGGTCTGATATCGTTTACAGATAATGTATACCATCATAAATCATTGTAGAGTACAGTTGCATAGAATCTTTCTGTCTGTCTGTCTGTCTGTCTGTCACGTTATATTTGGTTCAAAATCCGAGTCTATCATCTCGCAAATTACAATGTTTTCTTGATTTTCCTTAACCGTTTACTTGAAACACATACGAGCTACTTTAATACAATAACGTGAACATTCATATTCATGAGTTGTATAAACATTAAGTTTATGTTGAATACAGTAAAATATAAAAATAACATATCAGACATTTGTCGCCATTCATCGTGATATCGATTGTTTATATATGTATACGACGGAAGTGGTTCACGATTGATGTACATGAATCGATATTTAATTGGAAAAAAACGATCAATTCATCGGTAGCGTCTCTCGTGTGACATGTATACACGTATCAATATTTGATGTTTTAATGACACGTTAAGCGGCGCCTGTGTCTCACATTCGAACATATACATATATATACAAACATACCGCCACATAAAGTCGTCCTTTAGAAGTTGAACAACAATAAGTTACCAGTTGAACAACGTTTAAATCATATCATGTTAACCCAGCTAAGAATTTTAGCAAAATTTTCTTGTACAAGCCTATAATATAAGACGAAAAATGTTATAGTCTTAAACTGTTTGTGCATTAACTTAAATCGTATTTATATGTTTACTATTTAACATTTGTTTATTTATCTTTACAGTTTTTGAAATTAAATGATCGGTTATAAAGATGTTATTTTTATAAGATGACTTATATGCCTGTTTGGCCGGGTGTTTGTATCCTTTTTGTATTTATGTTTATATTTAGATGTTTATACATAAGTCATTAAAACAAAATATTTACTTACTTACTTTATACTTACTTATAAAATATATCGATCGGAAATTTGAACTACAGCTAATGTTTTGAGGCGGAAGTATAAAACATGTGTGAAACGTCTGACTACATACTTGTAGGTGGTACATAAAACTATGGTGGCATATTACTGCCACCAGTTAGCATGATAGCGTTCGCGAATTGTTTCGTGTTAACCACTTAATTATTACGATAATTATCTAGCTATCTAGTTAATTTTCGTGATACATTTTCGGTAAGATAAATATCATACAACTAGAAACAGGCTTGAAAGTGCCTAGAACTGCCACCGCTTACCTTTTTATGATGTAATACACTAGATTTAAGTGGTAACACGAATCTTATCTAGTTGACCACTTATTATGTTACTTAATAACTCAAATTCGCGAATTTCACTTAATACTCGTATTACCACATATTTATAAATGCAAGTTTGGCTTCTAGATTTAAGTGGTAACACGAATCTTAAGTAAAAAGGTAAGCGGTGGCAGTTCTGGGCACTTTCAAGCCTGTTTCTAGTTGTATGATATTTATCTTACCGAAAATTTATCACGAATATTAACTAGATAGCTAGATAATTTTCGTAATAATTAGATGGTTAACACGAAACAATTCGCGAACGCTATCATGCTAACTGGTGGCAGTAATATGCCACCATATAAAACACATTGTGTTTGACACTTGTACTTAACAGCACGAGACAGTCATGACTTAATGAACTTTGTTGTCAACATGTACTTCTACGTATTCATTTGACAGAAATAATTGTCGTTCATTTACGACGTGTTTTAGTTAGTGGTGTTACACCGAATGGTACTTAATCACGAGTTATAAGTCTAGAATATATATGTATATATAAAGAGAAATAAACAGTCGGCAAATGCATTTTTGCTGTATTCTATAACTTGCGATATTTGGATACTCATAATCTATGTTCAAAAGCTTTTCCTCAGAAGATTTTTTTTTCGGTCAACCGTCTCATTCCGTGTTTTGTTTAAAAGGGGGAGACGACTGTTCTAGCAGTATAACTGCCCTGCGTTCAGTTACGGCTATCAGCCCTATCGTTTCGTAACGTTTCGTAATTTGGTTCCCGTGTGCAGCCAATGTGATACGGTGGGCAAGGGATACAATACTAAATGTTCGCCACTGATAGCCGTAACTGAACGCAGGGCTGAATTAAGTCCAGAGCTATTTTCTTTGAATGAGAAGTTGAGAACGAGGAACCGAGTACCCAAGAATTGGTCACTCTGGGGCGAATCCAGGATTTGGGCGTGGGGGCGTACTTTTTTGGTCATTTTCGGTTTTGCTCTAGCCTTATTAAAAGATGGGGTTAGTATTACATAGCTATGCATGAACAATATAATGCTACAGTAATTCCGAATAGCTTGTTTGAAAATCATATAAATAAAGATCTCTGTATATTTGCGTATTTAAACTCAGACATACATGTTATGTAGGAGAATTTTTTTTTTGGGGGGGAGGGGGACATGTCGTGATTATTTCAGTTATAAGGGCGGAGGAAGACCCCAGGCACACACATGGGAAGAACCACCGATCCTATATAATTAAACTGGAGAATACAAACAGAATACAGTGACGCTTTATTCAATATTGGCTTTAATATGAAACAATTGTCCCAGCTGATATGAGACAAAATCGAGCAAGATTTAGATAAACAAGTCTAATAAATGGCAAAATCAGGGCCAATGCGGGAAAATTGAGCCAATATGAAATCGAAGCCGTTTGATTGGCTGAGAAAGCAGGGCCAATACGATAATGGCATTTTGCATTTCTCTGATCGACTTCTTAAACATTTGTGCCGAAATGCTGAAAATTACTTTTTAATTCATAAATGAATGTTAGTGTTAATCAAAATGTTCAATAGTGTATAGTTAATTAATAAAATTGTCATTTAATCAAGTGATTTCGTATTGGCTTTGTTATTTGGCCCACGGACTGTCATATTGGCCTACGTCCTTGGGCCAAATAACAAAGCCAATACGAAATCACTTGATTAGTCGTGTACTGCATTTATTATGTTTAAGATTGTGGCATATTTTATGTCCCTTGTGAATTTGTTTACTTGAAGGTTAGGTTCATTATACTGATAGCATGTCTGGTCACAAAGTCAGTAGAAGGTAAGCTGTATTATATAACTGTCTTGCTTTCGTTTTGTTATGGTTTTTTTTTGGTGTGAAATAGATCAAGTCCATGCTTTTGGTTGGGTACGATGAGTTTACAATACGCTGTGTACAAGCTGACAACAGCGACTGGGACCCTGGTACTGTCTGCCACTTTGCTTGAAGGCGATAATAATGGTTACTAATCAACATTTGCTGAATGGTATTTGGTTTTCTTCTCAACCTGGCACAGGGTGTTACTTGTAATGCATTACCTGGCACAGGGTGTTACTTGTAATGCATTACCTGGCACAGGGTGTTACTTGTAATGCATTACCTGGCACAGGGTGTTACTTGTAATGCATTACCTGGCACAGGGTGTTACTTGTAATGCATTCAGGGCCGTAAATTGCCTCCCCTGGAAGGGGAGGCACCACGCCGAGCGAATCGAGGCGAAACAATTTTTGGACCCTTTTTAGACAAAAAATGATTTTTTTTTTCAGCCCGCAATAGGAGGCAACTGCCTACATGCCTCCATGTAATTTACGGCCCTGGCATTACCAGACAATGCCAGTTATTGAATGTTATCGAAGATGAATTTCATTTTTTGTTCGAATGTCCATGTACCATGAAATGTTTAAACAACATATAAAACGGTTATATTACACAAAAAACTATTAAGCTCAGAAAGTAAGAATGTTGTTAAAGAACTGTCACTGCTTTAACCTAAGAAATAAGTTGTATTTTAAATAAGTTATACATTTGTATTGTATTTTCTCCTCACTAGTTTTTCATATAATATCAATGAAAATGTAATGAATTATGCTATATTATTCAACCATACTATTGTGCATGCCAAAATAATATTATTGCCATTGACTAATGTATAATATTTCGATATCTTTGTATATGGATTTGCATTATTTAAGTCATTTGCAGTGTGTCTAATATTTCGGAATAAACTATTCATTATCGTGTATTGAAACATGGTAACGTGTGTTAAACATTGTGTCCCATTGAGAGATTGATTAGAAGTATGTGCATTGAAAACATTACTTCGGAAAAAGTATGATGATTTAATTGCTTTAGAGATGTCACACTTGACTTGTTTTGCTTTTAGTTGACACCATTTCTAGCTTTTTATATATTATAAATAAGTTTGTTTGTTAGTCATGAGGGGCTAAATGTGATGGGTTTTATTGGCGTCAACAAAACTGGCTTCTAACAGATACACTAATTGATTTACAAGTACCACGCCGCCGAGGTAAGGCCAAATTTCATTGCTTGGTGAAGTTATTGCAAAAATAGACACTATGCTTTTCATTAAAGCTTTCAGATTTCACATTGCTAGAAGCGGGGTTTATTTTATCTTGAGTTCTGGCGAATTACTCTCGATATTTTTGGCAGTAGATCAGTGACTTAGTGTTCATGTTATCCCCCCCCCCCTTTCGGCCTACCGTTGCCAGCTGTCTTTGACTTGTCCTGTGGTGTATTCCATTTATAAAATCCCCTTCCCTCTTCCCTCCTGTTTGTCCTCATTAATTCTCCTAAGTTGTCGGCCAGGCCATTCCTTGCGTCCGTATTTCCTTGTGTAGTTTACCCTTGTACCTCCTCAAATGCCAGATGTTTTATGGAATGTTTTACGGAGGTCTGTGTGGGGAGTCATTGTCTTATGTATGTGGTGTTCCCTGTAGCAAATTATTTCTCGTTCAATAGTGTTTAAAGGATGTCATTAAGAATCACAATTTAAAACAAATCATTAATGTACGTCAGTATTTTATCCACGTCGGTAAGACTCAACAATAAAGCGTCTCAAAAACGTACTATGACGACGTAGTTTGTAAATTTCGATACGGTAAACCACGAGGTTTTACGTAATACTGTACATGAACTAATACAGCTGTCTGCATACTATTTGAAGAAATTACAATTAACAGATGCATTTAACAGTGTACATGTTGTCATTAAATTGTTAAAAGTGATATTTGCAACCACTACTATAAATATATTTTGGACGAGTCAATATAAAACTTTGGGTGTGCAAGGTTTCTTTAAATAAATATGTATCAATATTACCCCATATTTACGTACATTTCCTTTTCTGTAGACATAATGCAAAGCTGAGCAGTATTGCCTACCATGCTGTCCGTCTTCACTATGATTACCGGTCAATAATACCGCGCAAAGTACAGTTTCATACGGAATCCTGTTAAGACCATCGCGATCTACCTTAAAGTAATATTATGCTCATTGTTTGTTCATTAGTTTACCTAAACAAACATGAAAAAGTATTTCCTACAGTTAATACATCAATAAACATGCATTAACAAAGAATGAACTCATATATATTGATCCATATTTTTGAAGAAAGATGTTTGTACATCATAAAATTTGGAAAACTTTCAGTTTATTAAACAATCGGGCTATTTTACAAGTTTTGTCTGTTAGTAATATGGTAAACATATATTTTCTATTGGTTATACTTTGCAATGGTTCTTATAAGAGATGTTTAAGTCAATGTAACAACAATACTGGATGAAGCCCATTCAAACATTTCAGGTATAGATGAGCCAGATACATCTTTAAGCAATGGAATAAGTGACTTTTTTACACACCGTTGAAATATATACGTGCACCATGCGTATAACGTTCGTGTACTTTCAGGAACAGCGTTGCAGTTTGCAGAGATGGTTAACTCCAAGTCTACATTGTCTGCGAATAAATACATTGGCTATGGAAACTATTGTGGACTTGGTGGAAAAGGCGAAACACTGGACAGCATTGATAAGTACGTAAACACAGAGCAACCTCTCCATAGCAACCTCTCCATAGCAGCCTCTCCATAGCTACCTCTCCTGTTGCTCCTGGTCCCAAAAATGTCGGCTGTTGCTCCAGAGAAGATAACTTTATAGTAAATGTTTAGCACGGAAACCATGGTAATATTGTTGTGGAGACGTTTTTGCACAAGAAAGTGCTGCTATGGAGAGGTTGCAGTCGAATTGATAATTGCTATTTTATGGGCGTGTTTATAAAGTAAATCTACTTTGTGAAATTTAATATTATTTCACTTTAAAATAACATCCAAGGTTTTGTTAACGCGAATTATTTCATATCAAGTACTAAATTTATAAAAGTATAATACAGGAAAGTCGTCCAATGACGTAGGTGCTAATATATGGTAAATTTTCAATAAATCAAAAGGTATATGTACATCGAAAATCGTAATGTATCTCAATGACTATTTACAGTAAAATACCAATTAAAGACCACCTCAAATAATAAGACCACCTCGATATTAAGAACAAAAGCTTTAAAGTACCTTTTCTATGTTATGCTCTTTATTCAACCTCAATATTAAGACCACCTCAATAAGACCGGTTTTCAAGGGTCCTAATGGTGGTCTTATTATCGAGGTTTTACTGTAGTACATTTAGTGTACAACTATCAACAACATTCCCCTTTTATCGTTACTTTTTAAATTTCAAATTTATTACCACATCTCAGTACACTATTTTGCTATCCAAGAAAACATTTCTCTTACAGGTGTTGTAGACAACATGATCGATGTATCTCGATAGCCAATAAAAGATCTTGTCATCCCTTCTCATTTTTGCAATATTTCATACTGCCCTATACGTGGTCTATGAGCAAAGGACGCATATACTGTTGTAAGTACATGTAGTTAGGTTTGGATGTAGCTTTATGTTTTCCTGTAAAAAACACTGTAAATAGTTCCAAGTTATAGAAAAAAGATCTGTTTGTAAAACACAGGCCAGCGAGAGCCAGTCAGTGGTTAAGTAGACAGAGATGTTATCACAAAACAATTGCAAGGGATATACATATATACACTGGTGGTTTACAAAATGTGACCAATTGAGGAAGTATCCATGATTTCACGACGGTTTTGACCTTTGAGCTTCCTGAACGTCTCGTGTGCATTTCTTAGTCATAGAAAGGGTTTTCAGTCTCAATGTCATTGTGACGGTTATCTCATGTACATGGACAGCAAATTGATTCATCGATTGACCACAAGCAGTCGTCTCACAAAACTAAAATAATAGGGATCATCTGCCGACCTTCAACCAGTGTTCTCCAGTTATCAGTTGGAAATGATACGGCCTACTGATAGTCTAACCTTTCGACGTATGCAAAGGAATTGCTCCTCTGCTTCATAGGGGGCATATACTCGGCTCTTTTTTATGGCAGATTTGGGGCCGATATTTTAAATAAAAAAACATTTTTTTTATCAAAGGGGGGAATTTTCTTTCTAAAATTTCTTTTAAGTGGCACAAGTATCTTAGTTGAAGTTACATCCATTGTTATCGGTTATTTGCAACATAATATGCTGTTACAAGGATGATTAAAGCACATGACTTGATGAATTTTTCTTGGTATCATCAGATTGATATGCTTTCTTTATTTCAGCAAATTCCGACTCGAGCTGTTCCTGGGCATTCTGTAATTGTGACCGCCAATGTGCGGAATGTTTTGCGCAGTACGATCGATTTTATAATCGCAAGCTCAAAAGAGGAATCCTACGTAAATAGACTTTAATTCCGCTGAAACGTCATGTTGTTGTCTATATCTAGTTTAAATGAAATTAGCATCCGTCTAAAAAAGTCAAAAGGCTGATCACTTAAAAGATTCTTCCTCAATTTAAAGTGTTAAAGAATACAATCTTCTAATCATACAATGAAATATTTAGTGTTCAAACCAATTAAAAGTTACCAACAAATATGCATGTTTTTGTTCTCAAACTAATTAAGATTATGCAACTTGCAATGCTGTTTCATATCTAAATGAAAGACCAGAAAAATGTAGTCAGAAATTTAGGATTTGTATAATCTTAAGAAAGGCATTGAAGCAGAAATACTGGAATATACGACATTTGTACAATATTATAGTGCGGTTTTATTAACTGTGAACATACCGTTATGAATATATTACCTGGACCATTACATTTCAAAATAGGTCTATTGAAATGTTCATGTTTGTCGGTAAGATTGACAGAGAAAATGCCACGGTTGTGTTTGGATAGAAAAGTAATCCTAACAGCAGTTGTAGCTTTACCCACAAGAGCATTTCCTTACCTAAATTGACATGGATTGGTTCTGAAAGTTCATACACCTGTTTGCGGTCAATCTAACAGCAATATAACACAACAGATGTCACCAAAGAAACATAATAAAGTCAAACAGAAGAGTTTTATTTTTATTTAAACTTATTGTCAACAAACTAATGGAAGTATGATGTCAAGATGACGTCTCCACACAACATTTGAGAATCCACTGAGCACTCTTATTTACACAGTAATCCTGAAATACACAAACATGTCTACATTACAATCATTATGGTAAAACAAGAGTGCCAAACTGTCACAAAATACGCCGACGAATTTTGGGTAATTTCTAAAATCAAAGGGTGATAACTCCTGGGTGACATGAGCGATATGACTGGTTATCGAACTTGGCCGAAATATTATGCCCACAAACATTTTCTCCAAGTTAGGTGAAGATCAGATGTAAACTGTTTGACTTGGAGAGCGGACAAGCCTAATTTGGCCAATTTTGGAAAATTCAAGGGCCATAATTCCAAAGGACCTGGGGCGATGTGGCCGGTTATCGAACTTGGCCGAGATATTATGCCCACAAACATTTACACCAAGTTTGGTAATGATCGGATGAAAACTGTTCGACTTAGAGAACAGACAAGGCTAGTTTTGCCAATTTTGGATAATTCAAGGGCCATAATTCAGAAGTGCCTGGGGTGATGTGGCTGATTATTGAACTTGGCCAAGATATTAAGCCTACAAACATTTTCACCACGTTTGGTAATGATTGGATGAAAACTCTTTGATTTAGAGAACGGACAAGGCTAATTTTGCCAATTTTGGATAATTCAAGGCCATAATTTAGAAGTGCCTGGGGGAATGTGGCTGGTTATCGAACTTGGCCGAGATATTATGCCCACAATCATTTTCATCAAGGTTGGTAAAGATCGGATGAAAACTCTTTGACTTAGAGAGCGGAAACCATGTGGACGCCGCCCGCACGCCGCGGGTGTTCCCATAATACGTCTAAAAAGGTCCAACGGTCAATGTGTTATACTACACACACAAAAAGTATAACCCGCTTCAAACATCACTTGTACAAAAAAAGACATCGAAGCATAATTTTTATGCACCCTTTCGAAAAGAGGGCATCTTGGTTTGCACATGTCGGTCGGTTGGTAAATTTTTCGTTTCCGATCAATAGCTCAAGAACCCCTTGACCTATCATCCTCAAACTTGGGCCACACATTCATCTGGGGTAGCAGAGGAAGACTATTGATTTTGGGGTGATAGGTCAAGGTCACAGGGGGCATAATGTTTTACAAACATCTCTTGTTTGTACTTTAATTTCGCTTCGGCACAATTTTGGTTAAATTCATGTAAAGCTGTCAATTTTTCACTAAATGACTTTTCTTACATATACATATCATTTTTCCTTTAAAGATAAGGTAGCGTCCATTTTTCTTAGATGAAATTAACATTTAAGTTAAAGTTAAGATGTTCCATTGCTAAGGAAAATAGAAAATAAGGACAATTTTAAGGTAAACCTTAAGATGTTTTGTGAATCCCACCTGGACTCAAATGAACCGATCATGTCTACAACAACAACGAGAACATAAATAAATCTACTTACTCTGATAACATTTTTAATAACCGAATCAGAATATATTGTTCCACCAATGGTTTCGGCATTTTTCATAATATTCTTTTTTTGTATCTTGTAGTTAGACTTTGCAGCTTCATATACACCCAATCGAATCTGTTAAAATAAAGAATTGTATTTGTTAAGTCTTAAGTCACATAAACAACAAGGGTCATTAAGAGACTTCAGCTATCACTAGGGTGGAGGAAGGACTCCTTGGTAACATAACCAACGTTCCACAACCAGATGGTTTACTCACTAACAAATTCTAGATCCTGTGGGGGTGGGGAGATTCGCAACCACAGCTGAGAGGGTCAAGTGAGTTCAAGTCAGCCACCATAACCACTCTCCCATGGAATAAAGCTAGCACTGTTAAGATATTATTTAGCCTAAAACCTAAAGAAGCAAAGACAAATGCATTTCTATTCAGATAACAATTGGGCTTGGGAAAATGTTCAAATATATCATCTTAAAATATAGCAGAACTCTCATACCAGAGTTTCCTAGACAACCTACATGCTTTGCAATACAAATAATCATTGTACTTATGAGCTCAACTTGAAGGTAGGAGCTTCACAGAGAAGTTTGTAAAATCAATCTGATATCAACTAGGAATTATTCCGAAGACTAGGACAAATACAGCCGATGTGGTATTTGGATAGGGCCCATATTAGGCCCTGTAGCTAGATAAAGTGTAGTCACACAACAGACAGGAGAAGCCAATTGTTTATGTTATTTTTATTTCTTATCAAATATTCCAAATTAATAAAATTAAATAGGCGAGTCTTCCAGACAAAATATACTTAGTTACTCACTGGCTCTAAGTCATCGCCTGTCTTGACATGCATAAATATTGGTTCATTTTGCCACTGAAATACAAGATTTGATTTCTTACTAATGATGTACAGAAGTCAAATAATTAACTGCAACCATAAGTCCAGTGATGTAACCATTTCATGAATTTTGCAAGAAAGAAATGAGAAAATTATCTTATGTAACATAAGTTATGTTGCACTTACTTAACATGTTTAGAATGTTTTAAAAAATATCCATATGCATTCCAGCAAAGAAACAAAAATAAGGTTATTGCTATGAAATATGTATCAAGGCAAGTCAATAATGTTTACAATACCAAATGATGCAACATCAACACATATAACAATGACCATGGTTAACCATTTCATCAAACCTTTATATAGCAAAATTTCCATAAAATCAAAAAACTTAGTCTTAAATATTAAACTGTTTACATAGTTAAGTGTTGCCTTTAGAAGCAGTTTAATTAAAAAAGGAGAACTTACTTTGGAATGCAAGGCATATCCACCAATTTCCTCTACAGTTTGTTCAAACAGTCTGTCCGTAATACCTTTTCCCAGAATATATCCTGGTGGTGACTGGGATAATTTAACATTCAACAGACGTTTTAACTCACTCATTGACAACACATATCGACTGTACAATTTCTCCTTCACAAACTCTCGGAGTTCTGTTCTTAATTCCTCCGATACATGAGAATCACAGGTTTCACTAGATAACTCAACAGTTCCATTTGACACACCTTTGGTATTTAGAGAATTGTTAGGCTTGTGCTTACTCTCCTTCAGAATGCTGTCTATATCAAATGATTCTGTTTCCATGTCACTATGATCAGAGATAGAGCGGCCACTAAGAGTACGTTTACGAGACCTTGAAGACGTTCGACGTCGACGTGGTCTCTCAGCAACGGCTTCAGCAGCAGCAATTTCTATAAATATCAAGAAAAGGACATTATAATTCAGTGTGTATATACAAACAAATAAATTGATAACAGTAAGAAACGAGCGATTATATCCACTCTCACAATTCATTGAAACATCGAAATTGAAACATGCTGGTGCTTAGCAATTTATGTATCGATACATATAAAGAAGGAAAGTTTTAGGAATGGTCAAATTTAATCTTTTCTATCTGTCACTAGAGAAACATAACAGTCCATGCAAATAGATTGAGGCTGTGTGTTTCCTGAAGATCAAACCAGAGACATCTTGATGTAAAAAAACACGGCTAGCTTGTTGAAGTCAGTAACTCATCAAAAAAGGAATATGCATCAACATGAACATCTGTTGAAATGTTAATCTCGCGCTCTGACACACCTAAGCCATAATTTGCTGTTATAAGATTAGATTAGCTAGAGTAAAAAAGCTTGAGTTTATAATACTGTGCTCAGAGACGAGTCTAAAACATAAGCATACAATTGGTTGTTTCTGAGCTTAGCCTAAAAATTAAGAAAAGGCAAATCTTCATTCCGAGACTGATCCCTGATCTCAGTGTTATACCCTCAGGTCCAGTACAGATGAGAACACATGGGAAACCTTCAATCTATGCAGACTATATGAATACAGAAGTAAAACAAATACATATACATACCTCTGATCTTCTTTTCTTGAGCCTCGGTGATTCCTAGTTGTTTACTCAGTGTCTGGTATTTAGCATCCCACAACATGTTCTGTCTCTCCACAATCTCTGTATATCTGAAAATGCATTGAACAGATATATAATGCTCATTTGGTTACCTAAACAAACATGAAAAATATACTTTATCTAGTTAAAACTTCAATAAATATACATAATCACAGAATACATTTATAATGTATTTCTCTGTATTTGTCGAATAAAGACATTTGTATAATCATAAAAAAAAATTTAATCCAGTTTTTTAACAAGCGAGTGTTTTTTATGAGTTTGTCATTTAGCAATATGATTAAACAAGATTTTTTAAATGGTTATAACACATGGCAATGGTTTAATGATGTTTTGGACTATGTAACAACAATACTGGATGATGCCAATTAAAAAATTGGGTTCAGATGAGCCAGATACATCTTTAACAGATATTCTGTACATAAATACAGCACTACAGGGTCTTGCAGAAAATAAAAATAAAGTCATGTTTGAGAAACACGAAAAATCGGTCAATGGCGCTACCGGGAAATGAACCCAGGTCTACGGATTGCCGGTCTGTTATGCTAACCACTACACCACAGCGACCTGACGTCATTTTCGTGTTAATTTATCATATATAAATTTATGATTAAGGTAAACTACACTTTGGACGAATAAACCTACAAACTGTAGGGATCAGTCAAATAAGCCAATCCACTGTTACCTAAATGAAGTCAGATTAACAGCTAGCAATAATATATATAGATACAAATAGTATACATTTAAACAACTGCCACATATATTATGCATTTATATGTACATGTACAGTAAACCCTCGATAATAATTATTGAGGTGGTTTTAATTTAGAGGTTAAAAAAAGAGCAAAAGAGTAAAAATGGACTTGAAAATTGTGTTCTTAATTTCAAGATGGTCTTATTATTGAGGTGGTCTTTAAGTGAGGTTTTACTTATATGCTATATCTATTATACATGTAAGTTATGTATGCATGTTTAATCAAACTTGGCTCAGATAAATCTCCCAATGAAGGGTACCACTAATTCTAACAGGGATGCCAACAGTGAAGAATAAAAAAGATGAAAATTTTGTCAACATCTTGTTTTCCTTCCCAAAGCTGAAAAAAGAGGCTGCAAGACGATTGGTTAAGGTCAGAAACGCTATCATTCATTGGTAAGCAGTATTATCGACAAAATCTGAACAGATCGGACACAGCGGTACAGTATATGTTACCATACGTTGGATCCGATCGGGCTCTATGAGCGATCTCTTGGAATACAGCAGGGTACCCCCTTGAAATTCTCTCCTCAGATTAACATCAATCTCAAAAATGGTCTTGACGGTAACAAATTCTGTAGATTTCCGCAGAAAATTTACATCCCTGTACTAAGTGAGCATGTCTACCACTTACCTATCAGTGAATTCATAATCATGTTGAAACACAAACTCCCAGCCATGATTCACTTTGATTTGTGACATCTGTTCTAGTATATCCTTGACGTCCTCACTTGGCAGTTTCACAACATTGGTCAATTCTTTACGTGTAACACAACGGGACATAGTAAACCGCCACATCTAAAATCAAAATCACATTTTTTCCACCATACATTATTACAATTAAAAGCAACACTTAAAATAATGAGTCGTGATTGCCTATCAGATCTAACAATGATGTATAAAGATGAGCGTAGAAGGAAATTAATACAAAACTGAATTCTTCCTTCCTCATTATCGAAAACAGACAGAATGCAATCAAAATGTTCATACAATATCAAACCAAGACACTGTACTTATACTAACAGAACAATTAACCAAACCATTAAATACTTATTAAAAAATCATGTTTGGTATCTTTCAACTTTCCTTTAAAGGTAATTGTCCATTTCATTCATTCAAATTGCTATTTATACACAATATGGCATTCCTGCACTTAACATCAAGTTTCTGGATTTCATGTTAAAGAATGTTAATTTAAATGTTTGATCCAACTCGGTATATAAGTATACAGCATAGAAGATGGTTTACCACATAATCCCTGCCTCGACATAACAACTCGGAAGATATACCACTGCTTGGACTACAACCATTCTTAGGATATAAAATCTCACTGAAAGTACGAGTTAATACTATTTATTCATCACTATTCATACTTTTAAGTTTCAAATGGACAGTATTCCATATTGAACTGTCAACAGAAAATATCCTCCAATATATTACCAGTACAAGTGTAGTTGAGTTGCAGAATATTGCAGACAATTTTACTTGAGTGCAAATGTGACCTAGTCAGTAATTAATAATTAATGACCATTATGTTAATTCTAATTCAATTATTCTTATTTATTAGTGAATAAATAGATTTCACACATCTTCAAATAAATGAAACAGTAGTTAAATTGCTGACGAATCTTCACAAGACATTTGAGACCAAGAAAGATACATGTGAAAAGTTTGATAGACTAACTGATAATAAGGCACGAGTATGGAGTACTAAGAACAATGTTTTCACAAGTCAAATTGTATGCAAACCTTTTCACAACCCAACAACCTTGAACCAAGACTGCTACTATCTGTAATGCCCGTAGTGTTGCTTGAGGATCTGTACCATGGGGTAGCAGATGAAGTAATTGACTGAAGCGAATCACTTTGGCTGAAATGATAACCAAGTGGAATCTAGAAGATTGAAAATCTCAGGGAAATACTTCATTGACAGCAGTAAAAACATATCGGTTACAAAGGTGCTGAATACATACTAGGACTTTAAATGCTCAAGTATTAAGTCAAGTCATCAATTCAGTGTTAAATGTTAGGATTAAAAAGTGACGCTGTGTAGATAATTTTCATTATAAACATAACAAGTCAATGCACTCAATGTTTCAAAATAAAACGAATCTGTACATGGCTAGCCTGTCAGAACATCGACTGTTTAATTAAATGGTGCAGCTTTTTTTATAACAAAAATGTTTGTCATTTATATAAAGGAAACACATTTTCATAATTCATACCATTTGTAAGTAGTGCCTTGACTTGATCAGCTAGAGGCATGGATTTCAGTTGTGTAAGGGATAAAACATTGTTAGGTAATGCTGGCTTTTCACTGAAATAGAGAAATTTTACATTTTTCAAAATGATATTTTACCAACAATTGCACAATTAGTTCGAGTTCTACAAGTAACAGTCAGTGGGAAAATCCTGACATAATGGGGAATAAACCATCTTCAAATTTCATCATTGCTTGGACAGCAATTATTCAAATTACTTTGTTTTCAAATCTTTCGTAATTAGTATGATACAATATTATTAATCCTGAAATTCTCGTATTTTTAAATATATACATATATCGCATATATTCTAAGGTACAAAGTAATAGAATACACTATACTGAACATTAAACACCATCCACTTTTCATAATTATGCGTACAGCTAATTCCACAATGTTTATTTTTACAATAAAAAATATTATATTCTGAACAAATCAACTATGACTGCTTACTGATGAATCTCATCTGCATGTGTCATCAACATTTTCAGATACTCCGCTGATTCCACATGGAATTCATTGCTTGCCTCTTCTCCTTTCACAATAAGGCATCTTAGTTCAGCGTCTGATGTTTCACTCTACAAAGCAAGAAAAAATATATCCTGTGTTATATTGATAGATTCAGGTTTTACACCGGTTTTTTTCAACATTTTTTCAGTTATACACGGCAATCAGCTGACCTGTCCAGTTTTGCCCAATTAATGAATAACCAGTACTAACTTGCTCTTCTGCAAGCAGCCAACAACTTCACAACATGGATCTTAGGTGGAGAATTAATGACGGTAGCCAAAGTTAATGTCACAGAAGGACATGACGTGCCCATCCCAGAAATCAAACCCAGACCTCCTGGGCGACAGCCTAGCTCTCCACCCACTGAACTACCCCGGCAGGCTTAGAATTATCTACCAGACAAAATTCTATTATATATACTATCAGTTTTCAAGCTTATTTATCACAATAATGTGAATATTACTGCATGAAAGTGTAATGCATGTTACATACATTAGGAACAAAAGCTGTTGCATGATCAGGTTTGCCATTACAATGGAAGACCATGACAAGGTAAATACAGGATTTAATCAATTCAATCACACCAACTGATTAAGATGCAAAATATAAATTCAACAATACGCTCCTATCTCCCAAAGCATCTGAAATAGAAATCTAATCTCAATACTTATAATTTGCTCAAATCAGAGTCTGAGTTAGAGACAAATCTCATATCTTGCACCCGTAAAATTTTCTGAGAAAAAATCATCTCATTTTTTCTTGTAATACCGATCTTGAGTCCAGTCTCCGATGAGAAAAATCTCATGATTTGAGACAATATTTGAGCTGAGATTTAGCTCAGATTTAGATGCTTCGGGCCAGATCTCTTTAAAATTTATCCAAATAAACAGATGCCTCTAGTGGAACATGACTGATGAAAACAAAAAGTATTTGATTCACAATAGCTGCTGTTGTTTGAACATCCTCTGTACTTGATTCCAGACCAAGCCAAGCTTACCATTATGTTGTTATATCGCAGCGGAATCCATTCCTCCTCTTCCTGTAATTTCCTCATATGTGAGTAAGAAGCTAAACGTCTTGCTTTAGCAGCATCAGATTCAGGACGAGCAAACTTCAGAGTGACCGCTTTCGCTTCCTCCTCACCTTCGTCTTGTGAAGAGTCACCAGCTTAAAAAGAGCATAAACATTGTACCAGTCAAAACTGTACGAATCATGCACTGTCAAAAAACTATCTAACAGAAACAAATGTAACTGGCAAGATGCAGACTGGTTTGTGATGTACTATAAAAATTTGATGTCACAATGTGAAAAATATAAGACAATAGATGAGATGGATAATAAAATCATACATGTATAGACAGTAAACAACATCACTGACATTTTGAGTTATTATTTCATAAGAAGTTTTGAAATTAATAACTAGTGTTTTATAACAACTTGACACATTATCTTAAAATACGCAATATCTCAGTAGATAATAATCACATAAATCAATGGGGATACATGAATACATAAGACTGGTACAGTCATGTGAATTATTGCATCAACAAGTGTACTAGCACATTCCGTAATTAATTACCTCTCATGTGCTAACACATTTAACAAAGCTGCTTTGTTCAGTTGGAGGTTCAACAGCTAGCAATCAAACACTTATTCAGTTCAAGCCTTTTTTCTTAGCTAGATGTGATAATTTTATTTGATAGGTAAATACATGAATATGTAGCTACCTGCTTCCTGGGCCGCTAATTTGTTTTCTGCTCGGGTATCCGATTTGTCTAAGTAATTAAAGCTGGGTCTCATCTGCAGTTGGGCATGTACTGGGCTAAGATATAGTTCACCTTGAATAATAAATATAACAAAAATAATAATAACTACTTTATAAAAATAGGTAACACAGGCTGGCAAGCACAGTCTTCCCTGTGAGCCTCAATGATCTATACATGCAATTTCACATACAGAGCACAGGATTCAATGTAAAATATTGCACTACAAAAGTACAGTTTCTCATTTTTTTTAGAAAAGTATTCTATGCAGACTAAGAGTAGGTATTAATCATAACTAAGTATCATCTATCTTATATTATCACCAAAGCCTGGCAAGTGTGCTAATAGACAAAGATGTGGGGCAAAAAGTCATCTAGCCTGGTAAAAAATCAAACCAGGAAGACAAGTCTTGCTTAGGGGATGGTGTTTTCCTTGATGAAGTTTGTATCACAGCTTGCTATATTTGGATTCACATTCAACACACCTTGTTTGTAGTAGCCCACTGCATATCTTCCTCCCTCTGTTCCTGACGGATGGGATGACAACATTTGTTTGTCCATTGTGTCACTGAAATAATATTCATTCTATCATGTTTATTTATGTTGGTATGGCAACAGAATGTGGCTTTACATAGCAACAGAATGTAGGATTAAATCTTCTTGTATCACACTTAAATGTTAATTTACATGCATTATAAGGTGAAATGGTCTGCATTCAAATAAACATGAAGATGTCAACAAGCACCAATAAGTAGCATAAAAGCCATTGGTCATTAAAACTCCTATCTGGTTACTGAGATTTGCCTCAAATAGCCAAATTCTAACAAAATTGCTAAGGTTTATCAAATTAATTACTTGTGTTTCAAATAATTAAGGACACCAACTTCAAAACCCAGCAATTGTTACAGGTAACCGTAATATGTAGTTGAAATAGCAAATAAAATTAACTTTCCAAATAAATACCTGATCAAATTATCTCTCACTTATTTTTTATAAAAAATATCATTATACATGTAATGATTTCCTTATCTGTAAGTGAACAGTTATACTGAGCAAACCATTGCATGAAACATGAGACATTCATGGCTATTTTAACATGGTTGCTGTAACACACTAGTTAATGAAAATTGCCATTATCTCCTCTTCTCATCAAATTGAGAGTTGGCAAATATGTACGCAAATCCAGTTTGTATTTTTAACAAACTTTCAAATCTTAGGACAGATATCATAAACACCATACCTGTTGTAATAAGAGGCATTCTCTGCATTATCCCTTCCATCCACATTAAGAGCAAACTGTTCACCCTTACTGCTACAATAATGTTTACTTCGAGTGTTGAGTGCAACTTCAAGCTCCAACTGCAATATAAAATAAACAAGACAACTTTATTAAGCTTGCTAAAATCTGTCACAATTGATTTCTTTATCCTTATTTTCTCAATTTTTAAGGTGTGATTATTAGATACAATTACTGCATGCTTGTACCTATTCACATACCACAACATGCTGGAGATAATTATGAGAATAAAAAGAGTAAATTACAAAATGTATACAGTACAATAACAAGATTCAGCATTTCAGAGAAATGAATCAGACTTTTTCCACTTCTTCATATTTTGTGTATTTTTAACTTAAAACTGTAAGCTTCACTTTGATGGAAGCATTGATTTTGTAAATCACCCTTAAGTCAGTCTCTGGGAAAACCAATACCGGTGAAGAAATACGATCACTGTCTTTGCATGTGTCTGTCACTCAACCCAGATGTTGGGTGCTCTAATCTGCAACATCCAGGTTGAGTAACCCACACCTTATATACTTCACAACTGTTCACCTTGTTTGTGTACATGACACACATTTATAAAAGTATAAGATATGTAGTTTATTAATCATACATTCTTAATTTAAAATCATAGACAATACAACGATAAATCAGTTAACAAGTACTTACCTGCTTTTGATTTGTTTTTACTTTTCCAGAGAGCAGCTCCACATTATCATAGGTCATATAACTGGGTCGTACTGGATACTAGAAAGATAATGAAAACATGTACAGGAAATAAAGAAGAAATATAGAAGCAACAATGCATTCGGCACATTTGGTTTTGACATTCATACTACAATATTGTATGAAAAGTTAAGAGCAATGGTATTTAACCTATTAAAACAGAAGTGTTTTTACTCAACAATAGCATAAACAACATCAACTACAGAATAAAATGTGAACAAACCTGCAGTAAATATAAATTCTTGCTGAGATTTTTGCATAGTTGCACATTTATCTGAAATGGACAAAAATTTGAAAATATACATTTCAATGAACACTGGATGGCAGAGTGTGGGTGCTAGCTGCAGAGAGAAGTATCTAAAACTACTTCCACAGAGTCAGTATGTGTATCATTTACAGTCAAAAGGTAGACAATACTTAGTTTTATGCAACAAATTATTGTAATGACATAATTGCAATTAAATATTCGGCACATTATTTTCCGAGACGACAACGATATTCCGCAACACAACACTTGTTTTAGTATCAACCAAAATGGCAGTTTGGTCTTATTAACAATTATTTGCAATCATTAATCCAACACAGACATTAATTTTAATTTGCAATGGCAAACTGATAAAATGCACTTTAATGCACGTGTTTGTAATATGTCAAGACAATACTTAGTTTTATGCAACAAATTATTGTAATGACATAATTGCAATTAAATATTTGGCACGTTATTTTCCGAGACGACAACGATATTCCGCAACACAACACTTGTTTTAGTATCAACCAAAATGGCAGTTTCGTCGTATAATTAACGACAAACAAAATATAAACATTTATATAGCTTATATACTGATATTTGTTTTAATATCTTAAACTTATTTGATCTGAGTATGTGTATTTATAAAACTCCTGTACCCGTAGTCTATCCTATGAAGGATATCTACGAGTACGGGACTCCTGTACCCCTAGAATCCGTTTCTAGAGGTACGGACCCGTACCCACTGCCTTATAAATAAATATGGTTTCCAAAATCAATCAATTATCAATCATCTCGATTTATTAATGCAAAATGCCCTTTTGATACATTCGAAGTGCCTTTTAATACATAGTAACATATGCACCGGTTACTTAGTTGTAAATAAGAGGCCTCACGGACATGAAATTGAAGAATATCACATTGAAACTGGCTTCAACAAGAAGAAGAATGATTGCAGAGTCTTGCAGTGATAATTCACAATATCGGCCAATATACCATGAAAACTGGGGAGGGGGCCATGATTAAAAGATCTAATTTCAGATATATAAAAATCTCAAGGCACTAGGGACCTTCCGTCTACATACAGCAGACAGTATTGCATCCTCGTGTTACATGTTTGCATCATTTTCGAAGAGAAACTTTCAGAAAACAACCGAATTATGGGTATATCAATGCTTGAAGAGAATGTCAGCTAGAACACATAGTGGAATTAAAAGTAAGAAAATAACTGGAATGTCTATAGACAATGGCAATCGTAACTGATAACCATGCGGTAAAAATAAAATCTCACTTCAACTTCGATAGGATCCTCTTCGTCGTCCATGGTTAGTTTGATTGTTAAAATTATTGAAAGTGTAGAATGTGTTCTTAGTATTTTCTAATAAGGGATATTACAGTATAGTTTAGCGTTATTTTATAACTATTAGTTTAATAATACTATTATCTGATATAAATGTGGAACAAGTTGATGACAATATTGGTAATTATAAGAAAAAAAGTTACATCACAAATGATAACTTGATTCAATTTTCTTGAAGTCGTTCTGCAATAGATCAAGCACAGTCAATTTAAGATCATGTGATACGTTCAAAATGGCGAACTACGAATGGTAACTCCCAACTTTATTAACGTTTTCTTTTGCTACTAATTTATTATTCACTGTTTCCTCTCTACGTTCAACTCTTGCATTTTGCAACTTAAAATTTACCTTTTCATGAGTTTTATGAGAAAATAAATGACAAGATCAATGTCAAATTTATGTAATTAACGTATTTAAGTAAATAAAATAAAATAATTGCAAGTTGATTTCCTGTAACTGTAGATCATGCTCCCTTTTTGTTGGAGCTCCTTCATCCTGTCGGTGCTGTGTCAAAATACTTCTGACATGGATACATAAAATATTGGTTCTTCAATGTAGTCTTGCGTTCTAGAATAACCAGAGCGTGGGAGTCTCGAAAATTTATGATGCCAAAGACCTAAATACCACAGATGCGCAACTAAAGTTTACACTAATATGGACCAATGCAGGAAGTCTCGCTTAGTCTTGTAGCAGGCAATAAACAAAACCTGTGCACGAGATTTGGATAAACTGCTAGACGGCGCACCTTATCTGGTTTACGTGCACCTGCTCTTGCAGCGAGATTTCCTCGAGATATTTTACGATATCTGGCCGTGTAGCATATCTGTGGTATTTAGGTCTTTGAAAACGCCCAAACAGTTGACCATCCACACTGCAATCATGTTGTAGTTAAGTGCCGATAAGTGGAGTTGGTCGATGATTGGTCGGTTTGACTGTCTGATTTAAATTGCTCAATTAAATTTCTATTGCAGTAGCATTCCGTATTTTCAGTCTTTCTAACTATTGTGTTATTTGTTGCAGAAACTTATTTCAAGTGTGCTCATTGCAGTCAAAAAAGTCTGTACTCTGTTACAAATTATAAATTTAAAGTAATTTCAATGTACATTAATCAAATTCAATACATAAAAAACTAGCAAGTAGTAACAATAATATAGCACAAGTTGAAGTTATAAATGCAAACAGGGTTTGGGTACTTTCATATTTGGATAATTATTATGGCAGAAGTTGGTATGAAGTCATGTGACAAGAAAAGACTGGTTATTCATCAGATCCCGGTTTTTCAAACCCTCCTATTTTGAATGGGCTGGGTTTTGGTTATAATCAAAATGAATGGAACTCACATGTTTGCTTATGAATGTTCTATTCTACAATACTGTAGGAGTCCTCGGGTTAGGAATTATGATCAAGAAAGGGACACAAGAAGATGCGGTTCTGTTCCTGCAACATCTCATCCACTTAAAGTCATTACAGTAAGTATGCTTTGTCCCACATGCTTTCTCATTATGTATTGGACATATATTTATATAAGTTACATCGTACTGTCATAGATGTAGAACTCTGGTTAAATTAAATTTACATCTTATTTCCTAGGTTATTCATATTTATGTTTGCCATTGGATTGATAAAATAAAGGTATTAATATACTATTTCGTAAAGAGGATCACATTTGAAACATAATCTCATTTCACTTACGATTTTTCTATTTAATGTATATTTCTTTATTATATAATCAGCAGTTCATGAATGAAATGAGATTACATGTCTTGTGAATTATAAGGCTTGGTTTTGTTTATTGTTGGTGTATTGATGGAACTTGGAACAAAATGGAACAGAGTTGTGCATGAAAATGCCTCTGATTCAAATTACAAAATACTCTTTTAGGTATCAGAAGTAAAAAATGAAAAGAAAGGATCATCTACAAGGAAAACACCTAGTAAGGGTTCTTCTAGTACATTTGTGGACCCACTGAGTGGACTGCCTGATATGGGTCCTCTAGGGTCTGCTCTGGATGGCATGGACCCTTTGTCAGCAATGGCTGCAGAGGCAAACAGAATGGCAAAAGTTGGGGGCTCAAGTTTTGGGGTAAATGATCTGTGTTATATTCTTCATTTTCTTAAAACATTTCTTGGGACGTTAGGTTGTCTGCTTTGAAAACCACAAAATTTTGTGGTAGCTTGATTGTTAAGTGTGTAGTGTTGTATAGCTCACTTTTTAGGAAGTGTAAATTCCATGGAATACACACTTGGATGCCAAGTCTGGTGTGAGTTAAGGTATATATATCAAAATGATATACTATATTTACCTACCTACTTAGTTTCAAAGTCTATTTAACAGTGTCATGTTTTATGTATGCACCTGGCTGTCTGCAGTACTGTTGTTTGAACTAAATATAAAACATTTTCTTTTGCTCATTGTTGTGTTGGTTCAAAATTTTACCATTGCACATTTTCAGTCAGAAGAATCCTAATTATGTGATTGATGCAAAATGTGATTTTGTAGTTCCTGGTGAAATCTGTCATGATATAGAGAAATGTATTTATTGGTTTATTTACACAGGAAAGCAGCACTAAGGCTAGAGCTATGTCCTTAGATGATTCATTTGAACCATGGTCTGCTAAGAGAGTTGACATTCTGTCTCGATACACAACATCAGAAAAATTGTCAATTACCACAAGCTTCCTGTCCTCCGCAGATAAAGAGCATGGTGAGTTTATTTGAATTTGTTTTGATTTAAAGAAATGATTTGTCATTCCTTTATGGAGTTGGCCATGTTAAGGACCATTTTTTTATTTGCACTTTAATTAAAAATATTCATTGTATTTCTTAAAGGGAATTCATTGTTCCTGCCAGGACTTTAAAGTGTGGTGTGCTCTCTTGAAAAGGGTTTTGTAGGCTGCCAGTCAATGAGGCCATGTAGGTCCATCCAAATATTTAGGGCAAAGTGCTTGTGGGGGTTCAAATGGGCAACACAACATACTGTCCTTATCTGTACAAATGAGGCAATCTACTCTTTTTTCTTACAGTTGTGATCAAATCACAGACACATAATGCTAGCACAATGTCAGATAAAGTGAAGAACAGACTTGAACAATTAGATGATTTTGAGGAGGTATGTGATTTAATGTTTACCTTTATATAAGTATGGGAGGCATAGTGTTCAAGAGGTAGATCGTCTGACTCCTGATCCAAAGGTTGAGAGTTTGAGCTCCATGATGAGTGGGTTTTGACTGTGAACTTCACCATCCATTACTATTATAAAGTAACTGCATAGTGTTCCAAATATACTGTTTGAAATGTTAGTTATTTTAATTGGTCACATTAATTCTATAGACAGTTGCAGAATATGCATTTTATATCATTATAATCCAATGCTCTTAGAATATCTTGATCAAAGACAGAGTTAACTTTATCATACTGTTTTTCAAACCTTTTTCAGGGGTCAGTGCAGGAGATGTTAAATCTAAGTCAGCAGGAATATGTTTCTAGGATTGAGGACCTTAACCAGGCCCTTATTGCTGCTTGGACCCAAGACCAGAGGGTGAAAGCCCTTAAAATAGCAATTCAGGTAATTATGTAAATAGAACAGTTCACCAGAGTCCATTCCTTGTCAGGGGTTCCATATGACCTTGAATTTGACCCTTTGTCCCCTGGAAATTCCAAATAAACACTTTTTCACCCTTAGGATTCTGACTGAAGGGTACATTTTTCTCTTAATTATCGATCTTTTGGCTATGAAATAGTAAAATCTTGTCAAAAATTATGAATATGACCTTTGAGATTCCAACCCCTAGTGGAACCCCTGATTCACTAGGGATGATTTGGGGATTTTCATTCATTAAAGTGAATGGTCGTTACTAGATCTTGGTATGACATTTTGAATTATATTTGCACATTACATATGAATTAGTAAATTCATGACCAATGTATGTTGTAAATGTCAAAATCAGATTTTGATTCCATAAATTATGATATTGAGAAAACAACCATATGTCTTTCTTTATACATGTACAAATGTATCAACATTTCAGTCTGTTTTGAATATGTTTTCAGTGTTCTAAATTACTGGCTGATGTAAATGTGATACAATTCTATCCCAGCAAATTTGTGCTTATCACAGATATACTTGATACATTTGGTAAGTACCTGATTTATCTCATATAACTAATTTTATTAGTCAAATGTATGATGTTTTTATTGAGTACATTACAGTAAAAATCTCAATAGTACTACCTCTATTGGGACCCTTGAAAAATGGTCTTCTTATTGAGTAGGTCTTCTTACTGAGGTTGAATACAAAGCAAAACAGTGAAAATGGGCTTGAAAATTGTGTTCTCATTGAGTAGGTCTTCTTACTGAGGTTGAATACAAAGCAAAACAGTGAAAATGGGCTTGAAAATTGTGTTCTTAATTTCGAGGTGGTCTTGTTATTGAGGTGGTCTTTAAGTGAAGTTTTACTGTACTCCTCTTTCGTATGTTAACTAGATTTCATTAAAAATCTCAATGGTATGCTATCTTAAACTTAAATTTTCAATAACTGGTATTTTGGAGTTTATAACCATATCAGAACAGAACAGAACATTTATTACGACATGTACAATGTACAAAGTCAACATTTACATATATATACACAATATAAACACACATATATTGCAGTTATATATAAGCATACATTATACGTCCAAATATATCAAAATTACATAAAATACACAATACAAACACAATATACCATTTACATTCAAAGTTTCTTATAAATACATATATGAATCAAAGGTGATCAACACAGAATATTTTTTAGGATTACATTAAATATAAAACTATGATTAGAAGTATGAGCATAAATAGGAACTAAGCAACATTATTTACTTAACTGTTTCTCAACATCAATGCTTTATTACAATAAATTGCTAATGGAAGTAGAATATTTTTATTCTGGCTTTTCATTAGTTGAATAAACTTAAGCATGTTTGGTCTAAAATAAAAATATTGATCAATGTATTGTTTCTTTAAAAAGACATGATGTGGGAACTACAATTAGACAGACTTGCACCACAATGGCAAAACTGGTTGTTGCATGATTCTTAGTACATGTATACAATCACAGAAAACAATGAAACCTCTTTTAAAGACCACCTCAAAATTAAGAACACAATTTTCAAGTCGGTTTTCACTGTTTTGCTTTTTTTTATTCAACATCAATATCGAGACCACCTCAATATTAACACCAGTTTTAGAGAGTTCCAAGGGTGGTCTTGTTACCGAGGTTTTACTGTATTTGACCTGAAATAAAAACTCAGCTTGAGATGTTGGAAACTGTGGCATGGACCAATTATTGTACAATATTAGCACTACTGTAGGCATTATGACTTGATATGACATATTTGTTCAACATCTACCTGGTGGGTTATAATTATGTATCATTTGCAAAAAGACATTTAACATTTACAAATTGATTAATGAAGACCTGCCCTGCGTTCAGTAAATGTGTTTGCGACAAACATTTGAAATTTGGTTCCCTGTGTGCAGTGAATGCAATACGGTGGGCCAGGGATACAAAAAAAAACAGTTTCGTAACGTGAGCAGCTGTTAGCCATAACTGAATGCAGGGCTGTAATGAAAGAAACAAATTAACTACTGATATTTTTTGTGACAGATTAATATGGTTTGAATAATGAACCATTTGTAGTTTCATTCTTTAGAACATTCCTGGACATTGTGTGTGGTATTTAAAGAATGAAACAATAGCTTGGTCCAGTCTATACTTTAGTGCTATTTGATGACTTGTAATATGATGATTTATTGATCAATGATTACAGAATGAGTTGTTGTTGTTGTTGTAGGTAAGCTCGTGTATGACAGGTTACGAGACAAGGCACAGTATTATCCCCCTGGTAGCGGTGTTCCTGTCAAACTTCCAGGTAAATTGAAGTTCTGTCCCTGTTTTAACGAAAGTACTTAAGTTTTTCACAACTAAGCAACAAACTCTTAAGTTTAATTGGCTAGCAAATGACGTATGTTTTGATATTAGAAATTTATAGTATAAATTAATTCTCCATTTTAGTCATTTACTTAAAAATATCTTCAAAGACTGATAAAAATTATTTCAGAAATTATTTAAGAGTATTTTTTCTCTATAGCTCATTTACCTGTAGATTATTTTATATTGACATAACAAATACCTAATTTTTCTTTTGCGAAAGTCAAAACTTCCAAACCATTCTGTTGCAAATGCGGAACTACTTGATAAACATATTCAAGACCGTTACTGACTTCATACTTTTCATGAAATTAGGGCCTAGCACTCCTAGTTTTACAGTTATATACTTAATGTATCCTTAATGATTATATACTAAGTCGATCTTTCTTATAGATGTATATATGTGTGTTTCAAAAATTGCTATTAAAAAAAGACAGGTTAGTCAGTTATTAAACTAATTATAAATACAAAAGACTGAAGTAAAGGTTTAAAGTGGTCTCTTTTGCATCTTGGGCATTTTTTCATGTTGTTGAAAAGTTATATTTCACATCTGGGTACAAAATGTTTCTGCTTATAACACTGATTGATTATGGTTCTTTCTATTGAAGTACTCATTTCTTTATTCCATTTTCCACTGTTGTAACCATATCTTAAATGGAAAATGTTATTTGTCTGATATAATTTTACCTCGAGTGATAGTTACTATTATTATACCTCACATGATTTGTCCATGCAAAATTCGCATATACATGCTATAAGCAAATCCTTAATGTTACCCTGTGACATAACGTTTTTACCCTGTGACATAACATGTTTGCCCTCGCGCGGGTTTAAAAATAGACTTCGGTATAATAAAATAAAAATCAGATCCCATGGAAAGTGATAGCATATAATGTTAACCCTCGAAATGGAAAACAAACAAGTACTTCAGCGTCTACATTGTCTTTTGTTGGGTAGCGTCTGCCATCTTTACAATCGGAGGAAATGACGCACTTTTATTGGACGTCCGTTTAAATATGTAAACAAACAGTTAGAGCTAGTAGTGTTGAAATGTTTTCATTTATATTTTGTTCGATATAATAAAATATAAATCAGATGGCTTCCCAGTGTGACAGTTCATATTGTTAACATTCGAGAAAATACTATTACCCTCGGCTTCGCCTTGGGTAATAGTATTTCACTCATGTTGACAATATGTACTGTCACACAGGAAGCCATCCGATATTTAAATATTATATACCTTGTAGTTTTAGTTTTCTCCGTATTGTATTGAATTTCTGCTGGTATAAGGGAATGGAATTTTCATAATAATATGAGCTTATAGAAATATGATTCTATGATTCTGAATGTCGTTTAAATATTGTTGTTTCAGAAAACTTCACACCAGATCAAGTTCCTGATTCAGCGAAGGAGACATGTCGTAACTGGTTCTTCAAGATAGCTTCAATCAGAGAACTTATTCCTAGATTCTACGTGGAAGCGGCCATCATGAAATGTTACAGTTTCCTCAATCCAGGGTAAGCAACATGGCTGAGGAAGCATTCATCATGAGTGATTAGTATAAGTTGTAAAAACTTGTTGATGTAAAACAATCAAGTCTAAAACTAAACAATGCCTGATATTCTATGATGGTTGGTTGATAAATGTATTGGAATGTGATATTTTTCATTTAATAAGTAAAATGATTTAAGAAGATAAATGTTGTACTTTCAGGGAATATGCTGATGCATTGAGACGTCTATCTATGATGATTCGTGGAATGGGAGATCCACTTGTTGCTCTGTATGCTAAATGCTTTCTCAGCAGGGTATGTTTGTAGATTTATTTAATGAATGATTATACTATAAATTAATGACTTATCGCACTGGAGGCATATTTTGCAGCTTTAAGCTCAATACATTAAATGTCTCAATGCTGTTCCATGATAGATGTTCGAGGGATTTTGGTTGTATGTTCTTGCTTTTTAACCTATTATTGTACATCCCGGAGGAAAAACCACAACCCCATATGGGATTGAACCCAGGACCTCTCGTACCGTGGACACTCAACCATGTCGCTAAAGAGCTAGTCAAATGGCAAGACTGTTGGAAGTGGCCTATATCACTTCACTATTTTAATTATCAAATGATTTTGTACATGTTTGTATGGGTTTGAAATGTCTGTAATTAGACTAGTAGTTCTTGTTATTTTTTATATTGTTTTAGTGGAAAAAAAGGCAGTAGTAAATGCTTCACAGTTGGTACTGTCTGTAAATTTCAAGTAACCCTATTTTATAAAATATGGAAGTGTTTGAGACATTACCCACCTTACATGTTACATGTTATGTATATATTTGATAGGTCGGTATTGCTGTGGCTCCAGACATCAGAGATCATTTATTACCAATGTTTGATGATTTTCTGGGTACCTATACTCAGGTCAGTACTATCTGCTTTTCATTTCTCATCAATACTCATGTTTCTTAGCATTTCGAGTAAATCTTATAGTGTGAGGGGATATGTGTTGTAAAAACAAGTTGGAAAATGCCTTTTGACAGAAGCCATGCCATTTCTGGAAAGTATTTAGGAAGGAAAGTATTTCTAAGCAACCTGTTATGATCTCTAATAGACAGCTGTCAGTTAGATTTTTACTTAATATTTTGGTTTCATTGTTTCGTACAATATTTCATGCATACATGTATACAATTAATCCAGCATATTATTGAGATTATTTATAGCTTTCCATTTGCTGACAATGATATTAAATATGCATAAATAATCAAGACATAAAACTCATTTTTCTTTGCATAAAGCATTTTTCGGCTGGTATTCTTTTTAGTTGTAGAAATAGTAAAAACTGTATGTTGATAAACCAGATTCTTGTGACAAAGTAGATATTGTATTGCTGCTTGATTTAGGTACAAGGTGACAGTGTACAGAATATTCTAGCTATACAGAAACTAGAGATGCCACGATATCTTACACTGTTCTCGCCCGGCCTCGACTGGCTGTTACAATGTATTGCCCATAAAGCTTCCGATGATACTTTGACCGAGATTCTGAAAAAGTCTAGAGAGCAATGTAACAGGTCTGTATAACAATTTCGAGGGTTGGTGCTAAATTATTATAATTGTTTATTACCAGACCATAGTAATAAGAGTTTTGCAGCAAGTCTTGGATTATTATTTTCTTAGATTTACCAGTAGTTTTGTAACACTTGTTCTAAAATTCACTCAAAACAATTTTAAATTTTAGTCTTAATTTGTATTATCATCCTTGTCAAATAAATATGGATTGTGACAAAAGGTCATGTCAATTTAATAATTTATACTATGCATATACATGTACATGTTTTTATGTAAGTGTTAAGAAAATGACAAAATATATGCCTGTGGTGATATATTGGTTTTTTTAGAACAAATGTTTTATAAATTCAGTTACGTAAACTATTTTATTCAAATCATAACTGTATTCATTTTTATGGTAAAAATTAACATTATGTCCATAATAGAAGCAGCCATCACTGAAGAGCAATATTGCAACATCATTTGTGTTGTTTCATTTGGGGAATTATTGAAAACAATGCATGGGTGCTATAACATAATTTATGAATTACACAATGTTTCAGTGCATTGCTCCTGAATTCACTGATATCTGCCTTCAAGCCTGAATATATTGCTGCTAGAGCCATGCAGTTTATTGAAATGATAAAGGAGTGTGAGGAGACAGGCTTTCCTAAGGTAAGTTGTTTTAGGGACATGGGTATCCCTTCTCTATAATAACGTAGGGGTAAATCAAAATGAATTTAAACATTCATTTTTTGATTATAATATTTATATTTTGTTGTATAGTGGTTTTATGGTATAATGTACCATGCATCATGTAGTTGTTGTAAGAACTCCACACTGAATATTATGTTTTAATTTTATTTGACAAAAAAGTACAGTAAAACCTCAATAATAAAACCACCTCAAAATCAAGAACATAATTTTCAATAGCATTTTCACTGCTTTGCTCCTAATTTAACCTCAATATTAAGACCACCTCAGTATTAAGACCAGTTTTCAAGGGTCCCAAGGATGATGGCATTATTGTGGTTTCACTGTTTTATCTTTAGCTCCAACTGATATTGGCTTATTAGCGCAAAACTATTGTAAGACCTTATCAAACCTGAGGTACAATAGATTTGCACCCGACTATGGTAATTTCTTTAATTTTAACAATGTGGTGTAATGCATATTTCAGCATTTATTGTTCCGTACCCTGGGTACAGGTCTGGCTATAACGGACCCTCCGGAAGAACAGAAGCTGTCGGTACTGAACGATGTATGGAAACCCATCATGAAACTGAAGAACGCATCTGTATGTACAATCATTTGTTAACATATCTTAGTGCTGGTTGCTTGTATGAAAATGACTTTAATAGTAATCTCATTTAAATAGACACTTCGCTTTTTGTGGAGATTTCTGTCTTCATGTATGCAGAGCAACCTCTATGGAGGGACCCCATTAATAGCAACAATCTCTCAACAACTTCATTAATGTTCCCTGTAATAGAAATCTACTGATAATTTGACCTCTCTAGAGCAACATCCTCTCAACAACAGTAAAAGTTTTCATCTTTATAGGAGTGTTGCTCTGGGTTTTTGTCAAGTTATTTACTGTTGATTCAAGTGTTCAAAACTGTAGTGCTATTCACAATGGATTTTGAATGAACTGTATGTTTTATACAGTTAAGCTTGAAACTCAAAGTTGTAATTAATTTTATAGATATGTTAGATCATAAAATATGTGGTTTGGTATGAAAATGCTATAAGTTACTTGACTACCTAACATAGCATTTACTGTTAACATTAGCATTTCAGCAAGTCTAGTTAATTTTGTCAGCTGAATTATGATGCAGAGTACAGCTCCATGACTTTATTGAAGAGTAGTGGCCTAATCATTTCTGTAATCTCTTCAGGATTATGTTGCTTGTGCTGAAACGTGGATGGAGTTCATTGTGAAGAATTTTGGGGTAAGTATGGTTACTGTCGCATATTCATGTATTTGGATTGATTAATGATGTGTATCGCTAATTTGATAGTATAAATATAACCTGTTGGTATACTTTGATATAACATAATAGGTATAGTTAGACTGTGACCATGGTAAATATATTTGATATTTTGTTTATCTCAAGTCTTACTTACTTTAAGATCATAATCATTAGACATATTCTAGCTTTGCAGAAAAGAATGAAAATAGATTGATTTTGACTCTAGCAAGTACAGTTTATGGACCCCTTTTTAAAAGAGCCTATGTTTTCTCAACGGTATAAATATTCTGTGTAGTACATGTTCTATGTAGTGTGAATATTACCTAATAAAGTTACAAGACCCATTGAAGATTAACATGACTAACATAGAAATTGAATTGTATTGAAATTAGATGACAATTTTTTATTTCATGATTTCCGGTGGAAAAATGACAAATTATTATCTGATGATTCACAGTGAAATTATCAAAGCGATAATGACATCATATAAAAATTACATCATGTAAAATATTAAGACATTCAACTGGGATATTTAATTAAAGTAATAATTACAAAATAAAAAAAGACCACAATGAAACATGAAATAAATATAATAGTTGTATGTTTTTGTGTAAGATGGAGTTATTTCCCCTAGTGAGCATCTGACTTAAATTTTCACTCATGGATACACCACTCATGAAAATATTCTGTCCGCAGCTCACTCGGTAGAATAACTTTTGATCTTTCACCAGAACACACTAACTATAAAGTATACAAATCACCGAATATTATTTTCAACATTGTGTATTTTATTATGTTACATATATAGCTCGGCTCACTGTTGATTTTCTTTGATTTCAGAAAAGGGAAATCAACACAATACTGAATGATATCATAAAACATCTAACACCAGACAGAGCATTTGAAGATTTCTATCAACAGTTACAATCTGTTGTTGCTAAGATACTGGCTCATGTTCATGACTTTGCTATGTTGTTTTCTCTGGTGAGTTAGTTGAAATAAATAAGAAATGAAATTACTAAGTATCAGCTGCATTATATACTAACTATTCTTTTAACTAGGAAACTGCCATGATTGTATTTTTCTGATTATATTGCATAATGTTTTATTATCATAATTTTTATCATGTTTTCATATTTTGAGTAAATTACAGTTTGACCTCGTTTATTCGAATTCATCAGCTCTGAAATTTTAGTTCTAATAATGCATGGTTTCGATTAGCCCATTTCAAAATGACCTGCCTAAGAAGATTCATCAGGTATTCGGATAGAATGTTGTTGAATAAACGAGGTCTGACAGAATGTGGAAATATTTACTGATGAATAAACGAGTCAGATAAAGGCTGATACTTAGAAATTTTGTTTTGTATATAACCATATTACTTCACCTGATTAGTACCTTGGGATATTGATTTTAGTATAAATGTTGGAAATTTGAGTCCCCCACCTCATAATTGGTCCCTGGCTCTGTTTAGATTAGAGTGCGTGCAAGTATGCTATACTTACCTCAAATAGCATTACATTTATTTGAAATTATATGTGTATAAGTTTAGAACTTGGTGTTCAATTGTATTACATGTAGTTGTAATTGACTTATCTGTGTCATAATTTTCCATAAAGTTGATTGCATTAGATGGTGAAAGTATGGAATGGGAAATGCTTATATTATTTCTGTAAGTATATATAACTATGGATATGAAATATTTGTATTTCAGGAGAAGTTTCTGCCCTTCATCGACATGTTTCAGAAGGAGAGTGTTAGAGTAGATGTGTGTAAAAACATCACAGAGGCGTTTGTGAGGTATGTTTCTGTAGATTGAGGTGATTTTATTACTTAGTTCTCTTTGTAAATAAACCTGGAGCCATAAAGGTATTTTTTGACAAAAATATCATTAGAAATAAATATGAGAAAATTGGTTGTGATTGCCTTCATACAACACTGCTTTGTCACATTTCTTATATGTTTCCCAAAACCACAATTACAGGAGTTCAATATTTTCTATCCTGACCTACACGCTGATTTAGCGCTAGCATAGGACTGTATAGGACTTTTATTTTGCAGTTTCAGGATTTTTTTGAGAAAATTTATCATGCAATGCTTTTGAAGTATGCCTGTATAAAGGCATTTACACGTTATTTTCTAAAAATAACTTTGTAATTCTCTGACAGTGTAATACTGGGTCTTATGATACCATATGTTATCATCTGAAGTTTTGAAAGTTTTTATTGCTGTAAGTAGTGGGAACAGACTGTGTGCACTTATTTGTATACTTTTGCATGTAAATAATAACCCAGACACCTCTAAAGTATTCACAAATCCATTTCCATGTTCCTCTAAATGCTGCGGTATTTCTGTTGTTCAGACTGGTTTGATCCTATTTATATTCATTATAGCTCACCTTTTGCCAGGTTAAAATGTTTTTGTTTAAAAATCTTATTGACTCAATGATTAGTGTATGATTCCATGTGTATAGTCTGTATATTCTACAGTGTTAGTGTCAGGAATACACTGATGCTTTCATAGGAGTGGACATGAATATCATACCCTCTGGTTGATGGAACTCTGTGTGAGTGGGAATGAAATATTACTTCTTTTATGGAAGTTGAGCTCGCAGACGATCATAAATCCTCACATTATGTAACATTGGACGTTCTATGCACAAATGTTTACGTAGTATATGTTGGGATGTTGATCTATACTCAGTACATTTAAAAACACACATTTTTTGTCCTGTGAAATTTTTGTACATCGTCATTTTATTTCATTTGGAACCTCATTTTATACGAAAACACCTGTTGATTGTAATTGGATAGAGTGTACATGCTGCACAAACATGAAATATACTCCATGCCGTTAAAAAACGCAACTAAAAAATGTCTGCGTCAATATGCTCACATTATAAAGAAATACTGTATTGGAAAGTAATGCTTTGTCAATGTGTACAAATGGGACATTTCATTTCTTGACAACTAGGGGACATTTATGGTAAATATCACTTAGTATTCAACATGCAAATAGAAAGAAATGTTTTACCTGGATGTGATTGACCCACATAAGTACACTACAACCACTTCAGGAGGTAGTCACTACCTACACTGCCATCCAAAAGTTTCTGCACACTTGAATAGTTTGAATTTCGTTACTTTTTCTTACAAAATTTTAAATAAAACATGTATGACCATGAAGTAAAATTATTCATACCACTTCTATGATGGATATTTAAGAATTAACAATTTGCACATCTCGGCTGCAGCATCAATCGGCCTGCATCCGAAACCAATGTATGTGTATAACTGATTGATCTGACACAGAAAATAAGATAATTTGATTCAGTACAAATTTATAAATACTTCTACAGAAAAGTATTGCTGTGTTAAAAAGCATTTTCGATTTATTGCATGTGAAACAACAATGAAAATACATTAATTGCAATGGGAATTGTCAAAGTGTGAACGAACTTTTGGAGGGCAGTGTATGTGGTTGTATCAGTAGAAATATTTTTGTATAAAATTGTTAATGTTGTTAAAGCAAGGTTGTTGCTTAACAGTGGGCCACTGTAGAGAGGTTTCACTGTTTGTTCTATTACCTAAACACATTTAAAAGGTTGCATCTCATTTCACTACTTGCCAACTACGAATATAGTGCACCTGCAATAAATTATACTTATTGTTCAAGATAATTGTACATTTTACTCTTTTTATTACAGATTTCAAGAAGTGGATACTAAAGATCCCGTAATAATCAATGCAATGATGTACATCTGTAAAACGATGCATGACTCTGTCAAGTAAGTAGTTATACACACCGTAAATATATTGTGCAAGCATGTGTTTCTGTTGTATGGTGTTTTTGTAAATATACAGTAAAACCCGATGTAAGGACCACCTCGAAATCAAGGCCTCCTCATTGATCAGACCTTGTTTTTCATTGCCAGTTTGTTTTGTTTTTTTCATTCATATTAAACTTAATAAAACTAGACCACCTCACAACTAAGATTGATTTGAGAGCAGTGGCGGTCTTCTCATTGGGGTATTACTGTATTTATCTATTCATACATATTGTATTTTGAAAGTGTGTAATTTCCATTCTTATCATTTTATATCATGCTCATTCGTCAAAAAATCAGATTTTAAGTTCTTTATTGTGTCGCCTAAACCATACTTGGCTACAAATGTATGAACTTACGTGTCTTTGCAAGCTGGAGTTTAAATTATATATTAGCTCTGCTTTTAGGAAATCTGTTCAGACTAATTCATAACTAGAGTAAAACCTGACTTAAAGACCATCTCTATGATGAGACCAACTCTAAATTAAGAACACAATTTCCAAGTCCAGTTTTTCTGTTTTGCTCTTTATTTAACCTCAATATTAAGACCACCTCAATAAGAAGACCAGTTTTCAAGGGTCACTGGGGTGGTCGTATTATTGAGGTTTTACTGTATTACAAAACGTCAGTAATGGTTAGATCGAGTTCCAATAGCATGTAAAATAAAATTTTACATGAATGTTATTTCCTGCTTACTTTTGTGGCATTACGGAACTTTTAAAGGCAATTTTATTGGTTTGCCCGGATATAGTTACTGGCCTGAACATATATTATTAGGGATGTAAACGATTAACCTGTTAACCGTTCGAACATGAGGTTATCGGTTAGTAAAATCACTAAGCGGTTAATCGTTTATTTTTTTGAAAATATCTACTTTTCATTTTGGAAAAAAATTGAAAAATCACAAGATATCCATGGTAACAATTTCAATACTTTGTCCCCGAAGGTGTGAAACCGCGACGTAAGGGGCCAACATCGATAATCCGCAACTAACAGTTTGACATGTATGCATTTGCTACAACTATGTAATGAAAGGGTCATTTAATTGTCGTTTGTTTCAAATTACAGCCGGACAACTCTTTTGATGTTAGAGAATTTAGGCATACTTAAATAGACAGCTTTATGATATTGTTATTGTGCTGGACTTTGTGTTTTAACATTGATGTATTCGAATAGATTATAACTGTTTGTTAAGTTAATTGCGATTTGGAATACTTCAATTTATCATATAAATTATCATATTGTAATGTTTTCTTAAAAATAATGCAAATTATTGATATTTTTAGGTATTTATGATTTTGTTCCGTACTAAGCAGAAATAAACACTATCTGAACTAGTACTAACATCAAAATGTAGGTCTAGTTTACCGATGTCATGGCAAAAACATACTCTGCAAAATACGAAACACGTATCAAATGGCATGTTCGGTTAACCGGTTAACCGTTCGGAAGATTAAATGGTTAACCGGTTAGCAAAATAACCGAATATTGACATCCCTATATATTATTGATATAGATCTTGTCCCGTATTCATAAAAATCTTTGTGAGTATTCCCTCAAAAAAGCCGGGTTTTCACTCAGTCAAAATTTCCCTTAAATCAGTATCCATGAAGCATTGTCTTAGATGAACCTCTGTATTTCAGTGCAAAATTAATATTTCAGTTGAAATTTCTCAGACGTATTCTTTTTGAATAGCATTTGAGGGCAATTTCAAATATTTGGTGTGAATTTTTGAAATTTAAGTGTAGTTATGGACATGAGATTTTTGTGAATATTTGGTCTGTTACTTATTCATGTTGTTTGAATTAATACTGTGTATGTTATGTTGTAACATGTCTGTGGCAGATGTTTTCCTTTACAACTCAACCACCTCCGATAAGCAAGACAAAAAAACATATGTTTCATATGACTGTTTAATTTGGGATTTATGAGTAGCACTTTGGCAACCGACTACATTGTGAGTGACCGAATAACATAGTCACAATACAACCTGGTTATCACCATAATTCATGCACATGTACGACTGACTAAAACTTCGTTGTATATGCTTGCATGAAATAACATTTCGTTATTAACTTCAAAGAAAAACAGGCCTTAATGTGTTGGCTGCCCCAAGCTGATAAGAGAAATTATTTTTTTCCTAATTCATTAGATTCAAACAGAGAAAATTACATTTCTTTTATGTGTTAAGGCAATGCATCTTGCTACCTTCTCAGAGCAAAACACTTCAGGAGACACACATTTTGGCTGTTGTTGAGCATTTGTGACTTTAGAGAGGTTAAATTGATTGTAAATTATTACTAAAGAAAAAAAAGATATTGTTGTTTAAGAGAGGTTGTTGCTTAAAAGGTGCCCACAATTTGCAATATTTACCTCCCTTGTTGTGAATAGTCGGCCATATTGATAAGCAAAGTTTATAGAGAATATAACGTATAAACGATGATAAAATAATCAGATATAAAAAATTAACTTACTCATTATGCTTGTGTGGGGAGATGGCTCAGAAAGTTGAAAGAAAAGTGGTTGTCACACGCAAATTCTCTTTGTATTTTCTCAATTATCACATATTTGGGAATAACTCCTATACATGTATATCAGTTATGCCTATCAAAATGGCTGGTGATTAAGAACAAGGGAGGGAACTATTGTAGGTGTTGGTACTATCTATTCTGTTGTTATAAATCGGTGTTTAAGAATATTGCTCCTTTTATAATAATGCTTGATCTAGGCCACTGTGTCCTATATTACAATTTGCCTCCTATTTCACCCTGATAATCTACAGGGTGTAAACAAATTATATTCACAAAGTTTGAATTTAGACAAAATGTGAATAATGCTGTGTGCACTGGCTTTATTTCGCATAATGAAAGATACTGCCTTTTTCATGAATCTCTGCTTTATTTAGAACTCACATACAGAAGTAAACTATTGGTCCATAGTGACATAGATGGAAAGAGCATTTAAAACAATACTAAAATTCAAACTCTGTGAACGAACTTCTTTAACACCCTGTACATTTGTAACATATCTATAATACATTTGCTAGCCTGATCTGATAGTATATTCCTTATAGAGATGTTTGGTAACACTTCCCACCTCTCTGTAGCTTTTTTAAGAAACATCGCAATTCATGTGACATGTTCATTTGCATTTATTTAAGATCACTAGGCAAATGGTGTGGAAGTAATGAAATAACATTGTCCTGAACCATTTTATGTTTTCCAACTTCCTAATGTTGTAAAATATTCAGAAGATAACAAGTTACAACTATGTATATTACCCTGTTGTCAAGGGATAGTTTAATTAAGAGACAAATGAGAAAAAATCAGCCGCATGAATGGGCATTGTCATGACAGATATGGTGACAATGGTGTTATTTCATACCATTTGTATTTGATAACAGATTTCAGCTTTGACTTTATGGAATTGTATTCAAAGAATGGAAATATTGTATTGTTATGACTGTCATTTACTGATACTTTGAACATTTACTATGCATGAGAAGCCTTCAAAAGTGATTGATACTTTATATCAGATGTCTAAAAACCAGGAAGGGAAGATTGCATTTATAAATAAATGATGGGTGAATAAATGGAAGATGGGAAATTTAAATTTACAAGTTTTCAGTTGTCTTACAGTCTTGCAATAAGTCTGTCCACTAGATGATAACACATATTTTATTCATAATACATAAAGTAGCCATACATTTTCGATATTTGAACAGTAAAGCACTCAGTAGTAACTAATGATGTAGAATTTAGCTTCCCCAGCAGTATATTTGTTACAAATACTATTAATACCTTCCATTTTTATTTTTCAAAATTGGAGTTTTGGAACAAGAATTTATTGTCTGTGATATAGAACATGTTATGTTGTACTATATTTATATCAGTAGTATTTATTCATGACCCTTCTTGTCTGACTTACATAAAATAGCTATAAAAAAGTCTTCGCTAAAACTGACTTGATTTGAAATTTATTCATTACGCCATTGTTTTTTCCTTTTTCTATAATAATGAGAATATGTCATGGTATCTTTGTTGTTTGTTTTTGTTATGCCCAAAAGGAGAGACAATAAGTGTGAATCACTCTACTCGTCTGTACATCATTTTGTTATTCAGGAACACACTTAATGTCTCAGTAATGAGTTTCAAATGAGTCTGGAGTCTCCTGTAAAACTTCTGACAAATGTTAGGGTGATTAAGTTGTTACAGTGAACACCACATACACAAGACAATGCCTCCTCACACAGACCTCTGGTTGCAAAACATCATGCACTGAGAAGGAGCAGGGTAAACATGTATGGGAATAGGGGTCTAAGGAATGGTCTGGCCAACCATAAAGAACAACTAAGGAGAATTTAGGGGGACAACAAGGTGAACATTAAATGGATGGAATATTTCACTGAATATTTAAGAATATCAGTAATAATAGACCAAGAGCATGATGTACCAAATGTTCAGGAGAGTCTCAGTTTACCGGACCACTGGCATAAAAATGTAGATTTTTGGTACAAGCCTGGAATTCCTATATTGTGTCCGAAATTACCTTGAATATACCTGAAAGTATGGCATTTATGCTACCCTTTCATACACCTACAAGTGTTTGTTCTCAATGTTTAATTTAAACATAATAATAGAGCCTTTCCTATATGGCTTTAACTCCTTTCATAAAACTGCAGTCATCTTTAGAGTCATCGTGAATGACTTGACCCAAATCTAAACTTCGTTCCTTATTTTGAGGTGGTTTTATCATTGTGGTGGTCTTTAAGTGAGGTTTTACTGTAATCATGGTACATGTAGATGTTTACACGTTGTCACTGTGGGAGTAATTAACTGTGACTTTTGTCACATTGTAATGCATTTACTAAGACCAACGTCCTGGCTTAAATGGCGTGTCAATGGTCTACCGATCTTTGCTACGATCATTTCCTGATTTCTATTTCTGACTTTCAGTGCTCTTACTTTGGATGATGAGAAAAAAGCAATAAGTAATCTAATCACAGGCTTTGTGAGAAAGATATCTTTTGGCCGAGATTTCGAGCAACAACTCAGCTTCTACGTTGAAGCTAGGTCATCGTTCACTAATTTAGATATCGTTCTAGTCCAATTGATCCAGGTAACAATAATTTAGCATTGCGCTATGTTTATAGTACTTACAAATGATAAAACTTTCAGCTAGTTATATGTAATTGTTTTAGATGTAGATATACTGGTATGCCTTATTCTGCTGGTGTCGGAGATGTCTCATGGATTACAGTGAAATCATGGTCACATATATGGGACTTGCACAAATCTCTGTTGGATTTCTTGTCTTTGGTCTTATTTTTAAATGTAATTTTGTAAAGTTACCTGACACGAGGTATAGTGCTATCTGCATTCTTCTGCTTTTTCTGTTTTCTTTATTTTTTGGATTCAATTTTTCATACACTGGTTGTTCGATTTTATAGGAAATGTAAAAAAATCTAGTAATTTTGTATTGGGTAAACTGGATATTCTCTGAATATTTGTTTTTTTGTAACAAAATGGTGAAGGAGCATTAAAGGTAACCCCTGTCCATCGTCTGTGCATCTGTCTGTGTGAAAAATTGGTTTCATAATAAGTCGTGAAAGGATGAATGGATTCAATTCACATAAGCACAGGATTATAAAATACTCATCAAGTTCGATTCGGGTTACAGTCCATTAAATCTTGGAGGAGTAATGGCCCTTCTTTTGGCTTAAAAGCCCATAGTGGGCACATCCTTCTACTTATGACATATCTAATGCAAAATGGATAAATTATTCTGTACTCCTTATTTGAATTATTTATTTATGCATGAAATTTGTTCTTCATCTCAGAGCGTCAACAATTTGTCCATTGATACAAGAAAAGTTGTTAATGGTAACCATTCCAAGAAAACTGGTAACTTTGTTAGGGTAAGTACTAATGCTTCACTTCATTGCTCAGTGTAAACATATTTTGTCCGTGAACTTGTCAAGAGATGAGGAGTTCCTATAATAATGCTAATATGGAATTACTTCTATTCAGACGAAGAAACATATTGAGTTATATGTTATTTGATTTACAGTTTTCAGACCGCAACTTTTTCCATAATTGTCAAGTATTGATACAAATAGGTTCATTTTTTTTGTATATCATGTACTAAAAAAATGTAGGTCAGTGGGACAGGTTAAGTGTAGTAGTGCATTATTTATGGCTTGAAATATGTCAAAGTGACATTAGTTGTGTAAGCCCAGTAGCGGTTCCAGGGAGGTGCAAGCAGCATGTGTCCCCTAATATTCCCCCAGTCTTACACGAGTATAAATATGAAAATATTCAGAGAACTTTAATAATAAGATTTTCAAATTAACGATTCTGATTTATTGTAGCATTATATTCTATAATGATGATGTTTAGGAGATTGTCTCGAGTTCTTTCCCTTTGTCCCATCTAGAGTTCTCTCCCTTTGCCCCTTCCTTTAAATATAGGTACATATACATGTTGCTCTGGAGAGATAAAATTGATGTCGAATTTTTACTTCTGGAAAAATTGATCTTTATTCGCGATTGTTGCTCAAGAGAGGGCCGCATTCTTTTTGTATAATGTTTATCATTATAGGATTATTCAGTATTTGCCTATTCGATTAATAATAAATTATTCTTGTGAGATACCAATGATGGTCATTCTATGGAATCCAGTGATAGTTGTTTAATGCTATTGTTATACAAACACTTAACATGGGCTGTTGATATTTGCTCATCTCAGATGTCTCAGATTTTGTCTCAGATTGTTTTTAATTAACTTTAAAAGTGAAGTATTCTTCTGTTTCAGGCTTGCTCAGCATACTGTTTCATTACAATACCATCTCTACAGTCAGTATTCTCACAGTTACAATTGTATTTGATATCTGGACAAGTTGCTTTACTCAACCAGTGTTATAGTCAAGGTAAGTACCTGAGCTGTAAAACAATGTTTGGACATTTAGTTGTACCAATACATTGTTTGGACATTTAGTTGTACCAATACAATGTTTGGACATTTAGTTGTACCAATACATTGTTTGGACATTTAGTTGTACCAATACAATGTTTGGACATTTAGTTGTACCAATACATTGTTTGGACATTTAGTTGTACCAATACATTGTTTGGACATTTAGTTGTACCAATACAATGTTTGGACATTTAGTTGTACCAATACATTGTTTGGACATTTAGTTGTACCAATACATTGTTTGGACATTTAGTTGTACCAATACAGTGTTTGGACATTTAGTTGTACCAATACAATGTTTGGACATTTAGTTGTACCAATGCAATGTTTGGACATTTAGTTGTACCAATACATTGTTTGGACATTTAGTTGTACCAATACAATGTTTGGACATTTAGTTGTACCAATACAATGTTTGGACATTTAGTTGTACCAATACATTGTTTGGACATTAAGTTGTACCAATGCAATGTTTGGACATTTAGTTGTACCAATACAATGTTTGGACATTTAGTTGTACCAATACAATGTTTGGACATTTAGTTGTACCAATACAGTGTTTGGACATTTAGTTGAACCAATGCAATGTTTGGACATTTAGTTGTACCAATGCAATGTTTGGACATTAAGTTGTACCAATGCAATGTTTGGACATTAAGTTGTACCAATACAGTGTTTGGACATTTAGTTGTACCAATACAATGTTTGGACATTTAGTTGTACCAATACAGTGTTTGGACATTTAGTTGTACCAATACAATGTTTGGACATTTAGTTGTACCAATACAATGTTTGGACATTTAGTTGTACCAATACAATGTTTGGACATTTAGTTGTACCAATACAGTGTTTGGACATTTAGTTGTACCAATACAGTGTTTGGACATTTAGTTGTACCAATGCAATGTTTGGACATTTAGTTGTACCAATACAATGTTGGACATTTAGTTGTACCAATACAATGTTTGGACATTTAGTTGTACCAATACAATGTTGGACATTTAGTTGTACCAATACAATGTTTGGACATTTAGTTGTACCAATACAATGTTTGGACATTTAGTTGTACCAATACAATGTTTGGACATTTAGTTGTACCAATACAGTGTTTGGACATTTAGTTGTACCAATACAATAGTTGGACATTTAGTTGTACCAATACATTGTTTGGACATTTAGTTGTACCAATACAATGTTTGGACATTTAGTTGTACCAATACATTGTTTGGACATTTAGTTGTACCAATACAATGTTTGGACATTTAGTTGTACCAATACATTGTTTGGACATTTAGTTGTACCAATACAATGTTTGGACATTTAGTTGTACCAATACAGTGTTTGGACATTTAGTTGTACCAATACATTGTTTGGACATTTAGTTGTACCAATGCAATGTTTGGACATTTAGTTGTACCAATACAATGTTTGGACATTTAGTTGTACCAATACAATGTTTGGACATTTAGTTGTACCAATACATTGTTTGGACATTTAGTTGTACCAATACATTGTTTGGACATTTAGTTGTACCAATACAATGTTTGGACATTTAGTTGTACCAATACAGTGTTTGGACATTTAGTTGTACCAATACAATGTTTGGACATTTAGTTGTACCAATACAGTGTTTGGACATTTAGTTGTACCAATACATTGTTTGGACATTTAGTTGTACCAATGCAATGTTTGGACATTTAGTTGTACCAATACATTGTTTGGACATTTAGTTGTACCAATGCAATGTTTGGACATTTAGTTGTACCAATACATTGTTTGGACATTTAGTTGTACCAATACATTGTTTGGACATTTAGTTGTACCAATACAATGTTTGGACATTTAGTTGTACCAATACAGTGCTTGGACATTTAGTTGTACCAATACAATGTTTGGACATTTAGTTGTACCAATACATTGTTTGGACATTTAGTTGTACCAATACAATGTTTGGACATTTAGTTGTACCAATACAGTGCTTGGACATTTAGTTGTACCAATACATTGTTTGGACATTTAGTTGTACCAATACAGTGTTTGGACATTTAGTTGTACCAATACAGTGTTTGGACATTTAGTTGTACCAATACATTGTTTTGGACTGAAAGTGTATTATCTAATAAAATTTGTTCGGAGGAATGGGAGGAGGCGGAAAAATAGATTTAACAGTGAAATGTCCAAAATTAAAGATAAGTCTTAATAGCGTCTAAATAGCGTCCTCCTTTGTAATGTAAATTAACTTACATGGGCATGCGCAAGGATCATGATTTAGGAATTGATAAACACCTGTTCGTGCCAAACCGTTGGATCGAACCATTTCGTCCATGAATTATTTTTTGATAAAAAATTTATTTATGATCATCAACTGGTTCGGAGGGAGTCTCAAAAGTTTGCGTAGCTTGTGATACAAAATTATAACAAAAACAGAAGATATGTTGTAAATGGACTTTTATTAAAGCCAGTAAAACACAACACATTGATAACATATACAGTATACAGCAAAATCTAACTAGTTTAAAAATGCATACACAGCATAGTGAACAAGCTTAAGAAATAACATTTTGTATTATCTGGCAATAGAATTTCGCCAAAACATAAAGACAACTGAAACGTGGGAACGAACCATTTCGTCCATGAATTATTTTAAGATAAAATTTTATTTATTGAAGCTTTCTAATGCCCTTAATGATTCATGAAATGTTATACACTTGTAATAAATGTATACAAGTTGTATGAATGTGTATCAATATTACATTTCATTGATGGAATTGAAATTACTTTCACTGAAAGGTTATAGCGATTTTCTCTGAGCCTTAGACTTCAGTTTTGTAATTCTGAATTGATGTGTGGGAAAATCTACTCCTTGAATAAGTAAAGACATTATTTCTTTTATTTCCCATATGCAAGTTGTTTTAAAGTCAAAGGAGTTTCCGAAACCTCATTCCTGTAATGGAGGAAAAAACAAGTTGTTAATTCTCCCTGGGGGGGGGGGTAGGAATGGCAGTCTGAAATAATTCAATCAACAGAATTTTTAATTGTGTTTTTACCCCCACACCAAGGTTATTCAAATTGGTTGTCTTTCCTACCCCTCCCCAGGGAAACTTTCCTGGAGTATTTCGGATGTTTAGTACCAGACAGCAAACAACTTGAGCAGTTTAGGGAGCAGACGTAAGGAGATCATCTGTACAGGTTTATTCCAGTTCTGAACAAAAACATGTTCTAATTGGGTTATTCTTAATTTTGAAAAAATAATTCTTGTTGAATATTAAATGCCATTGTACACCGTTTTGTACAATTCAAATCAGATTTTCATGGTGTGTTTTATGTTGCATGCAGTATTACTATTTCTTGCATACCAGACCCGAATTTCCCCCATTTACACTTGTGCTGGAAAACTATCTTACAAATTGACCTGTTTACTACATTTTGTATTCTGCTTTATTGAGTATACATGTCGATTCGAGTCCAGTCCCTGTGATCTTTTAATGTTTTAATGAATGGTCCTGTTTATTCATATTTGAATATATTTGTCAGGCTGTGTTTTGATACATTGCAGGTGATGCATTCTTTAAGGCAGCTATATCACTGATACCTGAGTTACCCAGTATGCTGGATCTAGATGGAAAGAAAAGATCAGCTGAACCATTCCTAGTTGATTACATCAGCAATTTTGTTTCAACACTTTTGGTTGTGCCAGTAAGTCATACAGCTAAACCTCCATGAATGACCACCTCAATAATAGGACCACCTCAATAATAGGACCACCTCAATAATAGGACCACCTCAATAATAGGACCACCTCAATAATAGGACCACCTCAAAATTAAGAACACAACTTTTAAGTATAATTTCACTGTTTGGCTCTTTATTCAACCTTAATATTTTTGGTAAGATTTGAGATGATAGATCTGCTAAATACAAAATATTCACCATAACATAATTAATACTGTTGAATATGTTTTCAGCCTTAACATATTCTAGGTTGTGTTTTTCCATTGCAATATGATGGAGCAATTGACAATTATTACAAATAGTCTAGATGAATGTGTTTGAGTAATGCAGTTTGCATTAACATGACAGGCAGCTGGGGGTAACACATACGTATAATTGTTTAGGGATCACTAGGGTCTGAGATTATAACAGATACTTACACTCAGCACTCAATCTCAGAACGTATAATTGTTTAGGGATCATTAGGGCCTGAGATTATAACAGATACTTACACTCAGCACTCAATCTCAGAAAGTATAATTGTTTAGGGATCACTAGGGTCTGAGATTATAACAGATACTTACACTCAGCACTCAATCTCAGAATTTACTCTTGCTAGTCCAACATTGGACATTTTAGTGTGGAAATGCACGAGATGTTAAATGAGTGCTAAATATTCATTTTCGTTCATTTTCTTTGAGATTTTAGTGTGATTGTAAGATAATGGAGAAATTGTTGGATTTCAGTTAAACACTTCACACTCTAAAAATTACAATATGAGTTGCTATCAGACTCATAAGAGTACATTTTGTGCTTCGATATGCTGAGTGTAAGTATCGGTTAAAATGCAAGACTCAGTTTTACTTAATGATATATTTTGTTCTAATACCAGGACAATCCAGATTCCTCAGTGCTGTATTTAGTTCGAGGTCTGTTGAATATACTACAGAACTACATGTGGGATCCATCATCAGATGCTAAAGTTGTTGTATATACCAGAGTGCTAGCAATGTTGTCGGCATCATGTCAGGAAACGTTCCCTTACCATGTTAATAAAGGTACAAATTGAGTGGGTTTTTTTACCTTAGTGCTCTGATATGAATTGTTATTATTCTTGCATTGTGGGTCAGCATATGGGGTCAGAATAGTTTGAACTTTGACCTTCTTTAATGAACTCTTTCATGATGTACCCGAGTTGTGCCAACAGTTCAAACTGCCTGACAGAGCTGACATGTTTCAAGTCTATCACTGTTACCCACCCACTTCCTGTTTCAAACATGAGGTTAAATGGATTCTTTGAATTCTTAAAAAATAAATTAAATTTTGCAATAGGATCTAAATTTTCATAGAAATAGCTAAATTGTCACATGCTACATTTTCATGATTAAGAAGTCTATATGTTGTTTAATGATTCCACATTAGTGACCAATCTTAGCAAGAAAATGTTTATTTGTTTGTTTTTTATTCTTCATATAATTTCAGTGGATTCCAATGATGCATTGTATGCATCAGACCTCAAGTATATAAAGGAAGTCAAAAGCATTTGTTCCACGCTGGTTGAAGAAATATTGGCTCATTTAAAAACTTTGTCTGCACAAGAGGTGTGAGATTTTGTCAGTTTTAAATTTTCTATTTAATTCTCTAAGTACTTTCTTATATGGATTGTTGCATTCATTTATTGAGGGAAATCTATGGTACCAAACTGACTAGACAATTTTTTAATAACTGCTTATAATAAGTAAAAATTAAGTGTAATTTTAGTATATGTGATCTTTAATCTATTGTGTGCTTTTTTATGGGATTTACATTCTCTTCTGTAAGTGACGTCATTTCAAGAAAATTGAACATGTGATGTCACTATTCACAAGAAGGAAACAATATTTACTCTATATGGTCACTTAGTTTTCATATTGCCATATGGGGCAAATATTGCTTACTGTCAGTATATGGTGACGTTTTCTGGAAATGACGTCACTTGAAGAAGAGGTTGGAAATTGTACAGCGGTGCTCGTATGTTTTTACATTAAATGTAATGTAAATGATTCATGTAGGATTATTTGTATTGTATTATTTCAGACACAGAAAAGGAAGGCGTCATTGTCCCTAGATTTGTTTAACACCATTGCATACCATGGAGATATTGCCGAATCAAATCTTCAACAACTTGCAGCAAACTTGTGGAATTTATCGTATCGACAATCGCAAGTGGATCAGAAACAAATGGTTTGTTCTTCGTGTTTTCCTGATATACTCAGACTTGCCTTTAAATATTTGTTGAACTCCTTTAATAACAAAACCCAATATGAATTTACCCAAATTATTGACAATTTTCATTCATTAACTACCACAAAATTGCATCTTGACAGCATTTTTTGCATTTTAAAGAATGTTGATGACTGTCTCTTTAAATCTTATTTTCATATTAAGCAAAGTTTCTTTAACCAATGGGAGGAGAGAAATTTCATATTTGGGTAGATATGACAATAATAATAAACTTTATTTATTGAGGGTAACTCAGTATTATATGCACATAAAAACATACATAAACTTATCTAACAAGAGGCCTTCATACATGCATAAGTATTACAAAAGGAAAAACATAAAGAATAAGCATTATAATGATTAAACAATAAATAATAACAAGTCATTTTCAAAATCTAGTATTGACCGACTATTACAATTTATTTGGCATCCAGCAATTTCACAATTCCTGAAATAGGCGCAAGTACTGATTAGTAACCCAAGAAGCAGTCATCGAGAGTGATTAATGCAAATTGCGTCAACTTGTTTCATAATCAGAGTGAAATAAATCTGTTTAAACTCACCATTCTGTGGAATCAATTCTCTGTAAATGAGCTTTCAGTAATCATGTGTTCTGTTGTTATCAAATGTCTGATTGTTATGTCACATTTTCAAGTTATGTAACAGTTATATATGTGACAATTAGTTTATTTCTCTCATCTGCATATTGTTACTTGAACAATCGGTTGTATATGTTGGTTTTTTCTCCTGTGAATATCGGTACATTGGATATATTGTTTCTACCCTATATGTAACCCTTGTTTAAAGGTAGGTAGTCGTGAATTTTGTCAAAATACGTTTAGTCATAAACATGAGATAATCGGTGGTAAATGACGTCATACAGGTATACTCTATATATCTGCATTGTCACTTTTCTTACATTTTTCCCAAAACCTCAAATACACGAGTCTGACTCGGGCATTTTCTATCCTGACTTCGTGCGGAGTTGGTGCTAGCATTGGAAATACCTGTATTGGACTCGTGTTTTGCAGTTCCCTGGAATCTGTAAAGAAAAGTTATAATGCAGTGTTTTAGAGTACGACTGTATGGAGGCATTCACACGAAATGTTCTCAAAACTATTATTTAGCATACTTTGACAAACAATAAGACTATCTACCTTTAAGTGGGTGGTCTGATGCAAAAGTGAACTAACCCACATTTTCATGAAGGTTGAGTTATCTACTCCTTGTTACTGTTCAAAAAGGGATTTTTATTTTGGTCTAGTTTCCAGTTTTCTAAGATGTCTATAGCAGGAACATTATTTCAAGTTTCGAAGTGAAGTATGCATGCCAAAATATACTATCCTACAAAGTTCTTTTTTTTTAAAACTGCAAATAAATATCAGTTGGAACTAAATAACAATTTATGGCTATATCACCAAATAACAGCATGAATACTTCATATGTTGTCTAGAAAGTATCGTCTTTTATGGGGAATTCAAAATACTTTAAAGTCAATTTTCTCAAAATGACCTATGAGAGGCTTAGTTTACTTTGGCATCAGACCACCCAAATATGAATATATCATTTCAGTATATACTCAGTATAATATCATAATTGTCAAGCTGAATACCATGAGGTAATTAAAACATTATTTCTATATTTTAGGAAAGAATATATAAATCTCTGAAGATGAAAGCAAAAGATGGAAAAATGTTCCAGGAATTATTGACTAAATTACCGTATGAAAGTACTGCCTAGGTTGCGTTGTCCAGACTTGAATGTATAGTTTCATAGAAAAGGGAAATGGAATATAATTAGTTTGATTTGGTTATTGGGAAAATTGCAGCTCTTGATTTATTCATTTACAGTGAATTAATGGTGACTTGAAAATCATGCAACATACGATGTGTCCTGTGTGTTTGATCACAGGAAAAAACATTATGGAGTATAAATACATATTATTTAATATTGATAATTATAAATGTTTCCCTGGTACTTGGACCAAGGTAATACATTATGGAATTCAGTTAAAGGAATTATTGAATGACAGAGTGACGTGGGACCGAAGTCTGACAGTTGATTGCATCTAAATGTGTTACGTGTTACGTATGTGATAGATTTTGTATGAACACATATATTTCTCTGTACCGTACAAACGAACTCATGAGCATGTTTTGATATACTATTGTTAAAGTTATACATGTATATGCTATCTTTATATTATACCATACAGTCATAAAATATATAAATATTTATCAATAAAACATTCAATAATTCTCATTGTTCCATTTTCTGTTTGTTATGATGATATGATATTCTTGTAAGTACTTATAAAATCAAAGCACTGAAAGTGCTGACAGCAAGGGGCTCACTGCAGATCACAGACGTCATTTTGACATATATTTACCTATCACAATAGTCTATCAAGGACACTTTGTTATGTCAGTATATCAAAAAATATAGGAGTTAAACACACAAGATTGTATAAAAAGAATTGGTAGACAATCGGAAGGACTGATGGAGAAAAAATAAACAGTCAGTACCTTAATGTTGATTATATGCCAAGTTTCAATGCAATCCATTGAAAACTAAAGTATGTCGCTACTTGATCTATAATGCTATAACATGTGTTCTAAAAGGAGGCTTCAGTTCAAAGGGTCAGAATTGTAAAACTCTCTGATGGATGGACAGCAAATGTACGTCTTCTACATCTACAAATCTTGTATCATGGTACTTGCATTATCAAACTGCATTGTAATCCCTTGAAAACTGAAGACGTAGTTAGCCACACAAACTACATAATTATGTTATATATTGGACAGAACACCCCATCCACTGACCTTCAGACAGGATGACAAAAAAAACAAAAAATATGTTTCCGTAAATCGTCGATATTCAACGGAACGATGACAGAAAATTGCATTTCCTATGATTTCAATATACGTATAATTGCTCGTTGGATATATTATATGTACCACTATTTTCGTCAGGAGTATGTATATATTGGCGGTTCAGAATTAAAGACTTGGGATGACTCATCCCATGGTTTTCCGCGGATTTCGCCTACTATAGCAATTGGCTCGTCAGAGCCCCTTGTTAAAATCGTCTGCATCAATAAAAAAAATATACTTATAGAAAATATGGTCAGGACGATATTGTTTCTGTAAATGACAGTTTTAAACGAATCTTCGTAATTGGTTATCACTGTACAGTCGGACCTAGTTGATTTGACAACCTTCTATTCCAATACTTGGTACCATCCAAACTAAATATCGGGTCCCGATGTATCTTCTTATATATGTCGAATTGAAATGGGTTATTCGAAGCTATGTATTATTTTAAATAAAATGTTGGACCTGAGGAATTTGAATGAACGATGTCCGACTGTAACTGTAACTGATTTTTGTATTGCAGTTCTGGGAAACTTAAGAAAAATGTTTTAAAGTGTTTCTATATGATGGCCTTAAATCTTTTCATTTCCTCAACCTTTTTAGCACATTTTGACAAAACAAGATGACTATGTACCTTTAAGGCTTGCTCCGTCCTCGATATAACTCGTCACAAAAATAACATCACATTTAAAGACAATTGTTATTACTTTTTGAAAAACAGTATTGAGTCACATTAACAGCCATAGTCATGTAATGACTGTTCCATTGTTAAGGGAGGAAGAAGACCCCAGATGCCCCTTCCAGCACTATTTTGGGTTTAGGCGGGTACTTGGATAGAACCACACTCGCCCCGTAAGCTAGCTGGATAACGTCATTGCATGATAATTCTACATTACGGGTCGGACTTGAACCTGCAACAGAGAGAGGGCAATTGATTTCAAGTGAGCAACTGTAACCACTTGGCGATGGAGGCCCTAAAACATGTAATATATCAGACACACAAATTCTGTCACCAATGCCGGAAATGACCCTTTGTTAAAACAAAAATATCCATTCAGCCATTATTCCGGTTTTTGGGGAAGTATGGCGGGTCCTTACAATAAAGGAAATTTGCATCATGAATCACCAAATGTGGGTATTGTAAGGCTAAACTTTTAAATTATTTTACTGAAGGGGAATTTTCTTTCTAAGTAGGGGAAAATATATACCTTTGGGAATGGGGCCTATTATCGGTCCCAAATTTTCCATAAAAAGAGCTGCCATAACAAATTAAAGACGAACGTGTATACTGAAGAAACATGAACATTTACATTAATTTAGGATTACCACACACTTACAGACATTAAGAAAAAGCGATAATAAACAACATAAAATTCCTGTGAATCGCGTTCTTATATCCTGTGAGAAACTAATAATGGATTCTTGTTGTTCATGGTTACATAATTTAGTATGTTGACTGGATGTTGTTGCCATTAATAAAGATATTCTATGTCTCGTATGTTACTTATGAGAAACCCGTGCGTCTCAAATCAAGAACACATAATGACAATGATAGTGCACGTCTAGATCAAATTGAGGGTTCAGTGCAAGACTATACTAACTCCTATATAAATACATAGGAATTAGGATAGTCTTGCGCAGAACCCTGGAAATGGTATGACGTATACATATGGACGAGAATAAAGCAACTACTGTTACGTAATTGATGCTAGATTTGGATTTTAATTCGTATTTTGTATCACTCTGACCGTCTCGAAGCTGAGTATGAACTATCATCGTACTTCTTAGTGTATTTACTCAAAAATGCAACAGTTTCAATATTTTGACTGACCTTATTTGACCCTGATGGCTCTGGTCATCATGTTTGAGACGCAAATGGACATAATTTCATATACAATGGATGCGGTAAATGAGTTGTCTTCTATTAAACATAATACAATGTAAATCACAGGGTATGCATACAGAGTATGGGGTAAGGGGCACAGAACAGAAATATGATGGATTGGTGAACATTGTGGTACCACCTTGGAGCGGCCAGTCAGTGGGCGAACTGGAAGTCAGAATATTTTGTTTGATTTTATTCCTGATTACGAAGTATGGTTTCTATATCGGGAAGTTTTTAATTTTACAATTTTGTTTGAACTTTGCCATCAGATTAAATAAAAACTAGACGATAAAAAATGAACGGTGAACATTTAGAGTAATTATGCCTTTCAAGTGTAGATAACCGATGTCAAAATAAGTCTTGCTTGACACAAACGTTTTCCTCCATACAGTTTTCTAAACCATAAAAAACCGACGTTTTGCTTCCCGAACTGAAATTAAAATTCTAAATATAGTAACACACTACCTGACCGGGAAGCAGGAAAGGAGAATCCCCAGATTTTCTGTTCGGGAAGTTTCTCCCACCACAATCAGTGACTTAAACACCATTAGAGGTTTACACATCGTGTCGTTATTCATATAAGGTATATATAAATAAAAAAGGAATATCAGCACATTACGTAACAATGATATTTTATCGGCTGGTTTCCTCGTTTTTAATCAATTATTCCGCTTGTTTATATGTATGATCTGGGCTTGTGTGCTTCTTCCTCAATTATTTTATTTCCTTCCTTGCCCAACGTATATATCGAGGGTTCAACGCAAAACTATCGCAACTTCTATGTTACTTATATAAGAGTTGCCATAGTCTTGCACTGAGCGCTCGATATTTCAATAAATAAGGTAGCCTATGATTTTAACGTGATTCTCTCTGTATCATTTAAATTTTAATGATCTCCTATCTACATAATTATAAAATATTATAGCCTTTATTATATTCTTGGTATTGAGATAACATGGTTGGTTTTACCATGAGATTTATCGCATGTCAAGCAATGTTGTAAATATTGACTATTTCTGTATAATGATTCGGTAAACAAATGTATCCTGAAACGGTTTATGTCTCAATAACGAATGGTTAGGTAGAAAAATGTTGACAAGTTGCTGTAATTCAAGTCTTGTTGTTTAACCACATAATTACGGAAATCCTACTCCGCCGTCTGACCTAATCCGTTTCACTTCTACTTTCCCTCATTATTCTGTAAACGACAGACTAAAATGTTTTGTATTAGGTAATCAAAACAAGTCACAATAAGTCCATGAACGTATCTGTCTTAGTCACATACGTAAACATATTTACCTACTCACTGTTCAAGTGGACGGCTGTTGTTTGTTCTTTAATTGAAACGTGTCGTGTTTCCCTTATGTAGCAAGTCATTCAGAACACGTTGACCGAATCCTATGCGAATTATACATTAAGAAATCTACTTGAAACTTCCCAACAATTTCCTTAGAAAATATACGAGGAATCCAAATGAAACTGATAGAACACTTAGAAGGAATTGGCGTCTAATAGTTCAAGTTGACAATATGATTGTGTCGTTAAGAACGTGTGGGGCTGTACTATGGAACGCCGGCATTGTCTTTGGTAGCTGAACTAGTTTATGGTAATTTAGTATTATGTTTGTTTTCTATTATGCCCATGATATAATAATGTCTGCACGCGATATATTTAAGTCTGCACATAATATAATAAAGCATGGGCATAATATAATAATGTCTGCACGCGATATAAGAAAGTATGCACACAATATAATAAAGCATGGGCATAATATAATAATGTATGCATATAATATAATAAAGCATGCACATGTTATAATAAAGCATGCACATAACATAATAATGTCTGCACATAATATATTAAAACATGCACATAATATTATAAAGCACGCACATAATATAAAGCATGCACATAATATTATACAGCATGCACATAATATAATAAAGCATGCGCATAATACAATACAGCATGCACATAATATAATAAAGCATGCACATAATGTAATAAAGCATGCACATGATATAATAAAGCATGCACATAACATAATAATGTCTGCACATAATATTTTAAAACATGCACATACTATTATAAAGCATGCACATAATATAAATCATGTACATAATATTATACATCATGCACATAATATAATAAAGCATGCACATAATATAATACAGCATGCACATAATAAAATACAGCATGCACATATAATAAAGCACGCACATAATATAATAAAGCATGCACATATTATCATAAAGCATGCACATAACATAATAAAGCATGCACATAACATAATAAAGCATGCACATAACATAATAAAGCATGCACATAATATAATACAGCATGCACATAACATAATAAAGCATGCGTATAACATAATAAAGCATGCACATAATAATTATAATAAAGCATACACATAACATTATTAAGCATGCACATAATATAATAATGTGTGCACATAATGACATGCCTGCATGATAATTATAATGATGTGTATACACAATGTAACAAAAAATGTCTTTATGTAAGTACAAAAACACAAAATAAAACGAATTGCGGACATAACATAAATATGCTTGCACACTATGTAAATAACTTAATAAAGCATAATGTAATAAAACACACGCAAAATAATAGATTTTCATGACCACAAAAGACAATACTGGCGTTCCATACTTTAAAAAATGTTGATGTTTGTGAGTACGCTACGTTAGCAATAATAATTGCATGTCTTGTTTAAATTGACCATACGTTTAAATTATTAAAGAACAGAACAGAACATAAAGTTTATTATCGACTTGAGCGATTAAAGCTCATCGTCATAAGAAAATATATACACAAATACATCATCATGTGATGTGGAAAAAGAAATACATATATTAACGAATAATATCAATTACATAGTAATATTTGTTCTTAAAAGTTACATATTTCATAGATAAAGATGAATATTACAAGTGATTGTATATTATATAATATATGATAATAATAAAACAAAAATATGGGAATAAAATCAATTAATTCTAACATTAAGTATGACATTTCTCTGGTTAAGTGCGTGTTTAGTGAATAAGGCCAAGTTATATAAAGTTTTTTCTCATTTGATTGAAGTAATTCTAAACATTTAAACATAGAAGGTCTTTTGCAATAATAAGTCTTCATATATTTCCTACGTGAAGGTTGGAAACAAGGACATATGCATATAAAGTGAAATTCGTCTTCTAAATCATTTAAATTACAACATGAACATAAAACAATGCACAATAAGGTCTTTCCTAGATATTATATAATTATCAGGCTAATTGACAAACAACGCGTGTCAAAGTTGTGTAAGAATTACGCTGACTGCGATGTTATATCAAGGCGTATGTATCCAATCATCATGAAACGTTGGTTAGGCGACAACATAAGCATATTAAAAGCATTAACTGATTGGAAAGCAGTGTTGTCTCATTTAAGTACCGTCAGTAATTATGACGAAAGGATATTAGAAGTACACCATTGAGATTTTTATGGGCACCATAACTGTTGTACAAACATGTATGCGTGTGCATCTTCTACTTCAAAATACATGTTTGTGACAAACCCGTGGCTGAATCATTACAACACAGATGATACCGTCTCCCTTGGGCGAGTGGTTAATGCACCCGCCTTGGGAGCGGGAGGTCGATTGTTCGAATCCCGGTAGGGGTCCGTTCTGATATGGCCGGTTGGTGAGCCGCCAGCTAGTTAAATAATGGTAACCGTGTGCCTACCTACCTGGTCCCTGGCATTAAAGGATAGGAATCGGGAAGTAAATGACACTATAATAAATAAACACTTTATTTATAGAAGTCACAGAAATAAAATTACTAGAAGACAAAGGATATCTCAGTAATAGCTGATACATTAGTCGGCTCATTGAAATTTCTTAAATCAGTACTGAAATCATTCAATGCTGGTTTTGTCATTTTACATTGCGCAGTATTAAGGTAGCTAATTTTGTCGTACAGTAAAACCTCAATAATACGAACATTATTGGGACACTTGAAAACTGGGAGTCTTATTTAGGTGGTCTTACTATTGAGGTTGAATAACGAGCAAAACCATGAAAATGGACTAGGAAATTGTGGTATTTTTTTGAGATGGTCTCAATATTGAGGTGGTCTTTAGGTCAGGTGTTACTGGATTTTTTAAAGCGATCATATCATATGAATAGTTGTCCACAACTGAGGATTTCCATTCCATCTGAGACCCGGTACGTTATTTCTCTGATGTACGAGAGTTCCAAAGATTGACTCTGAGAACATTCATCAATAATGGACGAACGCTGCTGTCGCAATTTGGTTTATCCATAATGCGACGATGTCGTAAAATGTAATTAAGCGATTCGTCACTCCTTTTCTTAAACTTGACAGTTTTCTCCTTGAAAACTTGATTTCCCCGAGCTATATTAAGTTCAGTGTCCATCAATTTTAATTTATATTTTGTCACATTATACCATTTGGGAGATACTTTTCATCTTTAGCCTGTTTCTTGGACTGTTGGAATGTCCTGCAGAGATGATATTGGTACAAGTAAAAGACATTGTTGCGTAATCGCAGATAAGCTTGGGTTCAATCTGATACAGCAAAACCTCACCTAAAGACCATCTCAAAAATAAGACCACGAACCTCAAAATTAAGAACACAATTTTCAATTCCATTTTCACTCTTTTGCTCTTTATTCAACCTCAGTATTAAGACCGCCTTAATAAGAATACCTGTTTTCAAGGGTCCTAAGGGTGGTCTTATTATTGAGGTTTAACTGTATATATTATAACGTTTGCAGTCCATTCAATGTAATAAAAATATGCTTTAACAAGCAGTCTTATAAAAAGATGGTCGGCGTAATCTGCATGAAGCAAATGTTGCAATATGAAGGATAAGATTTGTTGTGCAACATAAATGAAAACAAACCAAGACATTTTTTAAACGAAATCTGTGTTACGAATACAAATGTAGTTGAATTAGTTGATATACAGAATGGTAGTGGTCCCTCATGTTGGGGAGTTGAACAGCGGAGATTATCTTGCACGTACACTGTTCATTTTGGTTTGGTTATCGTAATTTACAAAGCTATCTTATCCCATTAACCATCAAACAACTACTCCCAATTGTACTCTCTAGCAATGTGATCCCATTAACCATCAAACAACTACTCCCAATTGTACTCTCTAGCAATGTGATCCCACTAACCATCAAACAACTACTCCCAATTGTACTCTCTAGCAATGTGATCCCATTAACCATCAAACAACTACTCCCAAATTGTACTCTCTAGCAATGTGATCCCATTAACCATCAAACAACTACTCCCAAGTGTACTCTCTAGCAATGTGATCCCACTAACCATCAAACAACTACTCCCAAGTGTACTCTCTAGCAATGTGATCCCATTAACCATCAAACAACTACTCCCAATTGTACTCTCTAGCAATGTGATCCCATTAACCATCAAACAACTACTCCCAATTGTACTCTCTAGCAATGTGATCCCACTAACCATCAAACAACTACTCCCAATTGTACTCTCTAGCAATGTGATCCCATTAACCATCAAACAACTACTCCCAATTGTACTCTCTAGCAATGTGATCCCATTAACCATCAAACAACTACTCCCAATTGTACTCTCTAGCAATGTGATCCCATTAACCATCAAACAACTACTCCCAAGTGTACTCTCTAGCAATGTGATCCCATTAACCATCAAACAACTACTCCCAAGTGTACTCTCTAGCAATGTGATCCCATTAACCATCAAACAACTACTCCCAAGTGTACTCTCTAGCAATGTGATCCCATTAACCATCAAACAACTACTCCCAATTGTACTCTCTAGCAATGTGATCCCATTAACCATCAAACAACTACTCCCAAGTGTACTCTCTAGCAATGTGATCCCATTAACCATCAAACAACTACTCCCAATTGTACTCTCTAGCAATGTGATCCCATTAACCGTCAAACAACTACTCCCAATTGTACTCTCTAGCAATGTGATCCCATTAACCATCAAACAACTACTCCCAATTGTACTCTAGCAATGTGATCCCATTAACCATCAAACAACTACTCCCAAGTGTACTCTCTAGCAATGTGATCCCATTAACCATCAAACAACTACTCCCAATTGTACTCTCTAGCAATGTGTTCCCATTAACCATCAAACAACTACTCCCAATTGTACTCTCTAGCAATGTGATCCCATTAACCATCAAACAACTACTCCCAAGTGTACTCTCTAGCAATGTGATCCCATTAACCATCAAACAACTACTCCCAATTGTACTCTCTAGCAATGTGTTCCCATTAACCATCAAACAACTACTCCCAATTGTACTCTCTAGCAATGTGATCCCATTAACCATCAAACAACTACTCCCAAGTGTACTCTCTAGCAATGTGATCCCATTAACCATCAAACAACTACTCCCAATTGTACTCTCTAGCAATGTGTTCCCATTAACCATCAAACAACTACTCCCAATTGTACTCTCTAGCAATGTGTTCCCATTAACCATCAAACAACTACTCCCAATTGTACTCTCTAGCAATGTGATCCCATTAACCATCAAACAACTACTCCCAAGTGTACTCTCTAGCAATGTGATCCCATTAACCATCAAACAACTACTCCCAATTGTACTCTCTAGCAATGTGTTCCCATTAACCATCAAACAACTACTCCCAATTGTACTCTCTAGCAATGTGATCCCACTAACCATCAAACAACTACTCCCAATTGTACTCTCTAGCAATGTGATCCCATTAACCATCAAACAACTACTCCCAATTGTACTCTCTAGCAATGTGATCCCATTAACCATCAAACAACTACTCCCAATTGTACTCTCTAGCAATGTGATCCCATTAACCATCAAACAACTACTCCCAATTGTACTCTCTAGCAATGTGATCCCATTAACCATCAAACAACTACTCCCAATTGTACTCTCTAGCAATGTGATCCCATTAACCATCAAACAACTACTCCCAATTGTACTCTCTAGCAATGTGTTTCTGCAAAGTCAACACAGAGAACACTTAACGGCTTATATATCAACCTACCTGGCTTATAAGTTAGTGTCACTACTCTTCATAGTAAGATCAATTCGAATATCAAACAATTATTTCTAAAAGTGTCCCTATTATTTGATTCTACACCATCTATGTTAGCACTCCCAGTACTTTGATTCTATTCGGCCAATTCCAACATTGTTCGGGTTAGTCTTCGTGCGTTTCCGGGATTTTTTTTATTCTGATAACAATATGCTACTAAATCAAGATACGCTCCCTGACTGATTTATAATACGTACTTTATATAAAACACATAAACAAAATTTGTATTTTAACAAACTTATCTAGAGTAAAAACAGTAAGGGTTGTGTCTGGTGAATTTTATGTTGATTTAATTGAATATACACCGAAAGACGTTAATAACGCAACACTTGGAAAAACCTCTGTAAAAATGTTTTGTTAAACAATATTAAACCAAAACTTATCTAGTATAGAAATTTAATCTAGTATCACTCTTGTTACTAAATTTAACAAAAATCCAAACATGATAAACATAAATGTTATTGCTTCAAAATGTATCACCCTACAAGTCAAAAATCATCAATATTCAATATTTGGTATAGCCACCGTTAGTGTGAATGCAGGCCACGCATCTTCTTCGCATTGAATGGATTATAGAAGCAATCCTATGTTGTGGAATATTTGCCCATTCCTCAGTCAAAGCCTGACGTAATTGTGCGACGTTGGCAGGGGGTGGCTGACGGCTGTATATACGTCTTTTAAGCTCAGCCCATACATTCTCGATGGGTGCCATATCTGGCGATAAGGCCGGCCAGTCCATGACCTGCACACCGTTTTGGTGAAGATACTGAACGGTGATCTGGGCGACATGTGGACGCGCATTGTCATGCTGTAATTCGCCTCTACCTCTGCCGAAGTTCTGACGTAGGAACGGAACTACTACGGGCTGCAGGACGTCAGTTATGTACATCTGTGCGTTTACATTTCCGTTGAGAAACACACGGTCGGTGCAGTTGAATTGGGAAATGCCTGTCCACACATGTACACTTCTTCCACCCCAACGGTCAAATCTCTGCACACATTGGTCCGTAACACTAAACAGATCCCCACTGACGACGAGTTCGAGCAGTTTATACCTTGCCCACTGGAATCGATGTTGTCTGTGCCTGGGAAACCAATGTTAGGCAGACGGCGACGTACTGTGACTGGGTGAATATATCGTCTGCGAAGAAAAAAACAACCAAACATGAGCCGCGTCGCGTCATTCTGGTTAGTTAGAACCTACTCTTCTCGCAAATATTGACGAGACAATATTCATTCGACAAGAACATTTAATGAATCATTGTAAAGGAACTTTATGAAATATTATTATAGACTAGATTTAAATAATCTTTTCGTTTATTTCTTACTTTTATTAAAATTTAAGATATTTGTTTACCCGTGAAGTCCTTGTGTTGTTTGAGCTGTAGCAGTAGACGTCTGGAACCTGTCCATGCGATGTAAGGCTTCGATATTAGCATCTTGAAGTGGAGTTGTTACCTTTGACCGACCGGGACGAGGCATATCACGAACATTACCGGTCTGGCGAAAACGTTGCTGGAGTCTACTAATTGTTGACACGTGGCAGTTCAAAAGAACAGCTACGCGCCTCTGTAATAATCCAGCGCGTAACATACCAACGGCTTGTAATCTATTAACTTCTGAAAGACGAGGCATTTTAAATGCTGAAAACGCTTACTTCAAAATCAACTTCTGTGAGTTTTTATTCAACAGGGACCTACTGAACTAATTTGTATCGATTTAAATTTTAAAAATTACTTACCCGTACCGCTCACGTGCAGAACGTGGTTTTCACCTTTTAACTGCTCACCGTTTTCACGGTTGAGTCAATTTCATTTCAAATGCATTCCGATAGTAGGTTTTATGTGTGTGAATAAAATGAGAATGTTGAAAATATTTTGTTGTTTTGCTTTTAAAAATATTAAATACGAAAGTGTTGCGTTATTAAAGTATTTCGGTGTAGTAACAACTTGTATGACTTCTGAATATAATTCCACGCAAAGGCTTAATATTAGTAAACATCAAGAACCTTCTTCGTTACTTCAAAATTAGGTCAGGGAAGCCTTAATCACATCTTGTATAACTACATTTTATATTAACTCCGGATATGATAATGTCACGGATGTTATACACGTAAATACTAGTGCATTGTTCTGTATAACTACTGCCCAGACAACAATAATTAATTGTGTACAAGGCTACACTAGAACTGCTTGTTTAGTGTCATGGCTTAGCTAGGTCTGGTTCAAGCTGGGGAGCCTATTTGGGTAGAGGAGTATATTTACAGAAATGACAAGTTCGTTCGAAGGTCAGTATATACATGTTGGTCAGTGTCTTTGTATGGAACACTTCTATAGTCATGTTACTTATATGATAATACCTACTACGTTAACATTCTATGTAAGTATTTGACTTCATCTCTATGACAATTAAATGAAGATGCCATATCTAATTTCGTCCTGTAATGGATTTATCATTTTAAAAAAAAAATGAGATCATATCAATGTTTGTCATGAATATTGTATTTGCCTTCATGCACTCGATCCTTCTATCCTTGAACTTTCCAGTTCACCGTTTTATGGCACGATCCGTACAACAAAACACAAATATCCATCTTACTTTAACACTTATCTTCACTACAGTTGACACGATGTGATGTTAAGTTCCTGTAATTCTCTGTCCTGGAGGTAATGTAACAACTAATTTATTCCGCCGAGGGACACTACTACCGATTGACATGCAATGTTTAAAATCTTTTTTTATCGTGTGTGCTTGGTGGATTAGCTTTATTATAGCAGCCGTGATATATATTTATCGTCTGAAATGACAACAATAACACGATAACAAAAGACGTTTGTGGCACATTTTATGAATGCTTCTTTCGTGTTGCAGAATATTTCAGGGTTCATGGCTTAGTGAGAGATTTAAGCTTATACATACTAATAGTGTGTCCAACTCAAGTTAGAAGTAAATATACCAGGCGTAGGAATGTGACACTAATTATGAAAAAAAACTTTTTTACTTTATGTAGAATAAGAAGATTATAAGTCAATGTCTTGTCTGGTGTAAGACAAGACAGCTGGCGACTGTATCAGTCGTATTTCCAAGCAAGACTTTCAATAACACTGTATGGAGCGAGGTCGAGTAGATTAAGACGTCGTACATACGAGTTTATGAATACCTACATAGTACGAGGCAAAAATAAAGTGACCTATGTTATATATCTAAAGTGGCTCACATTCGTTTTGGAATTATTAATGTTGCTTCATTGAAAATATTTTCACAGGTAATGTTCATAGTTGAGACCGTGATTTACTATAGAACTAGAGCAAGGTAACAAGAGCGCTGACTATCGCAAAATATGCCCGTTCTACGGTTATGACAAAGTTTAGTTAATTTCTATAATGAAAGGGTTATAACTCCCGAGTTACTATAGCGATATGACTGGTTATCGAACTTGTCCGAAATATTATGACAATATACATTCTGAACACATTTTTTGATGATTGGACAAATGCTTCTAAAGTTATTGATTGGATAACTTACTGGACGCCAGTCATCAGTCAAAAGTCAATTCAAAAGCCACCACTCCGTATACATAAGTCCCAATGATCCGCCAGGGCATATGGAAACATAAGGACTTCCGTACTTACGTACTCTTTGACTCATAAGTCAAGAATTTAGAATTTTGAGATTCATGTGTAACTTTTGAGTTATGTCTTATTTGTATTTACGATATCTGTTTGTCGTTGACCTCTCCTCAAATCAACCACTTTTGCAAGATTTCAATAGTTTCGTACGAAATGTATTGATAAAATACCTTCAGAACATCACACTCATCATTATTCTAGCGAATAGCAGTAATTTGAACGCATTTCCCCTATCCAGTTTAAGCGACAATATATCTTTGATATTACATGCTACATTTGTATCAAAGTTTGAAACTTCATCAGAACCGATACGTTTCAATAAAACAAAAAATAACGTAGGCGAACTTATGTATTGGAGGTTGTGCAAAAGTGATCGCTCTATCGTGTCGTTACCTTTGTGCTTTCCGGGAAATCACTCCTTTATAACAATAAATTTCTCGAATTACCTTGAAGTCATAAAAAATGTACTTTACGCAGACCGTGTATTGTCACATCACTTACAGGAGACATTAGAAGACTGCAAATCAATTGAAATAACCGCTTTTAAATTGAAAATCTGTGTTCCATGTTTTATGTTGCATTCAATTGTGTGATAGATGGAATATATCACGCGCAGGTAATTAATCGGTAATGTTGGAAGAAACATATTGCATGCATGCATGATTTTATATTTTGCACATAAACGTACTGTAGATTCTGAAGAACATGTTTTTCAAGTTAAATCCGCTGTGGATTTTTCTGCATTTAGTAGATAGTTATGAAATTGCCTTTCTCGTCGTTGCCGTACGATTACAAATTTGCTAGTGAGATTTAACGTATTAATTTAGTTTATCAAAATGATCAAAAACATAAAGGGGTAGGTTACAGTTGTGATAACACCCTTTGATGAATTTTACAAAACATAATTTTAACCCTGTAGTATTGAAACTGTTACCATATCAACAAAAAAAGAATATTTGGCAAAATATGAAAAAAAATATTTGAAAAATAATATTTATGCACCAATAATCACCCCTATTGAAAGCAAGCGTCATTTTGTAAAGTTTATTGAAAGCATAATGGTCAAGGGATAGAGCACCTTACTTCTGATCCAGATGTTCTCAGTTCGAATCCCGCCTTGAGCGAGGTTGGACTGCTAACTTCACAAGCCCTGTTCTAGTAAGAAACCCTGGAAGCTGTCATGGAAACTAATTATTGTAAATTGTAAACTTGTTTCACAATTGGTGTAACATAAATACGTTAATACTAAACTAAACATTTAACACTTTGCGGCGTATAAAAGTCATCATTTGAATGTCCGACAAAGGTCCTTTTGTGCAAAAACATTCATTTGTTCATCTCGCGACTATCTGATAATCTACATCAACATTTGACGTTCATGCATGAAAATTTAATATTTGCAGCTCGTTTTACTCTGCAAGAAATAAAGGTGTTATACAAGATTCCAACACTTTGCCAACAGTTTCCTATCATGTTCCGGATACCACTGACCGTACCAAGGCTGTTCACCTTCCTATCCTCCCCTATCATCTATGTTAACGCATTGAGTCCTCTTTGCCTTTTTAATTGTTTATCTATGTATATATTTCATGCCTCCTTGTTCTTTTATGGTGGCTGTGTCCTGTGTTTGTGCCATTTCTTGCTCGACCTGTTAACATGTATAAGATGTATTATATAGATGATAGACGCATAAACAATGATTATATTTTCAAATTCATCATTGGCGAAAGGTATATGTCAGGATGATGAATACGTGAGTTGTGATAAGGTTGTTGTAACAACAATGCCATTCATACTTTTTCCTTTGAAGCATTTCAAAGAACCAGTTGCATCAAGTAGAATTTATGCAAACTTTGAAAAAAACCACATCCACGAGTGTCTACTCCATAGCAAAAATGTTTCCTCACGAAATCGTAAATGCCGCCTTCGTCTTAATCCACTTTTCAGAAACACCGCGTATAAACCATTTTTTGGGGCATTGTCATAAGTTGCCATAACATTTCTGTATAACAATTCATTCAGTATAAATGCGGTGTTCTCTTGTTAACATGAGTCAGTCATTCATTTTCCTGTAAACTTTGTGATATGGATTTGCATTTCAAATTTCAATCGCTTATCGTGCATTATTCTATATATGAGGAACACTAAATGGCAAATATTGCATTACTGCCTCCTATCAAATAATAAACTTAACATCTCAGTCTTCAATAATTGCCGAGCTCAATTTTCATTTTCTTCTACAGTAAACATGTTTAGTGTCTCTTGACAAAAGTCTTGTGAAATAAAGTAAGAAATGCGAGCCTTTCTTAGCAGAAATGTTCAATATTTTCTCTCTTATATCTTTGCTTGTAGCAATTACAATAAAATAGTTCTTGGTAGCCTGTTTTCTAAACGGGGACACTTATTTTCTAAGAAATTTCTGATCTGACACCTTAAATGTAATAACCTGATCCACTAACATTACTAGTACATGTAATTTTAAACCTCACAACTTCGCGATCACGCATCGACCATTTTTCCATCATCACCTTCAACATGATTTTCTCATTAACTTTATTTTCATAACGCTTGTAAACACGTCGGTGTTAGTATTGGTGGTACATAATATTGTTACATAAAATTATATAAGAGAGATTTAAGTTAATACAGGGAACGCCACATTGCATAATGCTTCCCCACACAGATACCCGGGAAAAACAAGTCTTTAACAAACATTAGGCACGGGGAGGGAGAACGGTAAACATGCATGTGAACAGGGGCGTAAGAAATGGTGTTTTGCCGACCATAAAAATAACATGGCCAATGTGGGAGGCATCCAAGATGCGTGTTCATAAAAAAGTGAGTAAAATGCTGGAGCATACGCGTCTTATTGACCATTTGATCACTAGCATTGATATTTTATCATACATACATACATATATTTATAAGCATATTTATCAGAATATTATATTTGATTTATTTACCAACGTCGGTTGCCAATGTGAACACTTGCCAGTAAAGTAAACAGACATAAGAGAGTCTAGCTTTCATATCTGTATGAGAAAATGTCGAAAGCGAAAAAAGAAGAAGGGCTACGTTCACAAATCAGAACATCCCTGGACAAAGTATAACACAAACGTACACGCAGGAAGTAGCATAAACAACATTAGAACGTGGCAATGAAACAATACCAAATGATCAACGAACTATAGGAATATGGAACAACACAGAACGGCACGAGAGCGTCGAAGATAAAGAGCTTAGTATTAAACAACATGAACAATGCTATTCTGAATCAAGTACTACATCGACAACATATTCTGTTAAATATTAGAACCATAAGTATTGAAATTATTGTACTTGTACGCAACGTATTTGATAAAAAAAATCCCTCCCGACTGGATCAGTTGGTAGAGCGCTCGACTGTCACACGGCACATCCTCGTTCTATTCCCGGGTTTGTCAGGATATGTTCTAACGTGACATTGACTACGGTCATGTCCTCCACATTTGGAAAAGTTGTTAGTTGCTTGTTGAAGAGCAAGTTGGAAAAGTAAGGTTGATAAATAGTAATAAGAAAACTGCAAAGGTCAACTGACCGCCGTATATGACTGACATTTGTTTAAATACGGGATAAACCGGTGAAAACAAACAAACAAAAGTATTTGATAAAAGTCATTCAAGTATCCACAGCGTTAAATAGTAAGCAGCAAGCCTGCTAACGGCTTCTATAATTCTGACCATGTTATAATCTGCACTTTGGAAATGGTTTGATTGCAATTTACCGATTGACAATTATTAAAACACGTATTTACGAATTAACTGATACAGAAGTAATGAGGGGTTTTAAACATTAACTCTTAAATATAACAAAGACATCGCTTATTAGCACCAAAGATCTAGATTGTGTTTAATGAACACTGACCAGGATGGAAGTAATAGGTCATCAAAAAATCAAAAATATATTGGAGCGCAGTTTTCTGTGAATTTCTTGACTAAATAGTTATCCGGACGAAGGACAAGTTGTTTATTACTGACAAACGTACATTGACCACGTATATATATCAGTCAGTTTGAGGTTTTTCACTTGTTCCAAGCATCGCTTTCGTGCTTGAAATCTGACGTAGTGAATGATCGATCGATATATATTGAATACACTTTTCGTGGCGCAAACTTACACTCAAATGTGATGGTTTAGAGGACGTAACATTGTATTAACACCGTGGTTTTGTTCTTGACATCTTTATGAAGTCTGCCGTAATGAAATAATGACCAAAATATATATCCTAAGTTATAATTTTGTGACGTACTCTTATTCTCCAATATAATGGCTTAGGGGTATGTCATTGTATCAACATTGTATCCCTGTCTTGCCGTTGACCTCTTCTGAAATTACTCGCAATACTCCATTAAGTTCGTATGCTTAACGTCGCAGTTATAGGCAGTTACAAGGACATTGACAAGGGCACTTTGCGTAATTGCTGGAAGTTTATTGAGTGACCATATATTAAGATTGTATGTTTCCGCTTCTGGCCTTTTATTGTTTAGTATAAGATCAGTGAGAACGTTCTATGAATTTCTCAGCCAGTTAGGAACAAGAACTTTCTAACGCTTTCTTGAAACATTACTTAAACATGGAAGCCAGCAGTGGACATTTAAATACATGAATGAATACAAATTGTTCGCGTTTTATTGCATTTTATCTACTAAATGTGAACGTCTGTATTTCACTGCCTCCTTAAACATTGACTTTTACCGCCAATTATCCGAGACTTACAAATTGCTGAACGATTAAAAAATAAATAATCTTCGTTCAGATACAGATTGTGATTTGTAGCTGATCAAGGAACAACAGTCGTACATTTGCTGCGTTTGTTATTGATTGAAGTGTATTCATTTAGTAACACAAAAATACAATATAATACATTTCGTTTTCATATTCTTATGAGCATTCGATGAAACATGATGTCAACATTTAGCGTTAGTGTTACAGACATTGTTATATTAATTAAACGACATATGCAGAAGACAATAAACTCGCTTTATTTTAGTTTTTTTTACTTCGTTCATGATGCTTTGTAGTTTTCTTGCCTTATCATTTGTGTATTTTTTTCTGGCCCTGTCCCTGTGTCATTCACTGTAAGTGTCCCTAATCCGTTGATTATTTGTGTCCATCCCTGTATTTATTTAACTTGTAATAATTAATCATGGACATAAAGCCTTAATTTCGAAATAAAGTATCGTATATGTGTCCCTGGTACGTTTGTTCTTTGTGTCTTTCACTGTATGTGTCCCTAGTCTGTTCGTTCTTTGTGTCCTTCACTGTATGTGTCCCTGATCCGTTTGTTCTTTGTGTCCTTCATTGTATGTGTCCCTAGTCTGTTTGATCTTTGTGTCCTTCACTGTATGAGTCCCTGATCCGTTTGTTCTTTGTGTCATTCACTGTATGTGTCCATTGTCTGTCTGTTCTTTGTATCCCTCACTGTATGAATCCCTTGTCTGTTTGTTCTTTGTGCCCTTCACTGTATGTGTCCCTTGTCTGTTTGTTCTTTGTGCCCTTCACTGTATGTGTCTCTTGTCTGTTTGTTCTTTGTGTCCTTCACTGTATGTGTCCCTTGTCTGTTTGTTCTTTGTGTCCTTCACTGTATGTGTCCCTTGTCTGTTTGTTCTTTGTGCCCTTCACTGTATGTGTCCCTTGTCTGTTTGTTCTTTGTGTCCTTCACTGTATGTGTCTCTTGTCTGTTTGTTCTTTGTGTCCTTCACTGTATGTGTCTCTTGTCTGTTTGTTCTTTGTGTCCTTCACTGTATGTGTCCCTAGTCTGTTTGTTCTTTGTGTCCTTTATTGTATGTGTCCCTTGTCTGTCTGTTCTTTGTGTCCTTCACTGTATGTGTCCCTTGTCTGTCTGTTCTTTGTGTCCTTCACTGTATGTGTCCCTAGTCTGTTTGTTCTTTGTGTCCTTTATTGTATGTGTCCCTTGTCTTTCTGTTCTTTGTGTCCTTCACTGTATGTGTCCCTTGTCTGTCTGTTCTTTGTGTCCTTCACTGTATGTGTCCCTTGTCTGTTTGTTCTTTGTGTCCTTCACTGTATGTGTCTCTTGTCTGTTTGTTCTTTGTGTCCTTCACTGTATGTGTCTCTTGTCTGTTTGTTCTTTGTGTCCTTCACTGTATGTGTCCCTAGTCTGTTTGTTCTTTGTGTCCTTTATTGTATGTGTCCCTTGTCTGTCTGTTCTTTGTGTCCTTCACTGTATGTGTCCCTTGTCTGTTTGTTCTTTGTGTCCTTTACGGTATGTGTCTCTTGTCTGTCTGTTCGGTCCGCCAGAGGTCAAGGTCACCGTTACTATAGATAGAAATTTGGTTTCCGGCGAATAACATGAGTTTCGTTGATGATATTGATATCAAACTTTGTGTATAGTAAGTAAATGTGGAGTGGTCGCTTGGGTTTGCTTTTAGGTTCGGTCCGCCAGAGGTCAAGGTCACCGTTACTAAAAATAGAAATTTGGTTTCCGGCAATTGACTTTAGTTTCGTTGATCATATTGACATCAAACTTGGTGTATAGAAAGTACATGTGGAGATCTCGTTTGGAATTGCTCTTAGACTCGTTCCGTCGAAGGTCAAGGTCACCGTTACTTCAAATAGCAATTTGGTTTCCGGCGAATAACTTTAGTTTCGTTGATCATATTGACATCAAACTTGGTGTATAGAAAGTACATGTGGAGATCTCGTTTGGGGTTACTTTTAGACTCGTTCCGTCAAAGGTCACCGTTACTAAAAATAGAAATTTGGTTTCTGGCGAATAACTTTAGTTTCATTGATCATATTGACATCAAAATTGGTGTATAGTATGTACATTTGGAGAGCTCACTTGGGATGGCTTTTGGACTCGTTGCGTCAACGGTCTTGGTCACTGTTACTAAAAATAGCAATTTGGTTTCCGGCGAAGAACTTGAGTTTCATTGATCATATTGTAACCAAATTTTGTGTATAGTTAGAATATGTGGACAGCTCGCTTGGGATTGCTTTTGGGTTCGGTCCGCCAAATGTCAAGGTCACCGTTTATTAAACATAGCAATTGGCTTTCTGTCTAATTACTTTAGTTTCGTTAATCATATTGACATCAAACTTGGTGTATAGTAAGAACATGTGGTGATCTCGCTTGGAATTGCTTTTGTGTTCGTTCCGTCCAATGTCAATGTCATTTACAATTTAAAAATCAGTTTCCAATTAATATCTTCGCTA